>ML677333.1:38125019-38139115 GCA_007922305.1 Dermatemys mawii
TGGGTACTTCCACTGCATGCATCCGACGAAGTGGGTATTAGCCCACGAAAGCTTATGCTCTAAAATTTTAGTTAGTCTTTAAGGTGCCACAGGACTCTGTCACTTCTGCAATTCCAGAATAACACAGCTACCCCTCTGATTCTATCAGGAACTGTGAACCTGGGAAGTAAGCTATAGAATCAGAGGGTATTCAAACATCATTGTATCAACTTTATAAATATCTGTATGGACTAGGGGAAATGGTCTGAGTTTCCTGAAGGAACTAAGTCACTGGGAGGGGAATTAATGCAAATTTCTAGGCTGATAAACTCTGAAGGCATCTCACCTCTGGGAGGGAAATTGCATAGACTTGTATCTGATTAGAGAAGCTTGGCAAACAAAGGACTGAAAATTTTTATGTGACCAACTTGATATAGGAGAATATACAGAAAATGGTAAGCTAAGACATATGTAAGCTGCTGGTTGTTTTCAAAATATATTTTCTCTCCAATACTTTTGTTCTTAATAAATATTTGCTTTATGAAGATTGGCTGGTCATTGTCCCTGAGAGAACAGGATTGCATTTACTGAACTAAATTCAGACTAGGTGAGGTGATCACAGTGAATTGCAGGAGAAATTGCAGCCAAAATCCAGCCTAGAGGGAAAGAGTAATGGAATTTTGCCCTCATAAAGGTGATGCCTCAAGACCTGAAACCTAAGCGTGGTGCCCTCGAAGAGGAATACAAAGAGCTCAGAGGTGCAGTTACCCTGGTAATTGTGACATCCTTATCGACGGCTCACTGTCTGCTCCATTTTATAGCATTTATTGTAGTTCAGAAAAATCAGCTCTTCAGAAACATCTTACTAAGAACTTTTCGCAATGAAATACTTATACTCAGCAGGAATTGTCAAGCATTGGGTTACTATTGCTCTTGAGAATATGATGTACTTTTCCAGCCTGTCATGAAACTTCTGCTCTGCATCTAAATGAAAGATGTGACACTTATTTAAGGTGACAATTATTTTTATGTTTATTTTCAGAAGACATCTAAGAACGTTATTTATTTGTGCCCAGAACTGTCTCTTCAGTTTTACTTTTCTAGGGAATCTCTTTTCTCTCTCCCATGTACATAAATGATTATTATTGACTACACTCCAGAAATCATTCAAGGTCATTACTGTTGTTTGTGGGCTTAAAATAAAAAGTTCAGCAAAAACTATTGTGGAAGAAAGCAAGTCTTCACTCTGCGTTTGTTAGCAATAAGTCAGAGACACTTTTATTAAGAGCAATTGCAAGGGAAAACTGCAGTTTGACAGAGGGTCCTCTGTCCCTGGGCAGATCTTCAAAAATAAGCAGCTTAAAGACAAGTATTTATACTCTCCCATTACATACATCAACAGCCAACAGTTATTTCCTGTTTATACATTTTTCCTTCCTGATAGCCTACTTATCTCAACGGTTCTTGCTCAATGTCAGCATTCCATCCTTATTTTCCTGAAGCAATGCTAAAACAGCATCTATTGCATTTTTTTCCTCTGTCTCTAAGTCAATTAAGATGGCTGCACTCAGATCCTTTTTTTTGCACTTCCACGCTGTTTAAAAGTCTTAAGTATTCTTGTCTTTTATGGTATTGCCTCTGTTCCATCAATGACAGCCGACCTTGGTTGTCCATCTATCTGTTTCATCGATTAACATGTCCATACTTTCTTCATGTGTCCTCTCATGCATGGAATGTTCTCCTTGAACTAATGTGCAAGAACTAATTCTCCTTTAAGATCCTCCTTTACATCCATCACTGTTGTGATTCCTGTAAAAAACTAAGTAATAGTGTCTCTGTAGAGAGGAAGGTGCGCATCTTTGATAGTATTTTTCTTCTGTATATGAAAACCAAATGATTTGTGTTTGAATAGCTAGCTTATGTAACTTTGTGATCTTGTTAACGTTATCTTTGTATTCCCTCCCTCTTTCTCTATCGCTTGTTACACATATTGAGTTTTGTTTCAAATTAGAATGTAAGCCCTGCAAAGTGGGGACTGTCTCTAAGACTTTTTTTTTTAATTTTTTTGGAAAAACAAGGAGTCCTCCTTGTGGTACCTTAGAGACTAACAAATTTATTTGGGCATAAGCTTTAATGGGCTATAACCCACTTCATCAGATGCATGGAGTGGAAAATACAGTAAGCAGGTATAAATACACAGCACATGAAAAGATGAGAGTTGTCTTACCAAGTGGCGGGGGGGTCATTGCTAACAAGGCCAAATCAATTAGGGTGGATGTGGCCCATTCCCTGCAGTTGACAAGAAGGTGTGAGTATCAGAGGGAAAATTATTTTTTGTAGTCACTCAGCCACTCCCAGTCTTTATTCAAGCCTAATTTAATGGTGTCCAGTTTGCAAATTAATTCAAGTTCTACACTTTCTCATTGGAGTTTGGTTTTGAAGTTTGTTTGGGTTTTTTTGTTATAGACTGATGTGCACTCCTACTGGTTTTTGAATGTTACATTTGATGTCTGATTTGTGTACATTTATTCTTTCGCGTATGTAAGCAGTGTCAGGATGAGCTCTATCCTGATATCTGGTGGTGAATTGCGGGAATTGCAGTGAGTTGTGTAAAACAGCTTCAGGGGCTGCTTTCATTTGAATAGGCACACCCACCACGCCTAGCCTGAGCTCGCAGCAGCCCAAATGGTCACTTAGGCTGTTGTGGGACCCCGAGTTTTCCATTATTGGGGCAGAAATGATAAAGTGTTGTTACCCTGATTATGTGAATTGAGGACTGTGGACATGTACTTGTTATATACTTATTTGTTATGATGGAGGGACTCACTATCATCTAGATAGCACTCACTGGGCAAGGGACAGGGGTTTCCAAACCCACTAAATTTGAGAGAGGTTGTGGATAGGCTCCTATACCTTTTGGTGAGAGACTTGTCTGAGGGCCCCATAGGCCTATTGCACCCTGCCTCTCTCCACTGTGGAATATCAGAGCTAAATTTTGCTTCCATTAGGAGTCTAGTTTCAGGCTGCTGAGCTGAAATCACTTTGAGCCCAGTGGTGCACCTGCACTAAGGCTCCTCTATTGTACGCTGAAGTCACTTAAGAGCTGAAATCTACTAAGAGCTAAAAAAATCACTGAGCACTGTCTTAAGTTGGTGGGGGCTGAAAATGTTGCGGAGCAGAGCAGTTCCTGTGTTGGCTAGCAGGGCGGCTAGCAGAGCAGTTTGTGCTGCTGGCAGAGTGGCTGGCGCAGCAGAGCAGTTCATGTTTTGGCTGGCAGAGTGGCTAGCAGAGCAGTTTGCGCTGTTGGCAGAGTGGCTGGGCGCAGCAGAGCAGTTTGTGTGTCAGCTGGCAGAGCGGCTAGTGGATTGGTAAAACAGAGCAGTTCGTGTGACAGCTGGTGGAGCAGAGTCAAGCTGCTGGCGGAGCAGCTTGTAGAGCGGAGCCCAGCTTCTGGCAGAGAGGCTGGCAGAGTGAAGCGGCTGGCAGAGTGAAGCAGCTGGCAGAGAACTGGCAGACCAGAGCAGTTCGTGGGATTGTCGGTGGAGCAGAGTGGCTTGCAGTGAGGGCTGCAGCAGAACCCCACGGAGAGGCAGCGCAGTTGGCCTCAGACCACGTAAGGTGCCCCTTACCCTGCCCTCCATTTCCACCCAGGCTGGGAGGTAAGACAATGCAGATTAACTTTTGAACTCTGCACTGACCAGGAACAGAGACTCTTGGGCTGTTGAACTTTTGGGACTATTGGCTGATTTTTGGGTTACTGGACTCACGAACCTAAAGGAGGGGACACAGCCCAATTTGCTGGGGTGGGGTTTTGCTCATGGGTTGGTTTATGACCCTAGTTGTGGTGTTTTTCCCAATTTGATGATGTCATTTACCTCATGTTGTTAAAGATTTTCTGATACACCGATCTGTGCTTGCAAGAGGGGAAGTATTGCCTCTTTGAGGCGCCCAGGGGTGTGTGTAGGATTTTCCCAGGTCACTGGATGGGGACTCGAGCCAGTTTTGCATTGCATTGTTGAGAGGGGACCCCTATGTACTGAACCCGGCCCTTGCTGCTATTCACTCGGCCTGGCAGAAGGGTTACATGTAGAGACTGTCTGTTTTGGCCAACGTACATGGCAGAGGGGCATTGCTAGCACATGGTGGCATATATCACATTGGTAGATGCGCAGGTGAATGAGCCCCTGATGGCGTGGCTGATGTGGTTGGGTCCTATGATGGTGTCCCTTGAATAGATATGAGGACAGAGTTGGCAACGGGGTTTGCTGCAGGGGTTGGTTCCAAGTTAGTGTTTCTGTTTTATGGTGTGTAGTTGCTAATAAGTATTTGCTTCAGGTTGGAGGGCTGTCTGGCCAGTCTCCCAAGGTCTGTGAGAGTGAGGAATTGTCCTTCAGGATAGATTATAGATCCTTGATGATGCGCTGGAGAGATTTAAGTTCGGGGCTGGAGGTGATGGTTGGTGGTGTTCTGTTACTTTCTTTGTTGGGCCTGTCCTGTAGTAGGTGACTTCTGGGTACCCTTCTGTCTCTGTCAATCTGTTTCTTCACTTCACCAGGTGGGTATTTTAGTATTCAGTCTATTGCTTGATAGAGATCCTGTAGATGTTTGTATGAGGGATTGAAGCAACTGTGGTTGTATCTGAGGGCTTGGCTGTAGACAGTGGATCATGTGATGTATCCTGGATGAAAGCTGGAGACATGTAGGTAAGTATAGCAGATGGTAGGTTTCTAATGTAAGGTGGTATTTATGTGACCATCGCTTAATAGCACTGTAGTGTCCAGGAAGTAGATCGTTTGAGTGGACTGGTCCAGGCTGAGGTTGATGGTGGGTGGAAATTGTTGAAATCCAGATGGAATTCCTCAAGGGCCTCCTTCACATGGGTCCAGATGACGAAGATGTCATCAAGGTAGTGCAAGTGGAGTAGGGTTGTTAGGGAACAAGGGCTGAGGAAGCATTGTTCTAACTCAGTCATAAAAATGTTGGCATACTGTGGGACCATGTGAGTACCCATAGCACTGCCGCTGACTTGAAGGTATACATTGTCCCCAAAGGTGAAATAGTTGTGGTTGAGGACAATGTCACAAAGCTCAGCCACCAGGTTTGCCGTGACGTTATCGGGGACAGTGTTCCTGACGACTTGTAGTCCATCTTTGTGAGGAATGTTGGTGTAAAGGGCTTCTACATTAATTGTGATCAGGATGGTGTTTTCTGGAAGATCACCAATGGATTGTAGTTTCCTCAGGAAGTCAGTGGTATCTCGAAATAGTTGGGAGTGCTAGTAGTTTAGGGCCTGAGGAGAGAGTCTGCATAGCCAGACAATCCTGCTATTAGCGTGCCAGTGCCTGAGATGATGGGATCTCCAGGCTCATGAATCTTGGGTAGCAGAGAGAATACCCATGGTTGGAGTTCTGGGGGCGGGGTGGGGGGTGGCAGGAGTGTCTGTGCAGATTTGTTCCTGTGCTTTTTCAGGGAGTTTCTTGAGCAGATGATGTAGTTTCTTTTGGTAATCTTCAGTGGGATTGGAAGGTAATCGCCTGTAGAATGTGGTGTTAGAGAGTTACCTATCAGCCTTTTGTTCGTATTCCAATCTATTCGTGATGATGACAGCACCTTCTTTCAGTCTTTTTGATTATGTCAGAGTTGTTCCTGCGACTGTGGATGGCGTTGGTTATGGCTGAGTAGTGCTGCTTTTCCACTATTTCAGCCCGTATACATCGACGGAAGCACTCTGATCACTCAATAACAGACCTAAAAGTGGAAGTTCTTCAACAAGAAAACTTCAAAAACAGACTCCAACGTGAAACTGCAGAACTGGAATTAATTTGCAAACTGGACACCATTAAATTAGGCTTGAATAAAGACTGGAAGTAAGTGGGTCATTACACAAACTGAAAACTATTTCCCCATGCTAGTTTTCCCCTACGGTTACTCTCACCTTCTTGTCAACTGTTTGAAATGGGCCATCCCGATTATCACTACAAAAGTTTTTCTTCTCCTGCTGATAATAGCCCATCTTAATTGATTAGTCTCTTAGAGTTGGAATAGCAATCCCCATCTTTTCATGTTCTCTGCAAATATATACTTTCTATATCTTCCATTCCATGCATCGGATGGAAGTGGGTTTTAGCTCACGAAAGCTTATGCCCAAATAAATTTGTTAGTCTCTAAGGTTCCACAAGTACTCCTCATTCTTTTTGCTGATACAGACTAAGACAGCTACCACTCTGAAACCTGTAGCCCTATTGAAAGAACATTAAAAGTAGGCCATATATGAAACCGATAGCTATTGCTGAATTCTTAAATGGGTGACGCTTATCTATAATGAACACAACCATTGCAAGATAACCAAGAACTTCAGTAAAGTTTATGGTGAAATGATATAACTGCATTGCTTGCATGCATGAGTGCTACCCTCATCTAAAAACTTCAGTCAAAATGTTTATGGAAAATGTATATGGGTTTGATGTACGTTTACTTTACTTTATTTTTCCACACTTCTTATTTACGACTGTGTCTCTTCAAGGATGATTAAAGTAGGTACCATTAAATAGTGATTTTTGACTCTCTACAAATGGAAATAACATACAAATTAGGAAAAGTAAAGTAACTATCTCACAAGATGTATGAGAAACTTTAGAATGGATTTAGGACTAAGCAGGAAAACTGCAAAGATACTATTTTTGTGTTGTATATTACATGGAATTATAGCCTTAGTTACAGTGGATTGGATGATGAAAATATATTGCATTCTAATGTAAAAATACAATGTACTAGCATCTATTCCATTACCAACTTAAAGAGCTACCATTTACAAGCATTGTTCAGTAGACATTCTTCTGGTCACCTTACAATATTTTTTTACTAGATTTCTGTAGCGAAGCGGCAACTCACCCCTGCGGTGCCTCCCGCTGGTCTGTCCGGGAATTAGCTCTTCCAGCATCCGGAGCATCCTCTGCAGGCCGATGTCCCGCTTGCTGCTTGGCCCCGTGTCCCTCCCTGGACCCCGGTGCCCTCTTCCCTAGAGTGCTGCACCCCTGCAGTACCCCCACAGTCTCACTCTGGGTCTCCCCTCCCTGGGGAACCCCCACCTCCTATCCCCACCTTGCCTCAGTCCTGGCAACTGCCAGTCACCACTTGCCCCCGTTCTCTGGGGCAGACTGCAGTGTCATTGCCGTTCATCACTGGCAAGGGGGGTTGGCCTGCTGCTTCTGCCTCTAGAGCCCTGGGCTGCCCCTTGCAACCCCAGTACCCCTTAGCTGGGCCATCTCCTAGGCCCTGCAGCCTGGGGGTTTCCAGGCCAGAGCTTCCCCAGCTCCTCTTGCCTTGCCCCAGCCCTGCTTCCCTCTAGGTACCTTGCTCAAGCTCCCAGCAGCCAGGCCTTTCTGCCTCTGTAGCCAGAGGAGACTCTGCTCCACCAAACTCTAGGCCCTTTTATCAGGGACAGCTGAGCCCTAATTGATGCAGCCACAGCTGCGGCTGCTCTGCCCAATCAGCCTGGGAGCCTGCTTGCTCCCAGCTACAACCCTTTCCTGGGCTGTTTAAGCCCCTTTTAGGGGGAGTGGGGCAGCTGCCCCACTACAATTTCTAAACTAAAAAATAACTGTTTATAGAGCCATATCAAACCTGTGATTGCCTCTCATCCTGTGTTCCTGTTTGATAGCTGCCATCTAAGGCTGAGACATAGATAGGATTTTCTAAGTAGGATGAACTCTCACTTGGACGGAGGTTAATCAGAGTCTCTTATCAATGCCTCTATGCCATGTGCAAGTATCTATAATAATATTTGTCTATTTTTAAACCCTTCCCTACTACTGTTTACAACCTTCTCTTCTTTTTTAACTGAGAGTTGTTAACTGTCAGCTGATAGTGTGGCTTGCTTGAAAGCTGTTATGTTCCCTTATATTAGATCCTCTGGTTTGGTTGTATGTTTGGGCTGATTTGTTCTTCGTTTTGATTTTAAATATTTTGAACTGTTCTTATGTATGGTTCTTAGATGCTTATCAGTAGGTGCCCCATAATTATATATAATATAATAAACAGCAATAACTTTTTATAGAATGAGGCTAAATTACAAACGGCTTCAGTAGGTAGTTCTGAGAGTGGTGGGTAAAACTGGAAATAAAAGAGGAAGTTCAATTCAATAAGTGTGGTCATCTTGGTATTTGTATAAATTCTAGTTTTTTCAAGGGTTTGGGAAAGAACTATCACTCCTTTTACCTAATTATATTATATTTGTACCATTTAACTTTATGAAAAAATGTCATACCTAAACTCACGTGGGTTAGTATAAACATAAAATAAGAAAAGTTTTGTTGCTACAGAATGATCCCTGTCATTCAGTCACTAATTTCTCAAAGGAGTGTAATAAAGAGACGCAGGGGGAACATTCAGAAAGACTAGATCATTGACTGAGATTCAAAACTGCTTACAAACATAAATATTATACAGCCAACATAACAGCAATTGCACTCTGTGTAGAATCTTAATATGCTACTTTACATGAGATAGATCTTTGTTATAAGCCCACTTTTACTGATAAACCATTGTAATTTGTCTTCAGTATGAATCATGACATACATTTGCATTAATAAACTTGTTTCACATACTGTATTGTCTTTTCTTGATATGCTGTTAAGTACATTCCATATGTAACTAAAATAAATTGTACTGCAGAGCAACCTTATTAAATTTAAAAATCATTAAGCATAGTACAGTTTTGTGCCATTAGCCTTTCATCAATTGGTGTCTCAAGTTTATGTAAGCTGTCATAAATTTAAATCTTAGTTATTGTACTTTTATCTGTAATTGTGGTATATGATTATTTTGCTTCATACTTGAACAGGTTGAACTTGTTCCTGAAGATAAATTTAATTTACTGTTGTTTAACGAGTACAGAAAACAGATCTTGAGCTAGTTTATTTAAATGCAAGCAACTGTATTAAGATTATGAGATTGCCCATAAAGTGAGAAATTCTGAGTTAGGGAGATTTGGCCTATTGTGGCAACCTCATCTCAAGGGGAAAAAAGTAGTAGAAATAAGTGTTTTCACATATGGGAAACAAAAATAATTAAAGGCATCAAAAGGCTTCCTTATTATCTGAGATTGAAAAGATTGGGAGTGCTCATTTAAAGAGGAGATAGATAAGAGGATTATTGATGGAAATATACTAACAGTGAATGGTATAGAGAAGGTAAATTGGGCACTCCTATTAACCCCTTTTCTTGATAGAAGAGCTGGGGGTATTTATTGAAATGGAGAAGCAGCAAATTTAATCTGATAAAAGGATATTTTTTTCTCTGAACAAACCAGAGAAGATTCTGGCAGATTCTCAGTTACAGATTGCTCACATGAGACTTGGTAGAACTCACTAAGGGCAACAGTAGCAGGATGGAGCATTTGCCATTTCCACTACTGGTGGCAGCACACCCTCTGCTGGACTTAAAAACTGCCTCTGAAACTTCCCAGTAAATCTCTCTCCATAATGGCACTCGGTGAAGATGCTCTGTAAAGGAGCTAATCCACTGCAGTCTCTGTTCTTCTTTTCTGTTTCATCTTTCCTCCCTGTATTGGTCAAATCAAATCAGGTATCTTTCCTGGTAAAAGTCCCTTTCCTCCAGTTGGTTCCAGGTATGTTTTACTTTATTTTAATGAGATTTTATGCCTTGGGCACTTTGGTTTTCAGATGCTGCACTTCCATGCCTATTTTTCTCTCTGGGTCCCTTGTTCAGGTTTTTGTTAATGCTTCAGTGCCTTTCGTCCATGATTCAGGTCCCACTTCATTGTTTTTTGTTAGTTGAAGAGCCTGCTTTGGAACCTTATTGCTTCTATTTGCAGTATTCCTGTTGCTGCCTCAGTATCTATATTTTTTGGTGCTTTGATGCCTGCATTAGCACCAGTGATTTTTGGAACATATCTCAGCACTCCTGTGCCAGTGATGGCAGTAATGGAGCTTTGATTCCTGTGTTCTCTGGCCCTCCTGCAGCTTTGGAGCTTGTTCTTCTTTGAAGCTAGGGCATCTGCCCTGAAACTTCAGTGGCAGTGTCTGAGGCACTCACACACTGCCTCTGTGCCTCAGTACACCAACATTGGCTCAAAGCCATGCTTCGGTTTTTTTCTTTTTTTCCCTTTGGCGACATTTTCTGTGACTGTTACAACTTCATCAACACCTAAGCAGGAAGGAAGCCTATTCAGCAGCTTCATACGATGTCCCTGAAATAGGACTGTCTGTCATGGAAAGTTGACCATATACATCACATCTTCTGCACCATGCTAGAGTTTTTCCATCTGCCATGATGTACATTTGAACTGCACTTCTTTCTGCAGACAGGGGGACCTTAAACAGTCAAAGATGCAGGGGCAGAATTTCCCCCTAGTACAAAAATATCACTCTTGACTTTTTATATTGCTTTATATGCCATGTGCTTCATTTTATTAGCTGTTCTGATTATTATTCCTCGTGGGTGTTTAACCTTATTACAGCCAGTAATTTATTAGGTGTCAACTGCAGTCTAGCAAGGCAGCTTTGTGTTTCTTAATTTTGATGGGGTTTGACTTTGTTTAATCCCTGTCTGTTTAATTATTTAATTTATGGTGACTTCCTGTCACATTTTTCTTATTATGCTTTCAGCATTCAGCTGAAATCAATCTGAAGACCTAGGAGGTCTGTATTTTTAGCTTGATTTGTTAATATTAACTTTTACATTACTGCAATTTTGCAATACTAATGCATTGAGAATAGAGTGGCTTTAATCATGCTTTACAATTTAAAAAATCGTGATAAATTAATGTATTGCATTTGATAGTTCTACAATATCTGTCTAAAATGAAGCATAATGCGTGAGCAGAGAAGACTCTTCATGTGCACTTAAAAGCATTATAAAGGAAGCTTTAGTTATTTGCATATCTACAAAGTTTAACAGTGAAATTACAGATAGCAAATGCTTAATGATTGGATAGCATTTCCTACTCACAAGCAATGAGTGTGGGCAGAAATGAGTAGTATATATTTGTAATTTAGCACTTTAATATCTTGAGTCTCTTGTTTTTGTATGGCAAGATGCAAGGATTTCTTTTAGTTAAGAATGCACTTTAGCAAAAGTAAACCACCTCCTTTTTCATGAGATTCAGATATTATTTTGGAAGGTTAGTCATTCTCTGCAGTTCTTGAAGTAATCACAATTTGTATATTCTAAACCTAACACTTTCCATTTTGTTATCACACATTGTAAATCCATTACAAGCTATTACTTTTAAGCCTGTGTCCATCTAATACAGTTTGAAGAAGGTTGCACTGTTGCTTATAAAAAAGGAACAAATCTTTTGTGGGAAGCCATTCTTCATACCAAACACCTGTAACTCCTCTACTCTCATGCTATGACATTTTATTTATTTTTTACTGTAGTGAGGTGTATTGGTCTCTCTCCAGACTTGAGAGTGGGGGACCACTACACACCCCCGGTGAGTGGAGTCAAACCCACCCCACTCTACCCCTGTAGCCAGAAGTTCTGGGGTGGGGCAGGAAGTAAAAAGGGAGGACCCTGCAGCTCAGCTGAGCAAGACAGGAAGAAGGCAAATGTCTCCTGCCTACTGAAGAACTCCAGAGCTGAGCCTGTGCAGCGTCCTCCCAGCAGGAAACGAACCCTGGGGAGGAGTTGCTGCGAATACCCCGAGAAGACAGAGAACCCTTGGACTGCAGGAATGCCCCCATCCCACCCAGACTGTGGTAGGAAGTAGCCCGGAAAGACCAGACTTCGGTTTTGTGGCCAAAGCACAGGTCAGCACGTTTTGGTAAGATCTCTGCTGACCCAGGAGTGGAACCTTTTGCCACTGTTAGTAGTCTGGACTGGGATCCAGAGAGGGTGGAGTAGGCTGAGCCTGGGGTCCCCCAACCACCTGCTGTCAATCTCACCATTAAGTGTCACCCTATTCATCCCAGGCCAGAAGGCCTGTTCATTGCTTTTCGTCTGCCCCAGCGAGTAGACAGTGGGCCCCAGACTGCTTGCTTGCAGGCTATCTTAGCCAGGAGGCTTAGGCAAAAGCTTCCTGACCCAAAGGCCAGAGCTTCCCTTATAGACTATTGAGCTCTGTCTGCCCCATCGGAAGTCTGTGGGATAAAGACTGCTTGTGCTCCAGGGTCAGAGCTCTGGACTGCTGATTGGCAGCAGCTCTAGCTGGAGATGCTGGGATAAAGACTGTACTGCTCTGCCCTACCCGAGAAGACTAGAACTCCAGACTATTAACGGTTGTTCCTGCTCGGAGGCTATGAGCTATAGACTGCCGCTCAACCCCGCACAGTGGGATCCAAATTGAGTGCTGCTGCCTGATGCAAGCACCCTGAGAGTGAGGGACCACCACATCTACATAAAATTTTGTATGATGTTTTAAAGTTTCATATTATTGGTAGGGATGAACAAAGAAGCTCTGAAGCCAAATATCAGTAACGTTTGCTTATCTAATCTCCACCAAGCTCTGTTTAGTTCTGAAACTGGATAAGCACCCATGCCCAGTTTCATTTTCAAAAACCACTTTTCACTGCAGCAGCAAGTATCCGTCTATTTAGATTCTTAAATGGCACTAATTATGGTGTATTAGCTCCTCCAAGAGTTATAAAGTTATAAAGCATAGACATAAAGACAATTCTTCCTTTGTTTTATCTTTTATGTTTTGAGATATATTGAGAATGATGGCATTATGGGAAGACTAGTTCAAAGAATAACTTTTGTGTTTTGCTGAGGTTCAGGATTCATAGATTTTTAAAGGCAGAACGGGACCAAGATGATCATCTAAGTCTGACCACCTGCATAACCCAGACCTTACACCTTCACCCAGTAATTCCCTCATTGAGCCTAACAATTTTCAGTTGAATGGTAGCGTATCTTTTAGTGACACTCCATATCTTGATATAAAGACTATAGGTGATCAAAAATATATCAGAATCTTGGGAAGCTCTTGGTAATTATCCTAATCGATTATGTGTTTTAAATCATCTTATTTCCAGTTTGACCCAGAAGGGATTACTGTGATCATTTAGTCTTACCTCCTATATAATGCAGGCCATACAACTTTCCCAAAGTAATTCCTAGAGCAGGGGTGGGCACATCCAGCCCATGGGACTGTCCAGCCCAGCCCCTGAGCTCCCAGACGGGGTGGCTACCCCAGCCCCTCCCACACTGTCCCTCTGCAGCCTCAGCACACAGCACCGGCAGTGTTCTGGGGGACTGCGCTACGCGCTCCTGCGGGGCAGTGTCTCTAGCTCCAGTGGGGCTGCGTAGTTGCCAGACACACTGCTCTGAGCTGAGCAACATGGTTAGGGGGACGGGGCAGGGGATGAGGGTTGGATAAGGGGCAGGGAGTCCCGGGGGGCGCAGTGCGGGGACAGGGAATGGTTGGATGGGGCAGAGGTTCTGGGCGGGTGGTCAGGGGATGAGGAACCGGGGAGGGGGGCTGGATAGGCATTGGAATCCCAGGAGTCTGTCAAGAGGTGGGGGTGTGGATAGGGATCAGGGTAGACAGGGAGCAGGGGGGTTTAGATGGGGGTGGAGTCCCCGGAGGGTGTTAGTGAAGGGAGATCTCAGGAGGGGGCAGTCAGGGGACAAGGAGCAGGGGGAGTTGGATGGGTCAGGGATTCTGAGGGGGACAGTCAGAGGGTGGAAAGTGGGAGGGGGTCAGATGAGGGTGGGGCCAGGCTGTTTGGGGAAGCACAGCCTTTCCTACCTGGCCCTCCATACTATTTTGCAACCCCGATGTGGTCCTCAGGCCAAAAAGTTTGCCCACCCCTGTCCTAGAGCATATCTTTTAGAAAAACATCCAGTCTTGGTTTTAAAATTGTCAGCAATGAGAGAATCCACCACAAGTCTTCATAATCTGTTCTAATGGTTCATTACCCTCACTGTTAAAAATGTACACCTTATTTCCAATCTGAATTTGTCTAGCTTCAACTTCCACCCATTGGATCATGTTATACTTTTCTCTGCTAGATTGAAGAGCCCATTTTCATGTACCATGGAGGTACAGTACTGTAATCAAGAATCAGAGGGGTAGCCTTGTTAGTCTGGAATTGCAGAATTGACAGAGTCCTGTGGCACCTTAAAGACTAACTGAAATTTTTTCAGAGCAT
>ML677333.1:38139515-38237271 GCA_007922305.1 Dermatemys mawii
AAAAATTTCAGTTAGTCTTTAAGGTGCCACAGGACTCTTTGTCACTACTGTAATCAAGTCACCCTTTCACCATCTCTCTGTTAAATTAACTAGATTGAGATCCTTGAAACTGTCACTATAAAACACTGCATGTTCTCTAAATCTTCAGTCATTCTCATGGCTCTTCTCTGGACCCTCTGCAATTCATCAACCATCTTCTTGAATCTGTGGACATCAGGTCTGGAAACAGTACTCCAACAGCAATTGCCCCAGTACCAAATACAGAGGTAAAATAACCTCTCTGCTCCTACTTGAGATACCCCCGTTTATCCATCTAAGCATTGCAAAAAGACCAACTGGCAACAGTGTCTCACTGAGCGCTCATGTTCAACTGATTATCCACCACAAACCCCAAGTATTTTTTTAAATCTGTGGGTCATGGTGATTTGAATTTGAAGTTTTGTATCTTCAGTTCCCAGCCATTGGCTCTTTCATGTTTTTGTCTGCTAGGTTATAGTTGTCTTGTATCAAATACCTTTTCCCTGGGTATAAATTCTTAGAGACTATAGTTAAGTTGTTTCTTAACCATCACTTAGATAAAGTAAATAGAACTATTTCCACAAGTCTCTCATTTTAAGGGATGTTTTCAGACCTTGAATTATTCTTCTAGCTCTTTTCTGAACCCTTTCAGTTTTTCCTATTATTTTGTTACAGTCGTGCCTAGAGGTCCTAGTGTGCTGAGCGCTGTACAAACATATAGTTAGACAGTCCATGTACCAAGGAGATTACAGTTTAAATAGATAAGAGTTGGAGGAGAAACAGCAGCACAGAGAGTCACAGATCCAGAATTAGAACCCGGATCTCCCGAGTCTTTCTTGAATTCTCTATCTACTGGACCACGTTGTGTCTTGAATGTGTGCTTCAGAACTACACTGAGTATTCCAGTAGTAGTCATACTAATGTAGTGTATATACTCCCTGCTCATACTTGATATGGCACTGTTTATACATCCAGTTTCTCATCCTGACCTCTTATTTGAGTAACTTCCAGATTTGTGGACCAGCTGCCAAGAAAACTAGATCTCTTGCAGATATGAGTTTCATTTTGGAAGTTAACAAGTAGCACATATCTGCCATGTAAACTAGTCTATGATCATTTAGAGTGAGACAATCCTTTTTGTAGCTTGGGTTCACTCCATGGAAGGCTTTGAAGATAAGTACTAAACCTCAAGCTTGACCTCGTATTCAGTGGAGAAATAGCAAAGAAAGGGGAGCCTAGGGTGCTAGCTCTCTGTAGTCTGTGTTGCTGAGTAGAGGGGTTGCTGTGTTCTGAACCAGTTGTACGTTGATGTAGAACATGATGTTAGAGTGAGTGATGACTGTCTTAAAATACCAGATCTCTTAAGTTCATTATTGCATTCAGGATCCCCGTTCTCACCAGAATGTTGATGTGCTGTTTGTTAATGGACAGACAACATTCCCTAGTTTTGATGTTCTTCTACATGGGATCATCAGTTGAGGTTGGATACAACAGTCCATTGCTACCTTCTGGGTTCCAGGGGGGCAGTGGGAAAGAGCGAGAAAGAGTGGCAGCCAACAGATATAAAACAGTCAACACGTATTATGTGTTCCTCTTTTGTTAGAATCAGATCGCTAACACCAGCATACTTTTCTTACCATACACAAACCTTGAACCTGTCTGAGCCAGGTCAGTAGAATGAGAGGTCCTCTGATTTCTTTGAAGTTGTGTCATCACAGCCTTCTCAATTAATTTGCCTTGGAGCTAGAGATTTGTCAGAGGTTGGTTACCATTTGTCTAAGCTAAGACTGTGTAAGGTTTGCAGAATATGACCCTTCATTTGTTATAATAATTTACACTATTTACTTCCTTATTTTGTTAAAATATTATTGGTAACTTACTAAAAGTGGAAGAATTCTAAATATCTATTTTTTGCTACATAATGCTGTTTAATTTTTGCATTTCTTCCAGCTTGGATAATGAAGAAAGGTGCTAATTTTGCTTTCTCTGGCACCAGCATGATGATGCAGTGTTTGCACATCACTACAGAAGGATGGTTCCAGTGATAGACAGCCCTGGCAGAGATTTGCACATTGTTCTCTCCTAAGGAGTGGCAAGGGAGTTGTGCTTCCCAGGAGCTGTGGAATGCCTCCTTGAAAGAGAGGGGTAGCGTGTGGCTGTGTGCCACTGCCTCTCTGTGTCAGTGCACATTGTTGTTCAAAAATGCTATGAAGCTCTGTCTTTCTACAACACTATATTGATGTGAAAAAATTGAAAACACCTAGAAGTTTCTCTTTGAGATGTAGATCTATAATGAAACGATTAATGGGAATATAAAGTTATAGAAGAAACCCTACTCTATCACAGTGAGACCATTTCAGTTTATAGAAAGTCCAGAAAAGACATTAGAAACAAATATATTGACTTTTTCATCAATGTCATGTTGTACTAGAAGGAGTAAATTGCATCCAAAATTAAGCTTTACAGCATGTTTTAGTCTTTCAGATGCACTATTTTGTGGTATTCCATGCCTCATAGGCTTTGCAATCAAATATTCTGTTCTTACAATTTTTCACAGATTTGGGCTACACTGCTAAGTCATTTTAACTCTGTTGAATCCTAATACTCTATTCAGAATTTGATTTTTCACACATTCAGGCTTTTATTCTTCAGAGACTTACACCCTGCATATCTTTTGCATAAACTAAACAAGAAAAGCAGCACAGCTTGATTTTCTTTCCTAATTTACATGAAATTGTATATTTTCACCATTCCCCTTTAGGTTTCCCTCATTCGGTATTAGTATCAGTAACTTTTTAGAAAATAATGGCTGTTTGGTGGACTATTTGATATAAATTTAATGGACTTAATCCAGGAGAGAGAGATCCACATCACAAAACCCACCACATTTTGCACCTTTCTTTGCAATCTTAGCAGAGAGATCAAGAACTGAATTGACATGGAAAATTACCTTTTTTCACCCTCCTGAATTTGTTCCCTCCAGGTCAGGTCTGAAGCATGCTGTCTGGGAAGAATGTGTAAGCTTGTGTTTACACTGACCATATTCTATCTCTTCTGTGGATAAATAGAGGATTTGACTCTCCAGATAATCAATCCAGCACCTTACGGGAGTGCTAAATTTATATGAAAAGCTTAGTCATATTTTTAAGGATTTTTTTTTTTTTTTTTTTTTTTGCCGAGCAGTGGGATATTTGGCCAAAATAGGAAAGAATATGCTACAAATAATATATCCTCCCTAAACTCAGGAAAAAAGGTGAAAGCAACATTAGTGGTTTGGTTGAGTATGTTGCCCCTTGGTCTGAGCAGTTAGTCAATATGTGGGGCCTTGCTAGGTTGTTTTCTTTAGGAGGTGAAATTGATTATAATCTTTTGTGCAATTCTGTTTATTTACAGAGAATGTACATAGAGTTCGGTTTCCCTGAACGCAGCAGGAACAAACAGCAGGCAGTCTCATTGCTCAGAAATCCAAGCCTGCCTTTTCAGCCAGTCCTGAGCCAAGGAGCTTTGTCACTGTTGTCTCTCCAGAGGTCAGGACTGCATCTCTTGCTGTCTTTGTGCTCTTTTGACACTCTGGTGGTTTTTTGCTCCTCACTTGCACACAGCCACGCACACAGCCACACACACAGCTGAAACCAATCAGTGCCCCAACCCCTCCATTTGCAATCAGTCCCTAGGGAACCTGTCTTATTTTCTCTGTGTGAGTGCTTACTCAGGTCTTCTTCCTTTTGTGGCCTTGGGCAATGGTTTCCAATGTTTTAAGGAGGTCTGTCATTTCTTCTGGATGAAAACAGCCATTAAAACCTTCCAGCATAACAAGCAATGTAGGAGCCTCATAAGTGGAAAATATTCAAAAGAAGTGGGGGCACAAATACATTACAATTAAATAGCACATTTCATGGAAGATAATGCTGTCAATGCTTGACCCATAAATGATTCTATCCGTTCCTTAAAAGACATTGGAAAAAATAAAGGCCTGTGTTCCACAACCCCATCGATTTGGTGAAGTTTCATTATTTTGATTGAAAGAAATTGACCCAGATTAACCTTTGGAGGGAGTGCAGGAATATTTCAATTAAAAAAAAAAAAGTCCTGAAAGAAAACTCTCTGGAGGAATCTCAGCATATGAATAGAAAGATAGAGGTCTGGGGAGAAATGCTGAGGCAGAAGACTGAGGTGTGTTTGCAGGATCCCTGTGAAAAGAACAAGGAACAATTTGCCTTGCCTCCATAGGAGTAGGCAAAACAGTCTCCAGACCTGATAAAGCATTGGACACCTATTCAAAATATTACTTACAGACAAACTAATTTTACCATTTCTTTATTTGGAATGAATATTCAAAATTACTTCCCAGGCATCCACCAGTTCAAAGGACAATAAAGGGATATAACTCACCTTTGTTGCAAATAGATTCAATAGCCTTTTGTTGCTAATATCTCTCCAGGCAGAAAATGGGTTAAATTCTTGCCATAGTTATTTCCTAAAAATTGGGCCTGCTGTGGGCTGTTCTTAATGTCTCTTACTGGGAGTTTTTTTTATTCTAACTCTGTTACAACAGAGCCTTCAGTCTTGACCTTTCCTAACAGAGAAGTTTCTGATCTAAAATAAGTTACATTTGATAGTGGCTGGGGAATAGAGGCAGTTATTACTTCTCTGAGATCATAAAGGGTATTTTTTAGTCAGACTGAATCCTTGCTGTTGGGAATAGGCTTAAAAATATTACAATATGTCCAACCTCTAAAAATTAAGTATGTATGTACTATGAATCACCTATCCTAGATGAGAAAGCACAGCGCTCAGAATTGTACTCGGCATATTTGTTAGATGATTTGCCATTAGTGGCAGCTTCACACTAGCTAGAAGTTGGGCCTCAAAAGGGTTAATTCCCTAAGGAAATACTGTTTCCCTAGTGTCTGCCAATGAGGATGGAGCAGAACTTGTTTGTGATCCTAAAAGCTTCTTTATGCCAACTGGCAAACGGTACATGCAGCACATTGTTGTCAGAGTATTTAGTCAAACAGTGTCTTATAAGGTATACAACAATTGGTGACATGCTGGTCATAATATCATTGTGTGATGTCTATGCAGTTGTCTGTAAAGAGCTATGTATGTGTGCTGGAACTAGGTTATGTTTTGGAGGTAGTGAATAGATCAAACCCGCCTTAGATAAAGGAATGTGGATTTACCTGTCTGCCTGGCTCAATTACAAGCAGAGGACAATGACAGTATGTTTACTTAGAAGATAAACAAAGCAATCAAGCTGACAAGTGGTGGAGGAAACAGTCCGGAGAGCACACGGGCAACACACTGGAGTCTATGAGCCCCCATGAGCAGAGGCTCCAGTTTTCTATTGTGCCTTGGAATGCTTGACTCCACCCACCGCTGTGTTCCAGGTCTCCCCCCACTCCAGGCCTCCCCCCACTCCACCCCTCCCCCTAGGTCCCACCCTTCCTTGCCTTTTCCTGGCTCTGCTCCACCCTTACCCTATTCCTCCCCCGAGTGCCTCCTGCTCTTGCTCCTCTGCCTCCCCCACAGCGCCTCCTGCATGCCACGGAACAGCTGATTGCAGTGGGTGGGAATAACTCACAGAGGGACCAAATGCACCACTCATTAAGTCCCACTCTCTCCAAGCAAAGAGTCTGCAGCTGCTCTCTCCAAAGCTCCCATTACTGACTCTGTTCAAAAACTTGTACAAAATAGAGCTCTTGTCACAAACAGCCTCCTATCGCTTCCAGGGACACTTGACCATGAAGGAGAAACAGCAGACGCCCCTGAGGCCCTTTCTTTACTTCCTCAGAGCCAATGGCTGAGGAGGGGAGGAGGAAAGGGTGACAAAGACTTTCTCCTGTTTACAGGTCTGTCTTTCTTCTGTATGAGAAAAGTAAGGATTTCACTCTTAAACTTCTTATTAAAAAAACCCTGATGTTAAAGCTATTTACGTTTTTTACCCATTATCGCTGTTAACAAGAGCATGTAAAAACTTACTCAGATTAATTTTCTTAGGGAGAGCCACATCTGAAGCATCATCAACACTCCCTATCTTGACCATATGAAAGCTCCTCCACTGAAACTTTGTAGGGTTAGTGACCCATTGGACTTCGAGGAGTGGAATGGAAAAGAATACTGTGGTGCCATCCCTTGCTGTCCCAGAGTCTTGTGTATCCAGTGGTGCTTTTGAACTAGCATTAATGTACTCCAGAGAAAATTGTGCTGCTGGACCAACAGAACTGTCTGGAAGGTCCATCCTTCTGCAGACTCCCTTTTCCTCTTTCTATGCAGGATAACAGTTTCTGTCCTCTTTGAGCTTTCAGGAGTGGGGAGCTGTTCTCCCCTCCCCCCTCCCAAAAACCCACTGTCCAATCTGATGGCACCCTAATTGAGAATGTCCATGAAATCAACCTTAAAGTTTCCAGGTCCTTTTGCTTCTTCTCCTAAGATCTCCATTGGATTGAATACACCAGGCCTAAATAAATTAAACCTTTCCAACTAAGAATATTCCTCAGTGATTCCCTCTAGTTTGAAGAGCAAGTATTTTAGCAGCCAGTTTTACACTATTTCAGCTTTTCTGCTATAAAATGTATTTCAAGCATCAGCTGTGAAGAATTATATTGATTTTTCTAGGCATATATCATACAAATAACATAATGGAATGTCAGAGCTGACAGCTGAGGTTTTTGCATCATAAAGTAGAGGGAGATTGGTTTATACATTCTTAGTCCTGTTACCACAGGGACATAAAAGTGGGCTCATTCATTCACTTTAAGTTTGCTTCTCTGTAAATGAGATTTCTTAGTGACTCATATTTTAGTTGTCTTTTTAAAAGGATAATGCAGATTTGAATTTGTATTGTTAATTTTTTTGTTTCCTGATCAGGTTGGTTCCAAGGTGATTACTATTATGATTACTATTCCAAAGTGAAAGTGTTAATGTGTTATTGCTAGTGTATGTAATGTCCCACAATATATCCAGGAAATCATATTAGAAATAAGAGTAATACTGCTTAAGAAGGTTTAAGAATTTCATGTAATTCATAACATTGTTTTATATATTAGTAATAGCTGACCCTGCTTCATGGCCTGGGAGGAATACAATCCACAGACGTGCTCTTCTTATATATCTGTAGAAAGAGCATCTTTGCTTTTATGGGATAGGATTTTAAAAGCACCTGTTTCCTTTGCTACCAAAAGTGTCTTCCAGTGTTTGTCAAAATATTGTTACTTTATATATGCTCTTAGCACAGGATTCTTACTCTTAGTCCTCAAGCCTCCAAAGTGAGACTGAATGGAACTTCTGAAATTTTGTTGCCAAAATTTTGCTTTGATTTGTAATTGTGAAACACTCTGCTGCTACAGATTCATGTCTTGTGTGACCTTTTTCCCCGGAATGGACTGAAATTGTCACAGATATATTAATTTAGAGCATGATTTCCCTAAGTGAGTTTTACCTGATCCTCCAAATAGTCCCTGTGAGGAGAAAGCGCTACTCATTGTGAGTAAGGATGGCAGAATGAGGCCCTTAGTGCCCATTGAGTCAGATAAAAATGTTTTACAGGGTGTCTGTTCAATTTATAAAAATGAACGCTTGGGGATGTAACATTTGTCTAAACACTAAAATGTAGAATTAATTACTCCAAATTTTCCCAGCAGGTGAATATTAGTATTGTTAATTAGGAATAGTAGCAAAGATGTCAGCGCAGATATAAAAATCTGAATTGAAAAAAAACAGAAAACAAAAAATGCATTCAGTGGGGTTTGCTCTTAAAATAAATGCTAATTAGTAAAGTAATAAATCCTGAAGCATAATGATTTGTAGGGTAATTACCTTTTAACTGAAGACAACGGCTTTACAGTCAGAACAAGTAGACCTCCTGTGTATTCTTTCATGACTGCCTGTCATGGCTATTTCTGAGGTACTTATCACCATGGTATCTAAGCCCCATACAACAATTAAGGATAGCAGTGAGCATGCTATGAAGGGTACATTATGTTCTCAGTCTTTCCATTCATGCTCTTCCACCCCTGTTTCAAATATTTTTGTTTGTTTTTTATAAGTTTTAATTATCAAGATAAACATTCACAAGCCTTTGGAATATTCAGTTAGAAAACATTCCCTGTTGCTTTGAATAAGACAAAAGTTACCTGAACTTCTCCAGCATTGTAAAAAGTCAATCTTTATAACTGCCACATATCGATGAGGACACTGAAATAATTTCTGAAAGAAAATCAAAGGTGTTGGGGTGAGAGTCCCTTGGAAGAAAAAAATATATGTTGACCACATGAATAGTAGAGAATATGATCACTGTCTGAAGAAATAAATGATCATTCTCAGATCATTTCCAGTATCCTTTGAATTAGAACTGGGAGAAAAGGAGAGAATCTAATATGCCTCCTAGATGTACATTATTGTAGAAAAGTTGGAAAGTAACTTCTTGACCACTGAGGCAATCAGTTTACACTTGAAATATGATATGTACAAAATGTACTCCTGGGGGCATTCTGCGCTAAAAATTTAAAAACTTTGCACAAAACATTTTAAAATTCTGCAAAGTTCTGCAAATTTTATTTGTTAAAATAACACTATATAATCATGCCACTTTCATTTATTTTGGTAATTTATTTCAAAATACTAGTCATCAAGTATGTCTGTAACAATACAGACACACACAAATATTCCCCCAGCAGTAGAGAGTAAAGAAACCACTATGACAACCCAGTTCCTGTTTCTCTACCCTCTTACTGCCCCAAAGCCCAGCTGGGGATCCAGACATCTACAACCCCTCCCATCTGCAGCCCACCCCCAGCCCAAATACCCACCACCACCCTCTTTCCCCAAGCCCAGCATGGAGCCCCTAGCCCAGATATCTGCACTTCCTTCCCTCCCAGAGCCCAGCTGTGGGGTCCCCTTTTCTCATGGCCTCATCGACATTCTGCCTGCAGCAGCACCATGTAAGAATGCTCTACCCATTAATGAGGCAGAGCAGATGGACATGAAACTCCATGGCCTGAAGGATTCAAGGGCTACCCTCAGGTCCCTGGGCCTTTATGCTCCATCCACTTTGAGGAAACACTTCAGGCCTCAGAAGTTGCCCTGCTTGTTGGCCCCACCTCCAAGACAGGACACCTACAAGGGAAAGGGCAGAGATTACAAGTGCTGTCAGCTATTTCAATCTATCCCAGTTTTGCTGCCTGGGTCACATAGGTACTCTGGTGGAAACAAGCAGGCCTTTCAAGGTGCACCCAAGGATGCTATTCCAGTTCCTACTTCAGATTTTACCTCTCCCATATCTTTTAGTCCAACTGTCCCACTTCAGCCCACTGTGGTCCCACATCACATTGGACCACTGGGTTCTAACAAGAGTGGTGGATGGTTATACTTTTCAGTTTTCATCCACCCCTTCCTCCACGCCCCAACTCCATCCCTCTTCAGGGACCCTTCTCATGAGAAGCTCCTAGTCCAGGAGGGACCGTCTATTCTACAATGAGGCCTATGGAGGAGGTACCTCAACATTTGAGAGGTAGGGTTTTACTCCCAGTATTTCCTAATTCCAAAGGGCCTTCGATCCATCCTGGACCTATGTCACCTCAACAGTTATTTCGCAGAACTGAGGTTCCGTACGGTCTCCCTGTCCTCCATCATCCCCTCCCTGGATTTACAGGATTGGTTCTCTGCCCTCGACTTGAAGGACTCCTACTTTCACATTTCCATCTTCCATGTCCATAGAAGATTATTCAGATTTATTGTAAATCAAACTCATTAATAATTCACTGTTCTTCCCTTTGTCCTGTTCACAACCCTCTCTGTTTTCACAAAGGGCAATGGAGTGCTAACTGCTTTCCTCAGATGGCAAGGCATTCAAGTCTACCCATAGCTTAATGACTAGCTGATCAAGGGCAGTTCAGAGGCTCACGTAAAAAGCAGCATCATTGTGGTCCAAGCCACCTTCCAAGTGCTGGGTCTGTTGATGCACAAGCACAAGTCAATTCTTATTCCGATCCAGAGAATAGAGTTTATTGGGGCAGTACTCACTTGACCCAGGCCAGAGCCTTCCTTCCAGAGTCCCAATTCCAGACTATGTTGGACCTGATATCCAAGGTCATGACCCACCAGATCACAGTAGCCCGAATTTGCAACAAGTTCCTGGGACACCCAACTGCATTCAGTCATGTGGTCTGGCATGCAAGGTTCCACCTCAGGCCCCTGCTGACGAAGTTAACTTCAGTCTACTCCCCAAATAGACACCACTTGGATTCAGTGCTTACTGTTCCAGTCCTGGTCCTTGCCTCCCTCTAGTTGGTAATGGTTGGTGTTCCCTTTGTCACCACCCAGACATCAGCGTCCCTAGTCTCTGATTTCAGACCTATGTTGGGGAGCCCACTTCGGCTGCCTCAGGACGCAGCGGCTGTGGTCCCAGGAAAAGTTCTCCCTGCACATAAATGTCAGGGAGCTCAGGGCAGGTTCCTTCCCCAGATCACAGGCAGGGTAGTGCAGATACTGGCGAACAAAATTCTGGCCAGGTTCTTCATCAGTCAGCTGGGAGGAGCTTAATCCTTCACCCTGTGTCAGGAGGGCATCTGTCTATGGGACTTCTGCATGAAGTACTTCATTCACCTCAAAGTTTCACATCCAGTGGGAGCCTGGAACATCCCGGCAGATCACCTCAGTAGATCCTTCTCCTCTCACCACAAGTGGTCTCTTCACTGAGGTCACCAGGTTCATCTTCCAAAGGGTAGGGATCTCCCCAGATAGAGTTCTTAACGAACAAGTAGAACAGGAAATGCCATCAGTTTTGCTCATGGTGTGGGCACAGCCTGGGCTCCCTCTCCATCGCCTTCCTGCTTCCATTTACAAAGCTTCTACTCTATGCATTCCCTCTGGTTCCCCTCTTTCACAAGGTCCTCCTGAAGATCAAGCGGGAAAAGTCAAGAGCTATATAACCCCATCGTGGCTGCTCCAGGACTGGTTCAGCACGCTGGCAGACCTATCAGTAGCACCCCCCACTACTGGTCCACTCAGACCTGATCTAACAAAACTATGGTCAGTTATTCCACCTGAACCAAAGCTCCATTTACATAGCTGAATGGAGGTTGCATGGCTAAACACAGAGGAGCAGGCCTGTTCGGAACAAGTTTGACAGATCTTGCTGGGCAGTGGGAAGTTATCCACTAGGGCTAGCTACCTCACCAAATGGAACCATTTTTCGGCATGGTTGTCCCAACGAGACATCTCTCCAACTGAGTTTTCCCTTCAGTCTATCCTGGACTATTTGTTCCATCTAAAGCAGCAAGGTCGGGCCCTCACATCCATCAAGGTGTATCTAGCAGCAGTTCTGGCCTTTCACTTGTCAGTGGGTGATAGGTCAGTGTTCTGTCACAAGATGACTGTATGTGTGTGTTTTTGTTTTCTTTTTTTAAAGGATTAGAGAGACTTTACTCTCGGTTTGTGGGCCGATCACCCCATGGGTCTTAGGCATGATCTTACTGAGGCTCACAAGCCCTCCCTTTTGAGCTGATAGCATTGTGTCCTCTGCTGCTTCTGTCCTGGAAAGGTGCCTTCCCAGTAATGATCATCTCAGCCAGCCGGGTCTCTGAAATCAAGGCCCTTACACCAGAGCCACTGTACACAGTGTTATTCAAAGACAAGGCCCAACTCCACCCCCACCCAGCCTTCCTGCTAAAGTTAATTTCATAGTTGCATAACAACCAAGCCATTTTCCTGCCAGTCTTCTTTTCAGAGCCTCCGAAGAAGAGCGGCACCTTCACGCATTGAATATTAGGAGTCCCCTCGCCTTCTGCATTGAGAGGATGAAACCCTTTTGCAGATCCAGATCAACTCTTTGTAGCAGTAGCAGAAAGGATAAAAGACCTCCCAGTGTCAGCCCAGAGAATCTCATCTTGTATCATCTCTTATATTTGGGCATGCTCGAGAAGGCAAACGTCCTATCTCCAGCAAACCTGACCACTCACTCTACAAGAGCTCAGGCCTCTTCAGCAGCGTTCCTTGCACAGGTTTCAATCCAAGACATCTGCGGGACTGCAATTTGATCATCAGCGCATACCTTCTCGTCCCACTATGCCATCATCCAACAGGTGATGACGACAGGTTCAAGAGAGCAATATTGCAGTCTGCATGTCCATGAACTCTGAGCCCACCTCCTTGGGTACTGCTTGTGAGCCACCTAATGTGGAATGGACATGAGCAAGCACTCAAAGAAGAAAAGAACAGTTACTAACCTTTCCATAACAGAATCCTGTTATTCTTTGAGATGTGTTGCTCATGTCCATTCCATGCCCCACCCTCTTATCCAGCTGTCAAAGTTAGCCAGCAGAAAGGAAACTGAGAGGCCATGGGGCTGGCATAGGCATCCCTTATATTGGTGCATAAGCACCGGAAGGTGCGAGAGCTGACCCGATGGATACCACTGAGGGTAAAACCTCCGGCAGTGGTGAATATGGCACACACATACCTAATGTGAAAGGGACATAAGCCAACATTTTGAAGAATAACAGATAGGGAAATGTTATAACTGTTTGTTTTCTCTATTTCTTGACAGAAGATCATTGTACAACATTTTTGGCAGTACAACTCAGAATTTAAACTGTAGTTTTAAATTGCCATATTGTGAAATTGAATGGCTAGGAGCTATTTGTCAGAGCTCTGTTGTCTAAAGAAAAGAAGCTACCCTGTGGTGAAACTTTCAGGTCACAAAGAAAATAAAGATGAAAAAGAGACTGATGATGAATATGGAAATAGGTGAAGAAAATGTAATTTATTAAAACATTATTTTTTTTAACAGTATCTCATTTCTGACCATTGTATACTGCTAGCATCAACTACTGTAATCATGATTATTTTGATCTTGGACTGTCATGTAATCATCAACCCTTTCTCCAAAGTGTGATATGTCTTTGCCCTCATAAAACTTATTTGGGGTTTCTTCCCTTTGTAGCACTAACACTGCACAACAATTTCTCAGAAGTCCTCAGCACTTACGTTTGTTTTGGCTTGTTTTTAATGAGTTTTGCTTAAAGTGCTGTGGTATGTCAAGTCGTCTTAAGCACATTTTGAAAAAAAATAGATTAATTTATCCCAATGGTAGTTTCTAAATAAAATAAACTCCTCATTGCAATTTTTAGCAGTAAAGAAAAGGAGCCAAAGTTGGGCAGAGTAATTTATTTAGGATGAAGAATTGCTGATAAGTCACCAGTGAAGGACAAACATATTCGCTATTATTAAAAGTGGATTTATGATCTGAATTTAGTCAACTATCTAAACACATGGAAATGTCATGCTGTTTTCATTGACTCCTGCTGGTCTTTGTATCTACTGTTTGTACAGACTGCATTTCATGCTGCATCTGGCAAATATATCTAAGTGTTGGCTGAGCACCCTTTAACACTGCTCTGGGCAATTTTTATTTAGCCTCTGGCTTTTGTGTGACTGGGCAGTCACTGATGCTGCTCCAGGAAATTCTTATCTAGTCTTTGGCTTCTGCCTGGTTGAGCAGATTTTGATGCTGTCTTGGGTAATCTTTGAACAGAAGTCTTATGAGAGTAGCTTTTGCTGATTTCGCTTCACTGAATATTTGGAAATATATTTCCTATTATTAATGGGCCTCCAGTAGATCCTTAGGTTTTGAATCTAACAATTTCAATGTTTTTCTTAACTTGCTTTGGTTTCTTTCATCAGTTAAACTTTTCACGCCTGAATCACTATTATGAACCATTTAATTGTTTAAATTTATGAGATAAGATTAAAACATGATTTATTGTGAAAAAAATAATCTAGTGACCAGCACTGACTATTAGCTACGCCTCATTCACATTAGGGTGACCAGACAGCAAGTGGCGGATAAGTGAGGGAACCAGACGGGGGTGGGAGATAGTAGGAGCCTATATAAGAAAAAGCCCCAAATATCGGGACTGTCCCTATAAAATCGGGACATCTGGTCACCCTAATTCACATATTTCTATCACCATTCTATCCAAAATGTTGATTGTGCATCGATTTTTTTAGGCTTAAATGAGTAGATTATGTATTTATTTGTACTACCATAACACTTGGGGCCCAAGTTATAAACTAGGACCCCATTGTGCTAGGCACTGTACAAACAAAAAGATGATGGTCCCTGCCCCAAAAGGCTTACAATCTAATTGTAAGACAAGAGACAACAGATAGATATAGACAGACAGAGAAGTACAAGTTGTCAATTAAACAATATTTGTTCCGGGCTGCTGGAAGAATTTTTATAGTGTGGGTGCTGAGAACCATTGAACCAAACTGAAAGCCCTCTATATAATGGAAACTACTTTAAGCCAGAAGATGTGCAGCAGGCAGCATCCCTAGTTCCATCACCAATGATTCATCTGCATCAGAGGCAGTGCTCCTTTCTCCCATCTTACAAAGGATCCATCTAGAATAGCAAGCTGTGTTGTTCAATAATTTGAAAACAAGGTAAATTAATTAGCTGTAGACTGTATTTAAATCCTTCCTGCTTCCCTCCTAGCTAAGTCTGCTATTTTACCTGCAGCTTCTGGAAAAAAAAAAAAAGTGTGTGCAGTCCCTGGCTGACCATATCTTTCCTCTTCCCAGTACTGCCTTTAAAGGAAAATAGTGTTATGCCAAAAGAAACTATTAAAGACTCCAGACAGTAACTGCACTCAGAGTCAATAATTGTGTAGGTTAAAGCAATTTTTCCATGCACTTGGACTTTTCTGAGGCTCTTTTGTATGCAAAGCAGTGCACAAAAAGTAAGCAAATGCCCAGGTACAACTTTCCAGGATACATGGTCTTAATGAGCAGCATTGCCGTTGGGGTTTCCCAAATGCAAAGTGAAAGAGTTTAGGGAGGAAAGGAGCCTGAGGTAAGTAAAGAGACAGGTTCTAGACAGCTGCTTCTGGGACAGGACAGAGATGCCTTATTGGAAGTTTCCGCAAGAGAGAGCCTCCTGTGTGCCGTTTTTTACCATCCTTATTCACAGAAATGGGATCTGTGAACATTTTGTAAATAAACAAATTACACTAAGAAAATTCCTGACTCGGTGTCCCCAATTTTCCAAATGGGAAACTTATATACAAGGTCCTAAATTCTGCTGTCATCATTAGGAGCAACAATAGGAAAATGAAGCAGCTTCCAAGAGAGGACAGAAGAGTCAGATAAAAGGTGACTTACACAAAGACAGTTCTGCAAAAATATAAGGAACATTTGGTATACTGTTGCCATATGTTCCCTGAAAGTAATTGGCGATACTGGCAAGCTTTATCTGATACAGTTCTTGTTCCAGACTATCAGAATTCCTTTCTGTGCCGTTCTGCATGGATTTCTGTTCCCCCTCAGCTGAAACAAGTTGCACTTCAGGAGTCTGTGAACATGACTGAGAGGGCATAAAACCCCTGAAAATAACCTAACACAGCATTCTGTGCATAGTCTTGATATTTTTATCTCAGATCCTTACCACGGTAGAAGTCAGTGCCATAAGTTACTGGGAATTTCCCAACCCTATAGGAGCCCAAGGTAACACTTTTTGTAATCACAATATTTTAATGTATGGAAAAAGCTATCCTAGGACTCAGTCTGGCACATTCTGGTTTCTGCTGGAATATTTTTTGGAGGGGAAGGGGGAATTCTACATTTGGGAGGAAAATGAAATATTCTTCTAACAGATAAACACACATTTCAAAAGATTCTTTGCTTGAAGTTGCTCAGTGAGTCAGAGTATTAGAATGAATCCCAGGGAAATGAATCAATGAGCTGAGATGGGCAAAAATGCATGATCCATCTATTGCATGAATCTGCACCGTTTCACATGAATAACACATCTAAGCATGCCTGTGTGCATGTGTGTGTGTAAATATATATATACATGTGCGTTCTGTATATGTATGTGTATAATGTTATTTCTCCTTTTGACCCAAATGGCTAGTTATGCAAAGCTCTATGGGTTGTTTCCAGTAGGAGGATAAAGTGATGATAAAACCAGGTGTTTTCTTTTATGCAGTGTTGTTTATTTACAAAGATTATACATTAAGTCCTGTTTCCCTGATAACAGTAAGAGTCAAATAGCAGGATACAGTTCATGTGCTTGCTCTTCCCAATGTGCCTTTCCAGCTAGCTCCTGGTACCCCAAAAGTTTTCCCTTGGGGCCACATTGCCAACACTTCTGTTACTGTCTGCTCGGCTTTCTGGCCAGTTCTGTCTCCCTTCTGTCACATACACCCAGACAAAAACAGTTCCAACAATCAAAGCACTAGCCCCTGTATTTGAAATTCCTTGGGATTCAACTTCAACTCAAGCTTTTCCATATGCCTATGTTTTGGGGGCTGCTGCTTTAGTTTCAGCCACTACTTTACAATTAGCCTGAATGAAAGGTGACAATTGTGCCCAACCCATAGCAACAAAGGTTGGACCCTATTATGACTAAGACATTTTAGTGTGTGTAGTCTCAGGTTAGATGAAACTGAGATTAGGATTTTTCATATCTTTCCTCATATGGTGTCACTACAGGACGGAGAGAAGGTAGTTTAGGTGTCTAAACTGTATTTCTATACCTTAACATGTTTGAATTTTGTTTATGTAAAAGTAGATTAGTTTCAGTTCAGAGGAAGCTAAGCAGTCAGAGGGTGACACACACAAAGTATGGTCAGGATTGAAGAAGTGGTTAGAAGCCTGGAAACAAAGAATAAGTAAAATTTCATCTTGGTTAAAGGTGAACAGCAAGATGGCATCTGGTATGTAATATATTTATTAAAGACCTAGAACAGGAGGTGAGCAGGAAGGTGGCAAAGTTTGCAGATGATACAAAGTTTTAAAGATAGTGAAGATCGAGAAGGATTTTGAGGAACTTCAGAGGGATTTAACCAGTCACAGAGAGAGAGCAACTAATAGCCATTTTAGTTCAGTTTTGATAAATGCAAAGAAATATATTTTGTAGAGGAAAAAATAATCTGTGTGTGCACCTTACAGGTTTCTGAATTAACCATCGGGCTCATTAAAGGGACCCGAGCAACATTGTGTACAGCTCCATATGCAGCAGCAGCAGTGAAAAAACGCAAATGAAATGTTAGGCTGCATAAGGAATAGGATGGAGATTAACAAAAATACACCATTATACAAATCATGGTGTGGCCTCATCTGGAATTCTGGTGTGACAAATGGATCACCCCATCTCAAAAATATATAATGGAATTAGAGGGTGTTTGGAGTAGACTAGGGGTAGGCAACCTATGGCCCGGGTGCCAAAGGCGGCACAAGAGCTGATTTTCAGTGGCACTCACACTGCCTAGGTCCTGGTCACTGGTTTGAGGGGCTCTGCATTTTAATTTAATTTTAAATGAAGTTTCTTAAACATTTTAAAAACCTTATTTACTTTACATACAACAATAGTTTAGTTATATATTATAGACTTCTAGAAAGAGACCTTCCAAAAACGTTAAAATGTATTACTGGCATGCGGAACCATCAATTAGAGTGAATAAATGAAGACTGGACACACCACTTCTGAAAGGTTGCCAACCCCTGGAGTAGATCATCGTTAATAATTTGAAGCCTAAAAAACTCTCCTATAAAGAGAAATAGGAAACGACTAAGATTGTTTAATTTAGAAGGGAAACAAAAAAGAGGGGACATAGTAAAACCGTATAAAATAACGAATTGTATAGCGAAGGTAGATTAGGAGCTTCTATTCATTCTGTCTCATAATGCAGTACATGGGGATATTCAGTGAAGTTAGAGTGGCAAAATCAAAATTTTAAAGGTAATAATTTTTCATACAACATGTAGGTGGATGTTGGAGTCTTCTCACAGGATGTTATTGAGACCCAGAATGTAGAAAGATTTAAAAAGAGCTTGGATACTTCTATGGATATGATGAATATTCAGACTTGTTAATAGTTAATCCCATTTTAGAAAGGATATTACACCTTATACTTTAGGGTTTAAGCCAAGCTCTAATAAATAGGGGCTAGGGTGAGACTTACTGCTGGAGGCAGATTATTCCATATCTGCATGCTGCAGGGTTTTTACATCTTCTGTCTGAAGCATCTGGCACTGGGCACTGTCCAGGATACTACACTGATACAGTGTGGTGCTTCCTATGAAGTTTCTGTGCCAAGTAATCTGTCTAGGAGAGCATTTGACACACATCCAGTCTCTGTTACTACCGAATCATTACTTCCAATAGAATTGTTCCGTGCAAATTTCTTGTAGAAAAAAGGTGTTGATTGTTACCTATAAATGTCGCAATATCCCTATTTAAGAGTTACCTGTGTGGTTAAACTGACCCTGTCCATAACCTATGTAGTGGTTACATGAATACATTGTTTCTGTTAGTGTGCACAGGAGTCTGACAGATTTCCCTGTTTCTAGAATACTACTAAGTAAACCATGATTACTTGTTCTGAAGCACAGTTTGTGACATGGTACCCACTCCTTAGCACAGTCCACAGTGCTCTGTAGAGTGGGTACAGGGCTAAGCCACAGCAGAAGTATGTACGTACATACCCACAGCCCTTGTGCATGATAACTTTCATACAGAAGACTATCCTTCAAAAACATGCTTCACATGTGAACGTAGGGAATTCTAGCACCAGAATGAATGCTCATGTATCTATGTACAGTTGCAAGTGTAGATGCACCCTGAAGGTTTATGTCCCCTCCTTTTCCACCCAGTTACCCAAAACTTTGTATAATGTAGACTTGCTAAAAGATATTGTCCCAGGTCACTTTGTGTTTTCTAGTACAGTTTTGGAAAAGACTCATCTGTGAGCCCTCAAGCATTAGCAACTGGAGTGGGCGGTGGAGAGAGGAATACTTTTTTGTTAAAATGAGTGAAAGTATTTACTTGGATATGGAGGAAAAATTGGGGGGGGCAGCGAGGGGGAAATTACTCTGGGATTCCAGGTCAAGAAGTTTAATCACCTCTGAATGCAACTGCTGAATTCATTTATACTGGATATCAGGATTCTGGCTGTCGGATGGAGTATAACTGTATATCAGTGAAGTTCTAATTTAATATTTTAGATATTTCGTCATGCTCTGTGACTTCATTTTATGTTAGGTAACATTCTAATTTCCTCCTTCAGTGATCTCTTGCTTTTGTAGTATTTTAAAAAAGCATTTGAAGTTGTATTTAACACTTTTTGTTACACTGTATTTATTTCAAAGTGTCTTGTTGCATTTTAAACATTCTCCTTTTGCTGTTTCTGAATTCTCAGTAGTGTTCTTTGTATGTTTTATGGCTATCATTTATCACAAAAAGAAATCTGTGGTCTCGATGCTACAAAGGTTCCATGCCAAGAAGACCACAACATTCAGTCACGCTTCAGTAATTACTTCTCCCTCTCCCATTTTGCTGTGGGGAGCAATGAGGGGATGTTTATCCAATTCATCAAGTTTTGAAAAAGTCAGTCAGTGAGGTGAGAAATTTAAATTGAAAGAGGGTGATTACAGTGAGAGGTATATTTTCTGGAGGAGGCCAAATTACATTTTTAATTATGTTTCTGGATGGGAGCAGCAAGTAAGGCTGGGACCATAAACCACTGTTTAATTACAGGAGATCTTGTGCTGCCATCAGTAGGAATTTGTCACAAAGAATATGAAAAAAAGCTGTCTTTTAGATCACAGTTTTTGAAAATTTGAACCTAAAGTTAGAAGATCCTAAATCCACATTTACATACTTGCCCAGTTTTTCAAAAGTGATGAGTGACTAACAGTTCTCATTGAAGTATTATTTCACACTATTTTATTGCTTCATGATCTGTGCCATAGTGAAATTTGGTCCTATAGCCCAAATATTTTTGGTCCTGTAGCCCAAATAGTCAGAAACTAGAGATTGAAGTCTGCTTGTATGCATATGAACATGTAGATAGCCAGAGATCTGAACCATTTTTTCAATCCTTACCAAACATCTCTTTATACTTTCTCATGTATAAAGTTGGTTTCCTCCTGGCTATTGTTTTAGCTAGAAGAATCAGCTAGCTAGGAACTTTATTCATCCAACTGTCATAATTATGGTCTTTTCAGGACAAGATAATACTGAAAAAAACAATAGGTTTTGCTACTAAGCAGGACGCTGCCTTTTCTTTTTCTTTTATTGTTCCTTTTTGTTCCTGACAGCCTAATACCAAATGGAAAGGCAACTCTACATGCTGGTCATAATAAGGATTTAAAATTTTACTTCAATAAACCTAATGCCTGGAGGATTTCAGATACTCCAGTATATAATGATCCTAAGAAGGCCCTCAATGAATTCAAAACTGCAATTTGCATATAGAGAATTGTATATCTTGTACAGTTGTCATGCTTGTAACAAATCACCACCTCATTCAATGAAGATGACTTCCCTTGCTACTTAGTAATGGCAAAGAATTAGGATTTTTTCATTTAAGAATACAACATATGTTTTGATTATGAATTGTATCCCACTCCAAGAGGCACTTTCGTTCTGCTTTTGCTTTCTAGCAGTTTCATCCCAAGTGGTGATTGTCATTGTATAAGAGAGAGGAAATCTTTCTTCCTTGTAATTTTGGTTTCACATCCACCAGTTGGATTAAGTAACTATATAAAAATAAACAACCAAAACCTTTGCTTTATTAATTAAACTAAACAGGAATTATTTTGCGAAAGCTTGATGGATTGCATTATGGAGGAGGGCAGTCTAGATGATCCCAGTGGTTCCTTTTAGCTTTAGACTCTACAAATCTGTAAAGAATTCTCATTTTATAGTTGTTAGAAGTTTTAATTGGTTAAGTTTGGGCAGGTTTCTGATTATGTGCCATTAACAGTGATAGAGTCCAGATTTGTTTAGTAAACTTTCTCCTGAGGGTTTGTAGTATACAATAGGGAGAGACTACTCAGTTTACTTGTCTCCTGGGGTCGGCCAAATCTGGTATGATCTCCAGGTTGGTGGCTAATTCTTTTATGAGAAACCACAAAAGTTTTCTCTGTCACTCATTTAGGTTGTGATCCTTCGCTACTTGTCTTGCAGCTGACTGCAGTAAAAGCAGGATTGGATTAATCATCCTTAGAAATAGAATTCAACTGTATAATGAAAAACTGCCTATAAATTGTATATAATTTTTCATTTGTACTTAGTGATGGCCTCAGGTTACTATGTTTGCCAACATGATACAATAACAAAAATGTAATTGTACAATAAAATTGATATTTCCATTATAACTCATTAAAATTGTTATATGTTGTGTAATATAATAGAAAAAGCAATTGCTAAAACATTACCATAGTATGTATATTATGGGCTGAGTTTTCAAAAGTGAAAATTGATTTGGGGTGATTTCATTTTTGGATACCAAAGTTGATACACCTAAAAGGGGTCTGATTTTCAAAAAGCAGGTACACCCAACATTTTCTTATAATTGGATGGACACTCAAAAATAAAGCCACCTAAAGTCATTAGTCATTCTTGAAAATTGTACAAAGTACCTCAAACAATATCAATGTTTTCTGCTCTAGAATTTCAGTGCATTTACAAATGAACATATTTTTACAATATATTATTAAGGATGTTTTTGGAAAACACCACAAGGATTAAAACATGTACGGAAACTATCAGACCATGTGTGATGAATGGGAATAGCAGGTACCCGTTCTCTTTTCCACAGCAGAGGGTAAGAGTTGTAAATAATATTTGGAGTGAAGGAAACCTTACTATCAGAGTGGTCCTTCAAGAAAGACAGCATTCTGAGGTTATAGGTCACAAGATTGTACATACTGCACTTCAAGTCTATATTGTCATGCCCTTTTATACAAGAATCTATTATAAAATTCAAGGACATTGTGTCTTGAAGAGACTTTACTCCATATATATTTGTTGTATTGCATACAACCTAGATCATGCTAAAGAAAGAAATACAAAAACCAAAACTCCTTTAAAATAGATTGAACCACATTCCATTTTGTTAGATCTGTGAACCCCTCTACTGCTGTTTTCTGTCTAGATGGTTACATGGGTTCCATCATCATAGTATCATAGTGCCTCACAAACATTAAGTAATTCATCCTCAGCACACCCCTATGACAATGGGAAGTATTCTCCCCATTTTACCAATGGGGAACCCTGGCATTGCGACATTAAGGGTAGGGTTTTCTTAAAGTCGAAGGTTTCATAGTAGTAGTTGCATTATTCTGTGTCAGCAAAAATGATGAGTCCTTGTGGCACCTTAATACATAATAAATTTATTTGGGCATAAGCTTTCGTGGGCTAAAACCCACTTCATCAGATGCATGGAGTGGAAAATACAGTAGGCAGGTATAAATACACAGCACATGAAATAATGGGAGTTGCCTTACCAATGGGTGGTCAGTGCTAACGAGCCAATTCAATTAAGGTGAAAGTGGGCTATTCTGAACAGTTGACAAAAAGGGGTGAATGCCAAGGGGAGGAATCACTTTTGTAGTGCTAATGAGGCCAATGTAATCAAGCTGGCCCATTTCAAACAGTTGACAAGAAGGTATGCGTATCAGCAGGGGGAAATTAGTTTTTGTAGTGACCCATCCACTCCCAGTCTTTATTCAGGCCTAATTTGATGATGTCCAGTTTGCATATTAATTCCAATTTTGCAGTTTGTCTTTGGAGTCTGGTTTTGAAGGTTTTTTTGTTGAAGAATTGCCAATTTAGTCTGTTATTGAGTGTCCAGAGAGTTTGAAGTGTTCTCCTACAGGTTCTTTAACGTTATAATTCTTGATGTCTGCTATGTGACCATTTATTCTTTTGTGTAGAGACTGTCCAGTTTGGCCAATGTACATGGCAGAGGGGCATTGCTGGCACATGATGGCATATATCGCATTGGTAGATGTGCAGGTGAATGAGCCTCCGATCGTGTGGCTGATGTGGTTAGATCAGATCCTGCGATGGTGTTCCTTAAATAGATATGTGATTAGAGTTGTCAGCGGAGTTTGTTGTAGGGATTGGTTCCTAGGTTAGTGTTCCTGTTTGTGATGTGTAGTTGCTGGTGAGTATTTGCTTCAGGTTGGGGGGCTGTCTATAAGGGAGGACTGGCTTGTCTCCCAAGGTCTGTGAGAGTGAGGGATCATCCTTCAGGATAGGTTGTAGATCCTTGATGATGCACTGGAGAGGTTGTAGTTGGGAGCTGTAAGTGACAGTTAGTGGCATTCCATTACTTTCTTTGTTGGGCCTGTCCTGTAATTGGTGACTTCAGGGTACCCTTCTGTCTGTCAATCTATTTCTTCACTTCACCAAGTGGGTATCGTAGTTTTAAGAACACTACTAGAGATCTTGTAGGTGTTTGTCTCTGTCTAAGGGATTGGAGCAAATGCAATTGTATCTTAGAACTTGGCTGTAGACAATGGATCGTGTGATGTGATATGGATGAAAGTTGGAGGCATGTAGGTAAGTATAGTGGTCAATAAGTTTCCGGTATAGAATGGTGTTTATGTGACCATCTCTTATTTGCACACTGAAGTGTCCAGGAAGTGGATCTCTTGTGTGGACTGGTCCAGGCTGAGGTTGATGGTGAAGTGGAAATTGTTGAAATCCTGGTGGAATTCTTCAAGGGCCTCCTTCCCATGGGTGTAGACTCTAGATGATGATGTCATCAATGTAGCGCTAGTAGAGTAGGGTTGTTAGGGGATGAGACCTGAGGAAAAGTTATTCTAAGTCAGCCATAAAGATGTTGGCATACTGTGGGGACATGCGGGTACCCATAGCAGTCCTGCTGACTTGAAGGTATAAATTGTCAAAGTGACTGTGAGTACCAATCCAATTGAAAGCAATGTGCTGGTGCCCTTACTCACTTAGATGCTTTTGAAAATTCCATCCTAAGTAACTTGGTTAAAGTTACACAGAAAATATTTGGAAGAACTGGAGATGAACCCAGACTTCCAGTACCTTAACCACAAATTCATTTTTCTTAGTTCATCATTCTGTAATATTTATTTTCATTTGTCTTGGAGGCAGAGGGGATTTGTGACCACGTTTGTAAAGAGTGGCAGGTCTTTTTTTTAAATTATGCAACCAATTAAATCTGTCCCCCCAATCCCATCACTAAATCAATGACTGGGATATCCCATATCCACAGTAGGAAAACTCTGAGTTCATACTTTCGGAGTTTCCAAGGTAGCAGCAACTGGAGGAGGGCAAGGTTTTTCTTACCAATCCTGCAGATGTGCCATGGAGAGCTTTGGTACTAGAAGAAAAACAGTGAACAATATATTCAAGATATAGACCTGACTATGCAACTCCCAGGACAATAACTGGGACTTATGGTTGAGAATATATTATCCTTTTATAACACTAATATTATGTGATATTAGAGTGGGGTGGGAGGGAGAAACTAAATGCAAGAAATTGAGGGAATTTGAACTTAGCATTCCAACATGACCTTGACTATAACTCCATGTACCCACCTATCCTTGGTGCCTCAAGTTTATCTCATATAGTTTCACATTCTGTGATGTTTCAAGCCATTTATTTTCCCCTTTATGCTCCTGGCTTTTTAATCTTGCCGGGTCTGAAGAAGCAACGTTGAGCTTCATAGATTCCAAGGCCATAAAAGGATCATAGAGATCATCTAGTATGATCTCCTTTATAACATCAGTCATAGAAATTCCCAAAAATAATTCCTAGAACATATCTCTTAGAAAAATATCAAATCTTAATTTAAAAAGTGTCAGTGATGGAGAATCCACCACAACCCTTGTAAGATGTTCTAATGGTTAATTACATTTCCTGTTAAAAATGTATGCCTTATTTCCAAGCTGAATGTGTCTACCTTCAACTTCCAGCCAAAAAATCATGTTATACTTTTCTCTGCTAAACTGAAGAGCACATTATTAAATATTTGTTCCCCATATAGGTACCTGTTGTAATAATGTCACCCTTTGGTCTTTCTTTCATTAAGCTGTTTTAATTGAAGATGACACTACCACTGCGTACTCAATGCAAAGTGTGTATGTAGATGTTGAATAATAAGTGAGAGAAAGTCGAAGTTTTTTAGAGGAGGATGGAAAGTTGGTATAACAAATTTCAGGTTCAGGCTAAGAGAAACCATTCTATTTAAGGCTATTTCTGCCCCCAAGCTAGATTCTGAATAGTTTGGTGATCAGTGGTATCAGATGGTATCAGAGGTCCAGGAGAATGAGGGTTAATGTCTCAATTGATGCCAAGAAATAATCCATCATAACAATTGGTGTTGTTTTTCCATGCCCAATCTTATAGCCTGAGAGAGATTCAATAGCCTCCAAGACTGTTTTTTCCACAGAAAATGTAATTGTGCGTTATTATGTCTAATTCCTTGGTGCTAAATTACCTCATTTCTCATGAGTGCTTAACGCTATGCTATTTGGTATCTGAGGGCTTAAGCAAAGATTTATTCAATTTATAATATATTTGTTTTAAAAAACTGATCTGAAGGTATCATTGCATTGATTTTCATTGGCACATCCATGTATCATTATAGTATGTCAAGGTCTTTCTATGGCTAAGTAAGTGGAAAAATAAGCTTTCTTAAACTGTTTACTGCAGAAGATGGTGAGCTTTGGATTTTAGAATATATTTAAATGCTTGGACGGTGGCATGTATAAGGAAAAGGTTATTTTTTGTAGGGAAATGGAACTAATTATGTTTATCCTCATTTATATCAAAATAAACATTGCTAAGAATTTTAACAACATTTTCTGAGTGTCTTCTGCGTTGACGGACTGTAAAAGTATTTTCAGTTTATGCTTATACGCTTCTTTCTTTTTTTGTAGCTCAAGACCAAGTATAGTGTTACTCAATATGAGAATATTTTTTTTCTCTGCATGATTTTGGAACAGCTTCTTGAGAAGGGGACAGGAGAAGGTAACATTTCAAGCTCAGACTATGATGGAGAAGAAAAAAACAAATTTCTGCAGAACCTTGATCAAATTATTCTCCATCTTGCTGATGAATTCCCATTGTTTTCTGTTTATATGTGGAGACTGGGTGCTCTTTTGAACTCATCTCAAATGCAAATTGTTTAAAACAGCCAGCCTTCTTTTTAGCAGTATATACATTACAGCTGTGGAAAACCAGAGCATGAAAATGATCACTATTGAAAGACTTTCAATGATTATACTAAACAACAATATCTAAGACGTGGTTGTTTTTCCATTCTTCATATAGAAAAGAGTAATATCTTAAATGCCACTGTGTGTACTAACTGTGGGTAAATGTTGGCTTTTATTATGGAAATTCCTGTGTGTTACATTATCTACATGAATGGAATTTGACCAGCAAAGTCATTTGATGTGATATTTAGAATAAGTAAGTAAAATGAACTTTTAGATTAAGTCCAAGATTTTAAAAAAATTGAATGCTCCAGTTAGGCTCATGAATCCATATTTAGACACATAAATAAGTGGCATGAGTTTCAAAAGCACTGCTCATCCAGCAGTTTCTGTATGTTTCAGTGGGAGCTTTTGAATACTCAGCACTTTTGACAATCAGACCATTTATTTAGAGGCCTAAATATGGACTCATAAGCCTAACTGTAGGCATTCGTGTTTTTTATTTTAATACTGTTTTAAATCTTGGCCAATATGTTACGGTTAAATTGTGTATAATGAAGATTTCTACCCTGTGATGGACATACAGACCTATATTCACATACAGAAGCCTGTTGTTTTCAGAAAAAATGATTTTAGCCAAGTACAGCTATACTATACATGGTGCCTACTACCATTCTCCTAGGTCAGTTGTAGTCTCTGACTTAACCAAAATAATTTTTTTATGTCTAATTTAACCAATGTTTGATTTATGTCTATTTTTATCCTTTTCTTATTTTCCCAAACTAATAGTACATGCATAAACACTGAGCCAAATTACCTCTGAAGTAACTCAACTGAAGTTAAGAGTTGCATCTATATTAATTTAGCTCATTTGTAATTGCTTGAACCTAAAAATCCTAAGGTAGACAGATAAAATTCCATTTAAATGTTCATATATTATATCTAATTTTTGGATTTTCATTTCTTTATACAGGATATATGTAAATATTTATCTACTTTATTAGGAATCTTCTTAAACATGAAAACTTTAAAATATAGGCCTAAAAGTTATTCCAGTGATCCAGAATTTTTGATATATTTGGAGGGTAATTGCTAAAATGTATTACAATTTTCTCAGGAAGATAAAACAATATTAATATCGTTATGAGTTCTATTAGGCATATTCACTTACAAATTAAATATTTTTAATATTTGTACAGTTTCTTCCCATCACAAAGTTTGCTTCATATCGATTTTAATCTGTTTTTATCTGTTACTAAAATTCAGCGAGACACATCTTCAGTAACACTGGAAAGATGTTTGTATTAAATGTTAATACATATTATTTTAAGGATCATAACTATAATTTCTGTATTGCTAAAATATATTAGCATTATGTTGCAACAGAACAACGCTGCTGTTGTATAGGCATAACTGGGCCACTAAGGAAATTATTTTGTAATTTCTGTTTTACCACTCTCTAGTATTATGTTCGAGTTATTAAACTTGGGTTTTGGTTATAGCATGGGGTACTATTTTCATGTTTTATATTAATAAATTTCAACAAAAATCCATTTGATGTATAAAACAGATGCACTACTATTGCTGAATAGCCACATCAGAAAATCAGCTAATTCCACCCATACTGACAAGTTACAGATATAAAATTTAATAGATATTTACTTAAACTTGTCAGCCACTCTTCCACTAGCATGGTAACTTTTTCGGGGAGATGCTTTTGCGATTATTTTTCTTGGTCAACATTTTTACTCACTGTGGTGGAAGAGAAAGATAAAAGTGATATTGACACACACTGGTGGAAAAAGAGGACAGATACAGGAAGTGAACAAAGCTAAGAACATAAGAACAGCCATACTGGGTCAGCCCAAAGGTCCATTTAGCCTAGTATCCTGTCGTCTGACAGTGACCAATGCCAGGTGCCCCAGAGGCAATAAACAGAACAGGTAATTCTCAAGTGATCCATTTCCTGTCGCCCATTCCCAGCTTCTGGAAAACAGAGGCTAGGGACATCATCCCTGCCCATCCTAGCTAATAGCCATTGATGGACCTATCCTCCGTGAATTTGTCTAGGTTTCTTTTTTTTTTAACTCTGTTATAGTCTTAGCCTTCACAACATCTTCTGGCAAGGAGTTCCACAGGTTAATTGTGTGTTTATATGAAAAAATACTTCCTTTTATTTGTTTTAAACCCACTGCCTATTAATTTCATTTGGTGACACTTAGTTCTTATGTTATAAGAAGGAGTAGATAAGACTTGCTTATTTACTTTCTGTACACCAATCATGATTTTATAGACCTCTATCATATCCCTCTTTAGTCATCTCTTTTCCAAGCTGAAAAATCCTACGCTTATTAATCTCTCCTCATAAGGCAGCAATTCCATACCCCTAATCATGTTTGTTGCCCTTTTCTGAACTTTTTCCAATTCCAATATATCTTTCTGAGATACTCAATTGAGTTTTCTCAGTACTTCAAGCTGTGATTGAGAGAGAGAGTGTAGATTCATCAATTGATCAACTACCAGTTCAAGATGCTACCTTTCGCTCCACTTACGGAGTGTTTTTAAAAAATGCCAGTAGCTGCATCTTGTATCACAAAGGACAGGATACATATTTTCTCCTTCCAATCACATATAAGATAGAGGAGATGGACGCAATTTTCTGTTGCTGCCCTGAGTAGTCACTGACCTGTTCTATCTGCTGTTGCATGCCCACCAAGCCAAGAGACTAAAGAGTTTGTACTGGGAAGGAGCTTTGATCTCTGTTTTCCCTTCCATTACTAGGGAATAATCCCACAAACCTGTCATTGTACAACCTTTCCCCATCCAGCACATTAGGGGAGTTCACCAGCCAGGTTAGACCCACCCAGCTCAAGAACCAAAGTCGACTCATTCCCCAAACTGCACTGTCTACCTGATAATCCACCTCCCAGCCAGAGCCTGGACGGCAAAAGTAAGAAGTTGATGGGTTATGAATAGGTTGAATGTGAATTGATGTTTTCTGTGGAGTGGGAATAACTATGGAATTGTTCCTTTTTTCAGACATAGGAGTGTTGAGTTGATGGATATTTGGGAGTAGGGGAAAGATATTTCATCTAGGGTCTGTCGTACATGTCACCACTTGAGGCAGAACTTAGGCTTTAAGGTTAGGGAGTTCTTTGTTAAAAACTTGTGGTAGCACATCACTGATCTCTAGCTGTGTCTTCACTATTAGGGTTACTAGCTGTCGCCTTTGCCAGGAGAAGGGATATGTCTTCTTGCCTGATGATTTTCCTTCTATTAAAAAAAGCACATGGGTGTCTGTGATGGGGCATAAATGACACATTGGTGCTGAGTTACCAGTATCCTGAGAGGACAATTTACCCACCTCCTGGCACCTGGAGGGATATTAAGACGGTCAGTTAGCAGGTCAATCTGGAAAGGAATCAGGTTTCCTTAAAAGAACTGAAACAGCTCACTTAGGGACAGAGGAGATTGGGAGTTCCTGACTGCTATGAGTGGCCTGATAGAAAAAGGTAGTTCACTTCTGTGGTGGGTCTCAAAATAAGAGTAAGACTCCAGGGAGGCAGCCCTGAGATATCATCATTCAGCTGAGAAGCAGAGTATTAGGGAAGACTTGTGAAGAACTAAAGTTCAAGTCTGGGATAGATGAAAGTGGTTAAAGTTTGCACTTCTCATTTGGGATTTCTTGGAGAACTCCAGTGGGGAATCCTGTGAGCCACTGCCCTGAAGGAAGGAGGGAGCCTGAGAGGGTCTCAGGTATGCAGTGAGCCCAGGAAGAGGCTGGTGGGAAAAGATCTATAGACAGGCTGAGGTAGAAAAAAGCCCTGTAAGGAAGCAGTGGGTCTGAATAGACAGACCTTGCCTGCTTCTTACAAGTCCCTGGGTGCTGGACCTGAAGAAGAGAGTCTGGGTTCCCTTACTGGCCACTGGAAAAGGTAATATGAAGATCCCAGAGACCAGTCATGGAAGGGCTATTGTGTTGGGACTTGGGCCAAAGACTCTGACTGAGGCTACAGAATTATTGTTTGGTGGACTTTGTTGCCTTAGAAAAGTCAGATTTTAAAGTGAGGTGTCTGGAGGGCTGAGACGTGAGAAGAGATGGACCACAGCAGGCCTGGAGCAGCTGTCAACAGAGATGGTAGATGAGGACAGTCCACTATGCCACGTACAGCCATGGAGGGGTGTGTCAGTGATGAGTCCACTCCTCTACTGTGCCAGTCTGCCCTTCTTTATGTATGGGAAGATTTTATGATAAATACTTTAATTTTCAGCTTGGTAAATTGTATTTCTAACAGTTCAGTGTAGTCAGAGTTCTTTTATAATCACAGAGTTAGGTAACATAAAGGCCTAATTTTTTAATATACAGATGTTTAGAGGTTTGAAATTGTGGTTCTCCAGAATTCATGGACACTGTGATCCATCCAGTAGCCACCTACTTGGCTGACAGTTTTGTGTATCTCTCCATCTGGCCAGGAAGGAGACAGTCGAGTATTAGAATTAATGGCTGTGTCCTGTTTTACAGGAGAGGAAATTATTACTTAAGAAAGAACTCCCTTTTCACTGTTGCTGAAATGCATATGCTTCTTCTCCAATGACTATTTCATTGACCAGAAAGTGTTACCTACAATGCCAATTATGGTAATTGGTTTTATCTTGTCATTAACAGTCTTGTCATTGTTGCGGATTGGTATATTTTCATATTTTTCACATGATCTACATGATTTGTTTTTCTTGAACTACAGTTATGGCTACAATACAAAAGGAAATTTTACCTTACCAATTATTTGCTTAGTAAACTTTCTCTCTCCCTTTCAGTAGCTAATGGGTTGCCACTTGTTATCAAAATGAAAATAATGCTTTATAATTTACTGTTGTTCAGTGCCAGGAGTGGAAGACAGGGACGGACAGCTCCATAATGGCCCTGTTCTGTATGCCCCCTCTGAAGCTGTGGTGCAGTTCACTGTCTGAGACAGAATATTGGGCAAGACTGACCATGGTCTAACCCAGCAGAGCAGCTCTTAATCATGTTCTTATGAGGAGACTACATCCTTAAATATTGCTTGCTTAAAAGACATCCAGTGAAAGATCATGATCTAGGCTATTTGGCAACTTACCAGCAGTGAACTGATTCAGGTTTCTTTACTATTCCAAAGTAACTAGGTTTGCAAATTCCGTATTAATATCAGATATCTGTAAAAAAATTAATCCAAAGTCCAATTTGCTTTAGCTAGTTTTAAAAAGCCACAGTATCTGAAGTGGCTAATTCATTTTTGTATCTTATTGATGTAGACAGGAAAGTATAAATAAATAAGGCTTTTAAATTTTTTTATCTGGTAAGGGAACTGTGGATTAATGGATGATTTTACTTCTGCTTCGTAAAGGAAAAATATTAACTGCAGGGATTCTTCTTTACTCATATTTTATCAGTTCATTCAAGACCTTATTTGATTATTCTTATCTCGGTAAGCAGCCATCTTGGGACATAAATATCTAAAAGAGGAATTATAGTGGGGTAAATAATTAAAGGACTGATTTAATATCAGAAATCTTATCTTGATTGTAACTATTTTAAAGCAACTGCAAGAGTTTAACAATATCTTCAATTCATATTTTTTTAAAAAGAGGCTTGTGATACACTATTTAAAAAAAGAGAAGAATCTACAATCTTTGTCATTTAAAATTACCCTGATCTTGATTTGAACTCTACTCCAAGGGGTTTTTTCTCCTCCTGTACATGCACAGGGGACTTGCTGAACATAACCTCAGTTAGCATTAATGGTTGATTTTACCGTAAATCCTTCATTAAAATAATGAGGAAAAAAATCATCCTTAATAGGGTGTAAGGTAAATTCCTATAAAAGATTATAGTCTAGGGTAAGGCTGAGTAAGCTGTTAAAACAAATTTAGTTGAACTTGTTAACTTTTTAAAAAATCTTAATCTGAAAATCCTGTTCTTGAGACTAAAATATTCTGAAATTGCTTATTTAAAAGACAGATTATACAGTTAAAATACTAAACTGTACTGAATACAGTGCAAAGCCTCTCTTATCTCATGATCTCTCTTGAGGTTTCAAGGGTTGCCTTCACAACTTTAAGAACTTAGAAACAATTAAAGAATGCTTTCATCCTGTAGAATCTGCCTCTCTGGCTCCTAGCATAGCATAGTGTTTTAACAATAAAAATAATCTGAATCTGAATGTTGGGTGCCAGAGAAAAATATTGAATAGCCAGGCCCAGTGTGCAAACTGAAAGTTTGACACTCTCATCTAAAGTTTTCTAATGTGACTCTCCGGGCAACATCTAGCTGCCATGTGCACAAATTGAGAAACATTGATTCTGTCAAAATTCTACTCCCTTTATTCCGGGTAGCAGATGTCTGAATAAATCCCAGAAGATGGTCATCCATGCAATCAAGTTATACAAGTTACTATGCTAATTTGGTCTAAAATACCTATCTCCATATGCTGATCCTATACTCCCAGAGTTGATTATGTTTTTCAGTCCTGGAGCAACATTTTTAACATGAAGAGCTTATATTTTCCCTGACTATGGCACCAACAATTTTTACTTCAGGTCTGCAAAACTATTTGCTCACATACCCCAGCCAAGTAATTGTATTTATTGGTGTTGCGTAAAATTTTATTAGCAATCATAACAAAGAAGATGTGCATAGATTTCGTGCATGGTTTGGTAAATTTTCATGACAATGTTGCAAAGTGTCCTTATTTTTTTTCCAGTTATTAGTGCTTTAGAGCACTCAAAAGGGTGGAAGCTCTGTATAGAACAAATGGAAAGGCATGGACCCTGCCTCAAAAAGCTAATGATCTCATTTTAAATTTGACTCTGCAAGTGGCGTTAATGTTTAGTAGCTCTAGACTGCAGTTGCTGGTGTGATTGCAATTCAGCTAGGCATATACCCACACTAGCTTTAATTGAGCTATCATAATTAAAAGTAGCAATGAAGACACGGCAACAGAGGCTGTACAAACCTGTCCAAGACCCTGGATATGTACTTGCATTGTTAGCCCTTGATGAAGCTGGCACCACTCCTATTTTTACTGTGCTTGCTAGATTAAAGCCTAAACAAAGTTGCAATCACACCTCCGATTGCAGTATAGACATTAGGGAAGCAGTTGGTACGAGGACAGACAAGAGTTCCATGAATGAAATCAAATAATTACTCAGCTTAGGGATGGCTCATATCTTGAAGGAGGATCTAATTTTCCCCAAAGACTTCATCAGCATCTGTATGGATCAGGATTGCAGGATACAAAGAGCCTCTTCACATGTGAATTAGTGATGTGTCCCACGCACTCTTTGTCGAAAGATGAAATCCCTCTACCACTTCTCAGTTTAATTTAATTTTACCATTATTGCTTTTTTACTTAACACATTTGAATTAGAAAAAATGACTGATTATTAACACATCACATGATGAGAGGATAGTTTAATTACCCTGAGGAAACAGTTTCCTGACACTTCTTGTAGTCTTTGTAAAGAATTATGAGTTAAAACTCATGAGACAGAGACTTACGTAAATGATTATTACTTAGTTAGGGAAGAGACAGTCAAACTAAAGCTTTTGTAAGTGAATGAAAATCTTGGGCCTGATTCTCTTCTCATTTAACATCAGTAAATTTCATTGCTTGGTGGAGTTATTTCAGGTACAGAGCTTATCAGAAGGTCCCTCATGCTATAGGCATGTGGATGATCTTTCAGAAATCTGGTCAAATTACAATTTATTTTACTGATATTTTCAAGAAACCCAAAAAGAAAATTTAAAAGTCTGAGACATGAGATTTTAGCAGTGCTACCTTTTCACACTAGGTGCTGACATGGGTAAAACAGGCATATTTAAGGATTCCCTTGCTACTTTTCTTTCTGGAATTATATAAAATTTTAGGTGGATAATACTAAAGAATGCAAACTTTTGAAACTTTGCCCATCTGCCACAATTAGGACATAGGATTATATATTTGCATGCCCTTTATGTGCAGTTGAGGGATATGCCATAAAAGACAGAAATTTAGCCGAGTGTTACTACAGAATCTTTTTGCAAGAGGGATTTCAATGAGTGCTATTCATACCTTAAAAAATATACTGGTATATTAACTAATAGAAGCAGAAGAAAATGCCTGCATGGTATGAATACTATCTGATTTCAAACTCTTATATAGTTTAAACTAAGGTACAGTTATAAGCATTTTCACGTAGATTGTATATTTTTTTGCAGAATACTTCATTTCACATTTTCTCCCAAGTAACTATATAAAATAAAATTGATATTCTAAGCTGCAAGCAGTGAATTGACTCCAGTATAAACTTGAGGATTGTGTTTGACATTTCTAATTCTTGCCTCAAAATGAGAAGAAAAATCTGTTTAAGCAAATGTATACCATAGCATGAGAATCCCTTTAGGCAATAATTCAAGCAAGCAGTATAAAGAAGTACATGTCAGTCATGTATATCACTCTAAATGTTTTTGACACTTCTTGTTTACTTATTCATTAGTTTCCAATAATGCTGGAAAGGATAGCAAGGGCCACTAAAAAATTCTCAAACACTTCACTGCTAAGCTAATGATCCTGTTTTGTTCAAAGTGCCCTGATGATTTTTAACAGGAAAGAAAGTTAGCATTTCTTGGGGTTTGGTGAGCTCTGTGACAAGACCAAATACAAATGCCACATCCAACATCTATCACCACCATTAACTTCTTCTGCTACTTGTGCAGCTGTATTCATATAGATCAGCATTCCTCAAAGCTTTTCTTCCGCAGCCCTTTTTCCCTGTCCTGTCTCTACTCACGGCACCCGGGATATGTCCGCCGAAATGCCGCCTAATAGAAAGCTTTTGCTTTCTGCTGCATTTTGGCAGGACAAAAACAGACCGCTTGCGAGTCCGGCGGTCTCCTGGGCGGGATTGGCGGCAGTGCCGGAGTCTCGTGCACCCCCATAGGTGGTCTTGCGCACCCCACTTTGAAGACCACTGATATAGATTATGGAGTGAGTTTGATTGTACCTGTTTAACATGTAAACATTCACCTATACACTGATTGGCAATTGTTGAACTGGGAGAAACACGGCAAATGCATGATTGGCTTAAAGTGAATCATCCAAGAGTCCACCCCATCTGCTTCAGTTTTTCATGATGGTTCGCCTTTATTCAAGCTGCCATTGTGTATGGATATTGAAGGTCCCTCAGGGGTAAATATGACAGAAACCAAGAGAAGAGCATCTGCAAGAACTCCACTAAAGAGCTGAACTCCGGTGAACAAGCTCCTATAAGCGCCTCTTTATTTTGCTTCTGAGTTTACTTTGCTTCTTCAACTTCAGTTGGTCTGGTTGCATTGTTTGTTGGCAGTTGGAAGGAACAAAGAGGCAGCAGGGAGACCTACTACCCTTCTCAGCTATAATGTCTAAAATGTAACCTTTTTTCTCAGCTACTTATGAAATTGTTGCCAAAATCTGTTGTCTTTTGAAGGACCATTTTGTAAAAAACAACATTTGGATGCACATCTGTGGCTACCAAATCACTGAAGCTGCCGTTAGGCTCAGTGACAACAAAAAAATCAAGAAATGATTGGAAGCACTTTAATGAAGATTAGAACTTAGAAAGGCTTCGTTAATCATTTTGCAACTAATGAATAGCACATCGTTACTACATATCTTCAAGATGTGCAGGTGATATTCTAATCTGGTACAAAGCCCTGATAAATAGGAGTAGATGCCCATTATTATTTTATGTCCACTCTCTCATCTTACATGTTTTACTTTATTAGCTGTTTGAATTTTTCCATGAAAGTCCATTAATTTCTGCTGCTTTTCTATGCACCAATTTGTTAATATATTTCTGGTAAAGTGGTGCTTAGAACTGAATGCAACATTCCAGCTCTGGGAGCACTTGCATTGCACTGTATTTAGTGATGCCTTTCTTCTCCGCATCATGATGCTTTGCACATGCAGCCCAAAATTGTACAAACAGCTCTATTACATTGCAAACTCTGATTTGCTGTCCACTCTCACCAATAGTTCTCTTTTTGCATTACAGATTTCCTGGGTTCTCCCTCACACTGATTGTTTGTTTTAGATTGTCCCCCCTCCCTGATGTATTTGTGAAGAAAGTGGGAGTTGTCTCTATTTCAATGAATATTTTTTTGCTATTTGGTTATTATCCTGCTGTCTGCTACATGGGTGCAAGGAGTTAATTTGAAGTATAGGAAGGCAGAGAATGGTTATAGATAGCCCAATCACTGATACTTAACCAAAGGGTACAAGTGTCAAGAGCTGTTGTTGTTTTGTCCAAGTCTAAGAAGGGCACAACCACATTCAGCTTAGGATGGATCTAGGGGCCTATTTAAGCAGAGAAAACTAGTCCCCCAAAACTATTGATTTGCTAATGACTCTTGTCCACTGTGACAAACATAGAGGATTGATGAATGGAAAAACCTGTGGGGAAGGATGGGAAGAGACAAAGTTGTTAGAATCTGCTGTTAAAAGAGAGGGTCTCTCTAACAAGGAGAAACTGGACCAGGACCAGGAGACAAGACTAGGCAGGAAGAGAGGATGGTGCAGAAAGATCCTGGAGGACACTAAGACCCCAGAAACTCTCAGGAGGAGTGAGGAAACTGAAAGCAGAGTCTTGTGTGCAGCTGTTGGTAGTTTTTTCCATAGATCTGTATATCTCTTGTGCTTTGTCTGAGGAGAGTGTGTCTGGTTTATAAATTCCCTTGTAAAGTCAGTGTGTCCCTTGCTTTAACAGTCACATAGTTAAATGGCAAACGAGGGCTCCCCTGTGGGTGGAGCTATTCAGGGGGCATGAATGCGTGACTGGGAAGTCATGATGTGTAGGGCAGCTGGGCTTCACGTACCAAGAAGAGGTACCAGCACAGGAGTGGAAAATGCCTGAAAGACCAAATATAGAGTCCATGTCTAGAATTGCTCAGACCCAGTAAGCTTAAAATGGCCAGGTCCCATGTAGCATCGAAATAGAGAAACTCAGCCAGGGCTGTAACAGCGAGTATGTTTGAGATTATTTTCTTCCCAGATGGATTGTTTAGTTTGCTCAGTGACTGAATATCTTTGTGTTCTATAGTGCCAATCACTCTGTCCCCATTGGTATAGCTGTGCACTTACCTGTGTTTGTAACTCCTCTAGGATATTATCATTGGTGTCACTAATACACTCTTTACTCCCACTAATTAAGACCAGTCCTAGCAGCCTCTTCAGACCACATAATAGCTGCCCAGTCAATTCATTGTCATTTGCCACTACCCTTTATTTATGCTCCTTTAGACAATTTTCAGTCCACATGGAGTATTGCATGTATCAGGCAACGGACACCTTCAGAGTGCATGCAGTTTGAATGGAGCAGTCAGCCTAAGGCCTGGAGGAGAGTGAGCCAGACCCTTGGGATGGGATCATCAAAGGCAGAATGCTAGTTATATGTTTATATTCAAGTTCCATCTTTAGCACCTGCTTAAATCTTTGATAAGTACCAATGATCTGATCTTTATATCAACTCTGATGTTCATCATCTGTCCTAAAGGAAATAGTTACTACTGTAAGTGGGAACAACTGTCAGTAAAATAGTTAAAACCTTGAGGAAAGTGCAATAGCTTAGGGAAAAAAAAGACTTTTGTAGCTTTGCCCTTTCTAGAGCACACTTTTTTAGTTGGAACTGGGCCTCAAAGCAGATTTTGTAAAAGCAGACTTTTATAAAACCTGAGGTGGTTTTAAGTTACAGTGTAAACAGCTTTTTTTTAAACAGTCATTCTCCTGAAGTGTTTCCAACTGAATCATTGCAGCACAGAGAGCCTGCAAGTAAAGTGGAGTGAGTTCATTGATTTCCTTTGATCAGTCTGAGAGACAAATAAACATAATAAATAATGACCAGTAAAATCCATTTTTATTTTTCCTAGCCTTAGTATATGGGAGGGTGTTGTTAGTAGCATGGTTAAAGAATGTGTTTGTTTCTAATCGGTGACTATGTTGACACTGCAACTAACATTACTATTTTTCACAGTTTACAACACTTTCAGACTATGTAATTTTTATAGGACATGGTTTCCCATTAATGGAGTTTGAACAGGGAATGAAGCCTATTTATTTACAATTCTTAAATGATGGTTAATAACACAAGTGTTATGCTGCTGTGTAGGTTTTTTTTTATTTTTTAAAGCTACATGTTCTTTTTTCTGTCAAAGTCCATCACCTCTGATTTAAAAGATTGCATCAGAGCCATCTATGGTGGCGTATTCATCCCACACTAACCCTGAAAGAATTAAAGAAGCTCAGAAAGGGCCCGTTAGTGTCCTTGGCCCCACATGAGGGAACAGACTGAAGGCACAAGCTCTGATTGGAAGACAAAGCTAACCTGAACAGGTATGGGCTGGGCTAATGTAAAGCCAGGAAGCTGGCAACAGAAAGGGTGGCAGTGAGGTAATCTGCAACCACCTTCTCTGTATTAGAGAGGGAAGGAGGTGACCAAGGAAAAGAGTAGGACGCTAGGAGCCTGGCCTGAGGAAAGGACGTACCCTGAAGGGGAAACCATATAGTAACCTGCCCAGAGGGCCAAGTCATGAAGAGGAAGCTGCACCTCCTGGAGTGAAAAAGAGGACAACAGGTGGTGAGACCACATGGGAAAGTATTGGTCCTGGAAGAGAGCTAATTCTGCTGAGCAGCCAGGAGGAGGTGCCACTTGTGGTGAATGAGAACCCCATGCCATGACCATTTTTAAAATAGTTCTTAGAAATGAAAATTAAAAGGAATTATTTGCCTTGTTAAATGAAAGAGCTCGACTATTATCCGAGGGACAAGAGTAGGCCACAGATTTCATAACTAGATTTTTAACACCTAGAAATTCAGCGGTGTTCAGGTGTGGTTTATCCCATTGTAAGAACAAGAGGTATTTGTATGCAGGATCAACTTTCCCACACTCAAGGTTTGAGGTTGTTTAGATCCAAGATTGGGGGCAAGCCGTTTTCTAGAATATACAATATATGTATGTTGAATTACAAATTGTAATTATGTGAAGAATTACAAAATGTATTGAAATGTCTGTGAGTCATTCCAAGTAGAACATCTACAGAATAAGCCAATTTTCTTTTAGTGATGAGAGAACTTCAGGAGACTGAAAGATTCTTTGTGGTTCAGAAAAATCACTGCAATTGCAGTTTAACAAAATAGCTGTAATCTGAAATGCAGTATATAAAAATGGCATTTTTTAAACACAGATCTTAGCTCTTCATTGTGCTTAGTGAGAATCCTTTATGTAGTAACAAAAATTGTATTTGGGTGGTTTGTTTTTAATTGCCCTCTCTATCTATTAGCACTGCACAGTCATCACAAATATGGGACAGTATACTGAACTTGCCCTTTCTTGCACACTGTAGTAGGTTTTGTGTCTTTGGCACTCTGCTGAGGAGAGGCCAGGCATTGCTCTTGTCTGAGTCTGGAGGATTGGGCTGTTCACATTGTCTGCTCCCCTTATAGGGGCAGGAGTAAAGCAGTCCAAATGAAAAAAAGTCAGGATGTTCCCGCAACCCACAAAAACCCTTTCACGTGGCACCTGAGCAACCAACACTCTCGAGAGGTTTCCCCAGTCAGAAATTCCAGTTTTCTGGAGCTGGGAAGCTCTGTGTTCCAGCCTTTCTCCTTCAAAGTGGCATCCCACACTCAGCAGGGATCTGCTATTTAAGGCCCAATCCATCTTTAGTCTTGACAAGACTCACCAGTGTGTTGGGGTTGTGGCTGATTGTGCCCAGAGGAGACCTTTGATCCCTTCCTGGCTGGTGTGGGGTTCACCACATGCACCTACAAAACTGTGACCTTCAGTTCCAGTTCTGCAATTTAGAAGGTGCACAGACCTCCACTGCCTTCACTGGGGTTCTCTGTGGTCTGGGGGACCATCTGTACATTGGACACTGCAAACTTTCAGAGCCTAAATTATTTTAAAGTCAATCAATAAAAGCTTTTCCACATTTATGAAAATAAAGAGGTGTCATAGGTACAACCAAAAGCAGAATCTGCTCCTACAGAATCTTTATTACTGTTAGCGGTGTGAAGAAAAGACATTAACTTGATTTTCAGATCCCAGGGGGAGTTTGCAAGACTGGCAGTCTATTTTTAAAAAATCTCTTATGTATAAACTGAGCAAGAATGAGGAGAACCACTCTTTAAGCGTTGGTCTCCACACAAACTTGCACCAAAATAACTAACGCAGATTTAATTCAGATCATTGGCTATTCTGGTGTAAGTCTGAATGTAGACACTTACTCTGAAATAAGCCTTCTGCTTCAGTTTTGCTTATGTATCCCCCTGTTTTGCTTATGTTGCCCATATCCTCAAGAAGGGAGGAATAAGGAGTCCTACCACCCTGGAAGGTCAGATTGGCCTCAGGAGTGGCCTTTTTGTCAGATGAACTCTTGGTTTTGCCTACATAGAGGGACTTGGAAGCCAGTCTGTTATTTCAGTTCCCCTGGCTTCTGTGTTGCTGTTTATGGGAACCACTAAGTACGGCTCTTCTCACACTCTCAAACAGCGCGGGGGAAACTACACTAAACCAGCAGGATTGCTGAAACAATTTGTATAGTGGAGGTGCTAAGAGCCATTGAAACAAACTGTAAACCATGTATATGATGGAAACCACTTCAAGCCTATGGGTGCAGCAGCACCCCTAGCAATCCTAGTTCCAGCACCTAAATTTCTTTATGTTGGTAAAAACTTGAGATAATGTTTTATCTTCAGATATCCTATGCTAGTTTCTATTTTTGGAACACACAGGAAAAGTTACTTCTGCTGTTATTTTGATAGTGTTTCTGCACGTTTCCAAAAGCAGGAAGCAGAGAAGCATGCAAAGTGATGTAAGGAATTATTAACAGACATTTTCCAAGTTTGATTTCCATTTGGGCTCTGGGGCTTTGTTTATCTGAACCAGTTCTCATTCGTAGTTCTGATCTAGTTGCTTCAGAAAGCCTTTGGGAGCTAATTTAAAAGAGACAGACGGCAGTCAAGCACCTAACTCCCTGACTCAATGGAAGTTGTACCAGAATCTTCCTTTTGTGTCCTTTTGTGTTCTAGAGGAGAGCCTGATACAAAACCATCCTTTAATTTCTCTGCTGTTTCATCACTATTTTTTGTTGCTGTTTTTCCCTTGCTGGTGTGATGGGAGGAAGCCATTCATGTTATTTGAATAGGTTTAGAGATAATATTTACCTTAATTGCTGAGGATACCTATATTTATTAGCTCTCACGTACTTCAATTTCCAGTTTGAACCTTAGCTGGCATTGTTTGCTTTCTAGTCTCCTGGTATAGTTCAGAACCTAGCTATACATACCATATATCTCACGAACACTCAATCTACTATAAAGCAAGACTGTTTCAATACTTTATATTAAAGTAAGCCCATTTCATTCAACATATCAGATTCCATTAACTGCAGCTCCTAGTTGTTTAGACAAATGTCAGCAATGAGCTCTGTTGAAACAAATACTATTCAGTAATGAGCTGGAACCCATTAATATACAAATCTTTGTAGGAATAAGCAATACTTATAACGGAAGCATAATCCTCTGATGGGGCAGTTAAAAAGCTTTCCAAATGCCTCACTGGTTCCTATTTCCCACTCAATAAATTATGATTTCTCAGTGACCCTAGTGCTTGATTAGGCAGGAGCAGTTTCCACACTTTAAAAAAATGTTAATCTACTTTTTTGTTATACATTTCTATTTGCCTTTAAGGGATTTATTTAAAAATAATGCCATTGGGAATAGAAGTTGCCACTCCATTTATGGTTGTACGACGCAGAAGTAATGAGGGGCAAGAAAGTTGCTATAATTATGCACTTACATAAGCATTTGCTGATTGTCTTTTGCAGCTGTTCAAAGATTGTTTAAAGCTAGAGCTGGCCTGAAGACAAGTATTATATGTCATGAAAAATGTTGAGGCTTTGAAATTTGTTAGCATTTTGTGAGACGAGACAGAGAATGAGCACACCCCAGGACAGCCAGTAGTCCAGTGGCTAGAGCACATACCTGGGTTGTGGGAGACCCAGATTCGAATCCCTTTTCTGCCAGAGTTCAAGCAGGTAGTTGAATCTGGGTCTCCTGCCTCCCAGCTGAACGGTCTGACCACCCCACTATTGGCTATTCAGGGGCAAGGTTCTCCCTAGTTTGACTAGAAATTCCCCTATGGACCAAGAAATGTTCCCAACAAAAGTTTTATCACAGCCTAAGAAAGAACTGTCTGCACTGTATTCTCTCTCTGTCTCTGTGGCATAACTAATATTTAATTATTTATGCAAAGTGGAAAGAATCCAATGGATGTGGGGGAGAGAAAAGGAAAGAGAGTGAGAGATCCTAGCCACATTTTTAGAGGACTTACCTGGGATATAGGAGACCCCCATTCAAGTTCTGGATCTGAATCAGGCAGAACAGGGATTTGAATCTTTGTCTCCTACAACCCAGGAGCGTACTTGAACTACTGGGCTATAGGCTTTTTTGGAGTTGTCTCACTCTGCACCAGAAGTTCCACCGTCGACCTGAGAAAAGTTTCTTGACAAATTTCATCAAAACCAATCCTTTCATGAAAAAAGCTTCAGTTTTGAAAAATCAGCATTTTCCAACAGGAAGAACTTTAACAAGAAGTTCCCAACCCGATCTATTCAACGACCTAACAGACCCTAAGGTGCAAAGTCTGAAGGTAATTTCCAAAGGGAACAAAGCTGTTTGCTACTACATGTTGTGTAGCATTCAAAGAGCATTTGTGGCACAATTAAAATAGAGTATATGCTTTGTAATTACATTTCTTCTTTCAGAACATCATTAGGAGGAAACATGGTAACTAAGGCTTAATTAAACTTGAAGGGGTCAGAAAAACATAGTGCACAAGAGTTAAGGAAGAGATGAAATGCACAAGCAATTCTTTATTATTGCCCTCTTCAGGCTCATTTTGAGTTTCTCGAGCCTTCTACAGAATCAGAATGCAAAGCCCCAGAACCCTAGTGAAACTTATATTCCTACTAGTTACAAATATAATTTCAGATATAGCATAAGAAAGGAAACATTAAACATAAACATTGGTTTAAAAATGTTAATGTATTTAATGTTATGGCATTCACCTGTTTCTTTACATTTTCAGCTGCCTCCAAAATGTGCCCATATGCCACACTTGTATAGGCAACTGGTTTATAGTAGATTACTGCCCATTTTCTGTATGTGAAAATTCAAGTATTTGCAGGTGTATCTGGGCTCTGATTCAGCAATATACTTAAGCACATAGCTACCTTTAAGCATGTGAGTATTTACATTGACTTCCAAGGCACTTCTGATAACCTTAAAGTCAGACTCATGCTTCAGTGCTTTGCTGAATCAGGATTTTGAGAATAATATACAATTTTCTATCCAATTCTGCAACTCTTGCTAATCTGAATAATCTTCTGAAATCAGTGGTGCTGCTCACCTCAGTAAGGGCTACTTATATGAATCAGCATTGCAGAAGTGAGCTGTTGAACTCAGCATCTTCAACTGAGCCACCTCTCAAACACTCGTTTCCTCTGCATCTCTAGGCAAGGCGATTATGGCTCACCACTCTCCCTGGCTGACAATTTTCATCAATTTCAAGACCTTATAAACAGGGTAGCTGACACTCTTTAGATTCCACTAAAGAGGTCAAGAATTCACAGCACAAGCTGTTGGATCTTCCACAGTCAGTAACACCCTCTGTGCATTACCCGTCAATGAGGCATTCCTGGATCCGGTTAAGACTGTTTGACAAACACCTGCCATTATTCCATCAACATGTAAGAGGGTGGATAAAAAGCATTACATTCCCCTGATTTTTTGTTCTCCCAACCTCCACTGAACTCCCTGGTAGTCGATGGGGTAAACAAATGGGGTAGGCAACACTTCTCCACATCTGCTCCACATGACAAGAACCAAAAGAGACAGGATTGGTTTGGACAGAAGTCCGATGTGCCAGCAGCCCTGCAGTTCAGGATCACCAACTGTTAGCTGGTCATGGCCAAATACAATTTCACAAACTATAATAGGCTGACAGCCTTTATTGAACACCTGCCACAGGAATATAGGGAGCAATTCCAGCTCATCATATGAGTGTCAATTATTGGCCAGGACTGCTCTGCAAGCATCCGTGGATGCTGGAGACACTGCTGCCAAGTCCATCTTCACAGTAGTAGTCATGTACAGGACATCTTGGCTTCAGCTCTTCATCTATGAAGATGCCCTTTTTAGTAGCCATGACGTCATCCCATATAGTTTTGGAGACTGGTGCCTTGATGGTAGATCACCCTTTACAGTAGTCTTCAAGGATAAGTTTCTTTATGCCCACATCCTAAATGCTTACCTAAGATTCTCTTGGCGTTCCACCATGACTGTCTATTCAGCTACCAGTGTTTTTCCCAAAGTCACATAACTCTCTGCAGGAGTCCTGTTTTCATTCCTTGGCCTAGATGATAGAAGACCTCTGACCTTCTACTTGGACCAAGCAATTTCAACGGTTGCCCCAGTTGTTCATCTCCTTTGCAGATAGATCCATGGGATCCATGAGCTGTGCTCAGAGACTATCAAATGGATATCTGGAAGGATTATCACTTGTTAGGAAACTACAGGCGTTCCTCCTCCTCAAAGGGTGCTAGCACATTCAGGCAGGTAACAAGAAATATGCACAGCATTGCTGAAGAACATACCAGTGTCTGAAAGATATAGGGCCACTACACGGGCTTTGGCACATACATTTTCAAAGCACTATGCTTTAATCCATACCATCAGCTCTGATGCAGCTCTGGGCACTGCAGTACTACCTTCAGTTCTGGACTCAGTTCTGAAGCACCCTCTTCTCGCTAGGGAAACTGCTTGGAAGTCACCTGATGTGGAGCACCAATGGGGACACTACTGGAGGAAAAAGCGTTACTCACCATGTACAGTAATTGCAGTACTTGGAGATGTATGTCCCTTTGGGTGCTCTACTCCCTGCACTTCCTCCCATTTTGCTCCACAGTGTTCTCCGTGGAGACGTTCGGGTGGTGAAGGAACTGAGGGCTGTTCATCTGTGCATCCCTATATGGCCTCAGTGTCCAGCATGAGAAGGCATAGGGCATATGTGTGGGGGTGAACAGGCACAGCAAGTGGAAAAATCACTAATCAAGGACTCAAGAGGTGCATCACCTGAAGTAGAGCACCCATGGGGGACACATCTTGAAGAACTACTGTTACTCCACAGGGTGAGTAAACTCTTCTTTTTAAAAAAGGAAATAAAGCCGCATTTATTTTGAGTTACTACAGGAACAAACTTGGGGGTAAATCTGGATAATTGACTGGACATGATGCCAAGTTGAAACAAAATAACTTTGTGGTGTTCTTCAGACGTACTATTCCTAGCATCATATACAATATAATTGAAAGTGCAAAAATGCAGTGGAATTAAATTGGATTTTCATGGAATTATCCATGCAAGGAAATCTTGGCATGAATGAGAGAGCACAATTTGAACTTTTGTTTTAATACATGCTTTGATCCTTTATTTTTGTATTCAGTGTACAGTCATTCTCAATAGTTTCATGTTCAATATTTTAGTCATGCTCAGTTGTTTTGATACAAAAATATAGAAGCCTTATGGTGACTAAAATACCACAAATTTCTGCAGCTATTTACTCAGCAGGGGCCCAGTTCTGTAGTAAATGGGACATTCTGGTTTCAGTAGGAGCAAGGGCGAAAAGTATTTATATTTCAAGTTTATCACACAAATGAGACACAGAAGACCTTTTATATTGTGACTTCAAGACTTGAACAGGGATTGCTTTCTGCTGGTGCCACTGAGCTCTGGTCACTCCAAATGGAATAAGGAAGAGGGTACATGACTATTCATTCTCTCTCCATCAGTCAGTGGAGCTCTGCCTATTAGAAGGGGGAAACAGATTGCAATTCTGAGGGAGTCATACAACTGCTGTGCTCCCCAGAAGCTCCAGGAGGCACTGTGCACCAGTTTCAATGGGACCCAGTGCCATAGAGGCACTGTCTAGTCTCAAGCATTCATATTTAAAACATAACTTAAATATCATTTTCTATTGAAAAAATAAATAGTAGCTATAATAATAATTGTGGCTTTACATGCCTACATCGTGCATGTTGCTCTGTAGAACATAAAGGCAGACACAGTCCCTGCTCCAAGGAATATACAGGTAAACACTCAGATACCAGAAAAAATGAACTGGGAAACAGAGGTTACTGCTAATATAGGCCCATCTATGTCATGCTCTCAGCTGTTTTGCTGCATACAGTTCTTTATTGTAGCACACATACAACTGAATGGTGTCCTTACACCATGCCAAGGCATTGTATATTTAATAAATGTAGAGTATGAGAGGGGGGGAGAAAAACTAAACTAAAACAGACATAAAATTATTGCAAAACTGGTTTTAGTATTTTATAAAGAAAATGTTCTGGTAATAAGGGGCATAACAATTGGAGGGCCAAAGAAAATAAGAAACAAAGCTTACATTTCATGTAAATAAGTGTGTGAGAACATTAGAAGGCAATGCAAAATGAACATATTGATAATATTCTTATTCCTGTCATCTAAAAAATCTGCCTGGCTTTTGTGATTGATTCCTTTAAATTACAATAATGCCAGGGGTTTAGAGTTTGACAGATTGTGTTATCGGATAAGCAGATTAATAAGTTTTTTTTATTATTACAGGAATGAATTCAGGACCAATAACAACGCCATCTGTACTGTCTAGCTAAATGTGCATCTAGTACATTCCTCATGGTCCGGACTTGCCATTTGCTTCTTGAGAAGCCACTTAAATAATCTACATGAAGTCTGGGGTTTCTTTAAAGACAAGATCTAGATAGTATATATCTGCAGTCTATAGCTATGGTGTACTGTCAACTAAACTTTTCCACCTACTTTACTATTTCTCATCAAGTTAAAGATAACTGAAGCTAATTTAATTTAATATGCCTTTCTTGGCTCATAGTTGGAAACTTGTTTTTACAGTAAGTTATGATCAGGGACTTATGTAGCAAATTTGTAGCAATTAAACAAAACAAACAAACCTCTATTTCATACAGTATAGAATATGCTTCTTTAACAAATCATATTTACTAGATTCCTACTTTGGTATAGTTTATTTCCTAATACAAGATAGACCAGATGTCTCTAGCTCTTAAAGATGCTTTGACAATCACACAGTACAGGTCTATTTTGCCAGTATCACTAAGGCCTGGGCTACATTAGCAGGGAGAGTCAACCTAAGATAGACAACTTCAGCTACGTGAATACCATAGCTGAAGTCGATGCATCTTAGGTCAACCTACCTGCCATCCTCATGGCGGTGGCGGTTGACAGCGGGCTCCCCCGTCGACTCTGTCTTGTGCCTTTTGGCGAGCTGGAGTTCCGGAGTTGACGGGAGTGCCTCTGGGGATCGATTTATTGCATCCTGATGAGACACGATAAATCGATCCCCAATAGATCAATCTCTAGGAGTCGATCCAGCCAGTAGTGTAGACAAGGCCTAACATATTTTGGTTTCGCTGCTTTCTGAAGGTGTTAGCTAAGGACCTCTCATCCTTATATCTGTCAGAAGTGAGGCCAGGAACATAACTTGAGGGAAACAATATGTTCCCCACAACTTTCAACTCCTTGTACAAGGTCAAGAAGAGAGAAACTTGGGGAGGGAAAAGAGGAGTCCAGCAGCTGAGCCTACTTAGTCTCTGTGGCTTCCAACTGACCCACTGATCAGCTGATGTTAAATAGAGAGGATGAGCTCCTGCTCAACAGCACAAAAAGAAAGCTGCACCACAAAGGGCGAGCAGGGTCAGTGATAACTGCTTCTCTCCTGCTAGCTTCACTACAGAGAGGAGAGGGAGAAAGAGGGGGCACAGACCTTGGCCTCCTACACTAGCCAGGAAAAGGTACAGCTATATTAGATCAGGCCCCAACACAATGAGAAAGGAGACAGGAGAGGACAGATACTGACCTCTCAAGAACATTGAGAAAAGGTACTACTGCCTGGGGTAGAGACCGGGAATCTGGGGAGAAGGAAGCCAGAGATTGTTGAGTGGGGAACAGAATATGAGGAGCCAGACATGGGAGAACAGAGAGACTCTGGCCAAGAGGGAGCCAAAGATGGGAAAGCAGAAGGCAAGGGATTGTGGCGTCAGAAAAGGAATCTTAGCCTAGTTTATTATATATAATTAATTAGTGATAATTAGTAGTTAAATAGTATTGGTTGACAGCTAGTGTTCACCAGTGATGCCCTCACCTGGATTTAAACAACGATCCCCATATGCAGTGCCTGCTTTATCTCAGTGAGGCCCACCTTAAAAAGCACTGTTTGATTTGTAAATCCTTTAAGAACCAATCTCAGGTGGAACAAGACCTTCACTTTAAGCAGCACCTGCTTGAACAGGCCATGTGATCTGATCCACTAGCAAGGTCCTCCTCGAGTCAAAGATTACCCTCAGTCTCAGAGAGCACTGCCATCTCTTGTTCCGAGGCAGGCACCTTGCCAAAGAGATGAGGAGCCATTTTCCAGCATTGGTGCTGAGGAAGAAATGTTATAAGATCAATCAGGACTACTCCAGGTCACGGAGCAACTCCTCTGCCTCCTCCAGGAAAACCACAGGCCAGCACAAGGGATGGCATGGGTACCTCTGGCTCTTCCCCAATACCAAGTGACTCTAATTCTGTCATTCATTGAGTCCAGTACCACCAACGGAGATGCTGGTACTGACCGGGTCCATGTTGTTGCCAGACCTCATCTGCCTCTCAGTCCTAACCTCACCGTTGATCAGGATTTTTCCAGGGCTGCACCAGCTACAGCTATTCTGATGAATTGGGGTGCTGAATCTGTGTATCTTTTGGCACCACATCCAGGTGCTCTTCTTGTGATGGAGATAGAGAAGGTATCAGGATTGGTCTAGGACATCTCAGCACCAGAACTCTCTTTGGCCCCATCACATTTTACACCACAAGTACTCCTGTGATGGTTCTCACCACCACCACCGATGACATTTTTGGATGCACCGGTACCAATGTTTGTGCCAAGACCTATGCTACCTGTGGCACTGCCTTCATTGGAGGTGCCAATTTCTGCCTCGTTCTGGGCAATGGATGAATCAGACCACCAGTTGACTCCCTCGGGCATCACTAGGCCCATGTCGTTGAGATTCCAGGGCTCTGACTCTGAGTCAGTCCATCATCCTCATGCTCCTCATGGACCAGTGTGGCTCCCAGGGTTGGAATGTGCCACATGGCCACGATGGAGGTCCTTGGCCCAGGACCTACTGACTACCAATACCCTACCCATATCAGTGGCTCCTTGTTTACGGAGATTCTTCTCATCATCCTACTCGAGGCCAAAGTCCACCCGCATGGTTTTCCCAGGCACTGAGAGTAACATGGATTCCTTGCAGTTTACTGCAGTTAGTAAGGTGGTTTTGTGTGTTTTTTTTATCACGAGGCCTTTTTTCCACCCCAGAAAAGTCTGGAGGGCTATTTTATCACTTGCTTTAAACATCTCTCCAGTAATATCCTCTCCAGCTGCTTTCCCAATTGTAAGTTTACTGATGTCTTTTCTAACTTCTTCCATTGCAATATATACTAAATCAAGATCAAGCTCCATTGGTAGATCTTCATCACTTATTTCTAGTAGTTCACTTGGCTTGGTCTATTTAAAGCAGTCTGAAAATGTTCTGCCCATTCTTTCCTTTGTTCTTCTGTACTAAGAGTCTTTCCATTTGCAACTTTACTCGGGTCTCCAGTACCACTATTATCTGTTTGATTGTCTTATACAAGGTTGTAAGGTCACTTCTTAGGCAAGCATCTTCAGCCTCCTGACATTTTCTGTCAATATATGCCTTTACATCTCTGCTAGCACTCCTTTTTGTATCTCTGTCTAAAGCTCTGTATTCTTCTTACCACTTGTTTGTCTCTTCATATGCCTTAGCATTCATGAGTGTTTGTTTTAAACTTCTCTTTCCCACCACTGCTCAAGTAGCATTACTAATCCATTCTTCTCTTTAGATTTTGTTCTTATTAGGACTAACTTTCTAGATAGAGGTCTCTGATGTTCTTCCACAGAGTATCAATGTCTTGGTTTTCTTCAGCTGACTTCATTAGAACATTGAACTTGTTCTTCGGTTCAAGCTGAAAAACACTTTTTGTGACTGGGTCTTTTAATTACTCACTCTTGATGCATCTTTTTTTAATTTTCATCTTCTTTAACTGGATTTTTAGTTTAGCGATACAAAGGTCTTTGTCCATGTCTGCTCCTCTGTGCACAGATACATCTGCCAAGTACAGAACTTTCAATATATGCGGATGTGATCACCTGTTGTATCATTTTGGGAATTCTGTGTCACTTTATGGATTTCTTTAAGTGAGAATATTGTTCCACATATCACTAATCTCGTCACACTACAAATTTCTACTAATCATTCACCATTTTGATTCATGTCCAGACCCCTGCCGTACTTGCCCATAATGCTGTCCAAGCCATCAGTGTTACTTCCAACCTTTGTATTAAAATCACCCAGTCATATAATGTTTTGGGACCTCTGTTTACACATTCTGTAACAAATCAAAAAAGGCATTTTGTTCTTCAGCTGACTTTTATTGGTTGATGGATAGGTGTATGACTTATTTTGAAGAATCTAATTTGAAAGTAAGCTCTAACAACTCTTTCATTTACTGATTCACACTCAGCCCAAGTCTATACTGGGAGGGAGGGACTCTATCTAAGATACGGAATTTCAGCTGCAGGAATAGCGTAGCTGAAGTCAATGTATCTTAGGCCGACTTAACTCAGCGTGTTCACAGTAGCGAGTTGACCGCTGCCTCTTCCGCATCGACTGCACTTCCACCTCTCACAGTGGTGGAGCTCCAGAGTCAATAGGGAGAGCTCTCAGGGATCTATCGCTACCTGCCCTCAGTCTGTGTCTTCTTGGCTTCATTCAACATTAGAATTGTTATATCAGTTAAATGTCCATCATCCACATTCCTGGAGTACATGATGGTCTTATTTGTTTCCATAAAGTATAGTTTGTTTGAATCTGTTCTGAATCCAAGGACATCAAGATGCTATTTGTACATTTCTTGAATTATTTGAGCAGTTTTTATAGTTTCATACATTGTTCTCACATTCCAAAATCTGATTTTCCTTACTGATCTGCCCTTAAGCAAGTGACTTTTCAAAACATGGGCTTTCTTATGGGTTTGACCAATGACTGTTATATTCTTCACATGAAGTTGATCTCTTGTTTAAGACTGTTGAACACCGGTATGAATCCTGGAGTTTATTTCTTTAGTAAGTTTGTTTTACGTGATGCGGTTAATAGCCCCATGTACATTCCTAGAGCCACAGTTTCTTATTCATTATTTGGAGCTGTCCACATATGGACACTCCCCCTTCTGATAGAAGGAAGAAGGGATGGGCAAGGATGAACCTGGCGGTTAAGTAACTGGGGGAGGGGTGTGACAGGGTGCTGGGTATGAACTGCTGAGTCAGCCTTCTGTCAGGCCAGCTCCAGTTAAGGAAGATAGATTGGAGCTGCTTAGAGAAACCTGTGCCTGATTGGCAAAGGGGAAACAGCTGCCAGTCTAATTAGCCTGGGGCTGCATAAAAGCCTCAGAGAAAGGAAGCAGGGTGAGTAGAAAAGGGGAAGCCGGACAGTGGAAGGAGAGGGGTTGCTCTTTCCTCGTGGCTGCAGAAATAGAGAAGCCCTTAGGGCTGAAACCTCCAACTTGTAGATAGTGAGAAGGTGGTGGGATTGCACGCTCTAAATAAACTGCGCCAGTGATTGCTGAACCTGAGGGTCTCTGAGTGGTTTCTGGAGCAGAGCAGAGGCAGCACTAAAAAGGGCCCTGCTCTGCCCTGTTACACTCTGATTATCTCAAACTATATATCTATATTCTGTGGACATGGCCAAAGACCTTTTGTATTGCTAAATTGAAAATCCAGTTAAAGAAGATGAAGGTTAAAAGACCGTGTAATTGTCTTTTGTACTTAGACTTTGATGGACTCTCTGCTTCCTGTTTATCAAGAAACCAAACTAGAATGTTCCAGAAAGAGGATCCAAAGCCTGCAGTCCAGAGTGTCATTTAACTATATAGCAAGGGTGGAGGGCAATTGGTTTGTGTCACCACAGTTTTCATAATCTACATGCCCTTTCAGGATATGTGTGTTTTCACATTTCAGAAATGGATAGGTTTCCTGCCAGATTTTAAATGATTTTAAAACTTAATTTCCTGGGAAAAACATTTTCTCTGAATTTATTCCGGTGGCATTAGCATAAGAGTAAATAATTGTATAAATGATGCATATTTAATATTCTGAGTCATCATAAGCCATCATTTCATAAGATAAATTTTACTCAATGTGGGAATGAATACTCTGCGATTTGATCATTAACATGCTATGCAAGTTAGAAGAAAATACCATAGAAAGTACGCACAAACTCTCCAGATTAATTTTAGAACTCCGACCTCAGCATCAGATTTTATTTAAGAACCAGCTGTGCCATAAAAGACCTGACCTTGTATTTATTGTATACCCAGAGTTCCCACCGAAGCCATTGCAAACAGATCAAGGAGTACAGGATTAGGCCTAGACTAATTAAATAATGATTGTGAAATAAATTGAAATTCATTTTACAATACTGTTATGTATTCCCACATAATATACACTAGAAGTTTAATTAATTACCCGATAAAGGAGGAACAATTTGTATTTCTGTCTAAATTAAATGCAGCTGTTGAGAAACACAGTTCAGCTAGTCTAGGCATATTGAAGCTGTTAATTGATACTCCAGTGCTGCAGATAATTCATACAGCTTTGACTGGTGAGTTATGTCATTTCTTCCAATGCAGTGATTTATAGTAGCGATTTGTAGTAGCAAATGACACCGGGATTTACTATCCCCCATTATCCTTTTCAAGAAGGCCAACGAGAATAAAAGAATGAGAGGAAATAACCTGACTAATAACACAAAAAAGAGGCACAGCAACAAACTGTATGTTTCCCATCCATAATAAATGGTGATACGATGCAATTCCATCTATTTTTATATAGTGCCCTTTGTGCAGAATACAATACAGGAAGAGGTGCATTAGGGAGTTGATGCATCACTGAGCTGTGAACAGCAAGTCTTGCATCAGCAGAGAAGTCAAACCTGTAGATGGAAATGGCAAGGAATAAAAGGAAAGAAGGTTGAAATTTAAAAACTGCAAAGATGCAAATAATTGAAACTTCTAGAACCTAACTACTCTGAGGAAATTTGAAGAATGTAGTAATGAGAGAGAGGGAGAATGAAAGTGGACCCTGATTTAGTATAAAAGGACCAGATCCAACTTAGGGACCTAAGCCCCATTTGTAGGCACTGCAGTGATCCACAGAACTACTGTTCAACTTCCATCTAAGCCTGGAGGTGCCTAAATCCACTCGACACATAGATTTTCTGCAGTAAAAGTCCCCTCGGTGCCTATGTTTCTGACTTTCCGCATGTGCATTGCTGCCTAACTTTAGGTGCCTGGACACCTATCTCCGACCCCACAGTGATTCCCAAAACAGGCGCTTGTCTGCCTAACCTGATGTGTGGGGTCTAACTGGGTAAGAATACTCGGAGGCTGCCTCACTCCACCCAGATCAGCTCGGGAGTGGGGAGTGGAGCAGGGTGGACAAGGACATTCCCCTTATAATCCAGGCTTGGCAGGATTCAGGTTAAATCCATAACTGTCATTAGATATTGATTTCAGCTGACATGCTGAAATAAACAACAAAAAATACTGGTCGGTAACAGCTGACAGGAGTGCAGCCTCCCCTCTATGTCTGTCCAGGCAGAGGCAACCCTAGGATACGGCGAATTAGGGTGACTGCCCCCGGCCATGTGCTTTGGGGGAGCCCGCAAGAAGTGAGTGGGGTGAGGAGGTGAACAGGGAGGCGAGTGGCAGGCAGGTTGGTGGGGGGAGGGGCAAGGAAGACCCCCTCTCCTAGAACCTCCCTCTCCCCCTAGTGTGTTCTGCCTGCCAGCAGGCCACAAATCAGCACCTTCCCCTCCCGCCTAGTGCATACCATGGATCAGATTTTTCACCCATGGTGTCAGGATGCGCTGGGGTGTGGAGGGGAGAGGAGTGAGGGTGCAGCATGCTCAGGGGAGGGAGCAGAACTGGAGAGGGAAGAGGCAGGGCAGGAAGAATCAGAGTGAGGCCCTGGGGAACGGGGTGGAGTGGGAGATGTGTCCCAGGCACCGCACCCATCTATGGACAGCTCTGAATCCAGGGATTGGGTACGACCAGCCCCACAGCATCATAGAGAGCCCTCTGCACTGTCAGGGCTGCAGAGAGCTCCCAGCATGGCCACGGGGCCGGTGACACCTGGTCATCCAGCTTAGACAACTCCCTGCATAGTGTGCTAGCTTCATGGATCACATTCTCAGGCACCTATCTCTCCCCCATTCATTGTATCAGGAGCCTCATTGACTAACTTGGGCTTTGTGGATCAGTGTTGTTCCTATGATTTTTGTAGGCATCTAAAAGTCGAAATGCCTAAATTCCTTTGTGGATCCGGGCTGAAGGCTAAAGTGAAAAGGACAATTTTAAGACAGTCCAGTCATGTAGCTAGTGGGAAAATCTTCCAGCTATATAGAGTAACACCAATAAAAATCCATTGGAGAAGACAAAGAAGAGGGCAAGATCAGAAACAGAGTAAGCAGGATGGGAAGATCAGAGAGTCCACTGAGAACTTTGAAAAGTAGGAGGAAAACTTGATTTGGAAATGGCTAAAATGCCAAGGAGGTGTAAGGAAAGCAGATGATAAGGTCCAGGCCCTTGAGCAGTGTCTGTAGACACCAGTATTTTGGAGCCCTTGATATGTAAAGAGTACAAACTTATGTAGACCTTAGCAGAGGATTACTAATCGCCAAAATGAGAAGTGCTTGAGACATGAAAATGGATAAGCATTTTAGCAGACACAGGGGCAATGTGAAAATAAATTCTAGAAAGGTTTCACAGATGATGACAGAAAATAAGGATGTGCGAGGAAAGTATGTTCATACTTAAGGAGGAATCTGGGGTCGTCCTAATAATAGGTGAGCTTGGGAACACAGTTAATGTCTGAGATAAAAAACCTGAGATACTTTAGTTCTCTATATCAATAAATAAAATATGTTGAGATGAAATACTATGGGCTAAATGGTTCCATCTAGTCTGAGGTACAGAGAGTCACAAAATATGCTAATTTTGTAATACGAGCCTGAAGGTAGTGGAAAAGGGGAGTAGAACCTATAGAGAGCCAGACAGGCACTGAGAAGTATTGAGGGTTGGTGTGGGGAATCTGGCCAGCCAGAACGATGCTGCTCATGGGACTCCAATCTCCCTTCTGTTGGAACTGTTCCACTATGTGTAAATAATTAAATATTCATTGAGCTGAAGAGAGAGAGATTCTTTATAGCCCAGTGACTAGGACATCTCAGATGTGGATGACCCAGGTTCCAGTCCCCTTCCTTCAACAAATATTTAATTATTTCTACCCACAGAAACTACTTCAATAGGAGAAATTGAGCGAAAGCTGCTCCATAATGCCCAATAACTAAGTGATTAGGGCATTCTCCTAGATGGCGAGACCCAAATTCAAATATCTGATCCATATCAAGGAGCCTGGAGGAAGTGAACCTAAGTGTCCCACATGTTGGTCAAGTGCTCTACACTGAGCTAAAGATTATAAGGGGGCACTTCCTCCTTTTTTTTCTTGAAAAATGATTGATTTGGTTTACGTGTCTCACTCTTGGAGAGGGATCATGGCTATAGGTATTGGTACCTAACTTCCTTTGATGGGCAGGGCCTAGGGCACACACCTCTCCTTGACATTTCCTAGTGGCTGGTGTAGGGGCTCTCCACGCATCTTTCTGACTTCTGTGAATCCCATTTGTAGGCAACTAACTAACCCCAGACATTGTGTGCAGATCCTGGGCACCTAACTCAGGGCTGTGAATTCTTCTAGTGTCAAAAAGTGTCAAAGTTAGGTGTCAAAAAGTGTCAAAAAGTTAGGCTCAGCAATGGAGCACATAAGTCCCCCTTGTCAATGCCCGCCTATGGGCCTCATAGCCCAGACCCCTTTCACTACCACTTACCCACTACTCTGACAAATGGTTAAGATTTTCTTCAGCGTTAGTGCTGCTTATATTTGTATTTGTCAGGATTGCCTCCCCACTCTGAACTCTAGGGTACAGATGTGGGGACCTGCATGAAAAAAAGAAATAACCCCCCCAAGCTTATTTTACCAGCTTGGGTTAAAATGTTTTTCCCCAGAACACAACTTCTTCTGTATCTGGACCTGGTACACTGCCACCACCAAACTAGGTCTAGGGTAGTTTGGGACCCTTCTTTCCTTTCCCACTAACCCCCCAAACTTCTTCCTTCCCTGGGAAGCTTGAGAGAAAAAAAAAATAAACCTCAAACCTCGCCTGATCCTGCGAGACGTGGCTGATCCAAAACCAGGATCTTACACAATGAAAAACAAGAAGTCAGTTTCTTAAAAGAAAGATTTTAATAAAAGAAAAAAAGAAAGGAATAAATCCCTTATAACCATCAATAGAACAGCATCTACCATAATCAACAAAAGGATTCAGAAACCAAACCTCTCCCCCGAGGCAATTTTCTCCCACAGTTGATGTCTCTGCTGAAGCTTACAATCTCAAGAAGCACCCAGCCAACACTCACCACTGAGAACCCTCCAAGTGATAAAAAAAGGTAAACTTACTAACTACAGTACTTGATAGAATCGTATAGTTATAGTGAAAGACATAGCTGTGTTCATCCCATAGCCGAGGTGAACAGAGGAGAGACCCAGAGAGAAAATGAAACTTAAAATCCTTTGTCTCCTGAGGAATTTCTCATTGGTCAGTTGTCCACCTCTCAGGTTACCTTTAGCTTAACCACGTACAGGTAAACACTAATTCTAGGCTACTTCACACTTATGACAGTATTATTTTCCACTTCCATGTAGAAGGGGATAATGTTTCTTCAGATGTCAAGGTATAGTTGGTAAATGCAAAGTTAATCTTATCACAGCTGCTACTTGATTCACAAGGCAGCCCTGATACCGTCTGGACTGAGGTGAGAGAGAGCACCTGGAAATTATTTGGCTTTCTACCAGCTTTGCAGAAGACTGGACTAGAAAGGAATATTTTGTTTTTGCTGAAGCAGGCAGAGTCAGACTATGGGTAAAATTGACCCCCAGCAGGTGTAAGGGGAAAAAGTCTTAGTAAATTAGGCAGTGCATAATTACCACAAGCAATTTAAGTTTTACAAAACTGGCAACAGATTTTGTAATAGATGCTTACACGTAAAATGTTCTCAAGGGTAAAAAGTGTGGAAAACAGGTTTTATAAAAAATTATGGTAGTAATGCTCAGAGATTAAATCAGAGTGCTTAATACAAGTTGATGTTCACAAGACAAACAGTTTGAGGGGTAAAAATGATAACATATGGCATGCTTTAAAATGAATGAGTTACAGAATGGGAGGAATGCCATCTAGGACAGCTGTGGGATATGTGCATTGAAGAGACAATGCTGAAAAGCCAGGATGAGATAAACATCAGAAACAGGATAACTGTGGAGAATCTGTGGGAGAATGCAGGTACAGCAAAGTTCTGTATGAAATAACGGTGTTCAGTGGATTCCAGATAGTGGCTGGTATTGATTGCAATTCAGTGTAATTGTAGCACAATTTAATGGATGGATAAAAGCAAAGTATGGTGTATTTTTTGTTTAGGACCCTTTCTGCAAAAGTAGGATGAGCTAACAGGAGAGTGATGAGATATCCAGACACAAAAGGTATAGATGTTAGTGAAAACAAAAGGCTGATCAATTAGTCTGATGAAACAGGGATGAGCCTGTTGTATATATTGACATAAATGTTACCTAGTAACAACTCCAAATATATAAGGTTAAGACACTTCAATAGGTGTAAATATACTTGCAATTTGTCTGGCACTTCCTTAGTTAACCTTTAGCAAAACCTTCTCAAGAGGTGTGGTGGCTAGGTCCACCTATAAGCAATTCAACATTTCTCTGGAGAGCTGGTTAATACAAGACTGTAACGGTATCAGGATTAATGATCTTTAAAAATTAGAGTGACCCTTTTACTATTAATTAACTAGATAGCTTAGCTAGAAATGGTGAAGGTTTGTGCAATGGAGCTACGGCCTGTACTTACAGACTAAATCTTACTTTAATGTAGTCTAGTACATGCAAGACCCAGAGCACAGAATAAATAAATACAGTATGATCAGTGTATTTTTTTAAGTTAAAATTTCAATCATTGCCTTAGATGTGAACAGAAATTTTAAGTTTGAAAAAACGCACTACTCATACATCATATAACAACAGCCAGATTCTAATTTATGGTAGTATTAGCATCAACATCAAGGCTTCCTTTTGTGCAAAGCTTGTGTAGGTTGTAAGGGATGCATTAAACAATGGGCACACAAACACTGTCTAACAAGATATGAATAACTTTGATTTGCATTAGTATTTAGTATTCTGGCATGGCAAGGAAAGAATGAGTATGTGCGGGGGAAACACCTTATTCTAATTTTCACTGAGATGCAGAATTCATGTCTTTCACCAAACCACCTAATGATCTCTTGTGGAGAGAATTATCTTTTTCTAAAGGTGCTCCATCCATTAATTTTCCAGGTGATAGAGGACCTAAATGGCCTCATGGAGATTTTTTTTCAAATTGTGAGATCTTTCTCTGATATTGCAGGATGTCAAATTGGTGCTATGAAGAAGATGCGTCTGCCACAAACAGATATTGTCATACCGTAAGTAAAGAGATTGATGCATCTTTGTTAAATAGAAGAATGAATGACAATAATTACCAGATATTAATATACAGCTGGTATCAATAATCATACTGCCTGCATGGGGTATAATTAAATTGCAAATGTAACAATGAATTCCTAGAAAACTTCTGGGATTTTTAAATTATTACATTTTATGATGTCACTTTCTGATGTGTGCTTAAGAATTTTATAAAAGCTCTCCATTCTTGTGCTCTTGCAGTGGAGGGAGAAGCGAAATCACTGTACTAAATCTGCTCTATCCTATTACTTTAGTTTCCCATTATCTTTTTTAGTGAACCAGTTTTCTTTACAATTACTTTCTCGTGCAAGATTTATCCCTAAATGATACAGTGCTTGTTCATAACACTAGTCTTACTAGGTTAGGCCCAGAATAACCTCTGATCATTTCAGTAAATGGTCTAAGTTGCCAGGGTGCGAGTGTCCTATCTAATGGGTGGAACAGGACTTTGATGGTGGTTGTGGCAGCAGTTTGAAGCACTGGTGAGCATAGGCCCAGGAGTCAGGTACCAGTCCAAGGTTGACGCCAGAATCAGGGTTCAAGAGCCATGCCATAAGGTCAGAACCAGGGTCAGGATTGGGAACATGCTGTTAGCCCCTGTGACAAAGCTCCAAGTTTGTACTCGTGGGTCCTGTGCTTCCTGGCAGATTTAGGGGCCTCAGAAACTCATCTAGGCCCCAGAGTGACCTCCCTTTCTCAGTATAATTGGCAAGAGTCACCACCTAGTGAGTTACGTTCATCACAGGCCAGTATGGAAGATGGAAAAGGGGGGAGCCCAGGCCCGCCCTCTACTCCAGGCTCCAGCCCAGGGACCCTAATAGTATCAGCTAAGATGGCTGACCTTTTATCCACAAAACACAATACAATTCCCTGGGCTACTTCCCCACACCAGTCCCTGCTTCTTCAAACTCCACTTCACCCTTACCTCAGGGCCTCCTTCCTTCTGTATGATATGTTGTCCACCACTCAGTCTCACCAACAGCACAACCTCCTTCCACAGCTCCTGACACCCACACCCACCTGACTAACTGGGAGGTTTTTATCTGGTTTCAGCCAGTCCCTGATTGGCTTCAGGTGTCCCAATTAGGCTAGCTGTTTCTACTCCTTTCTAGAAGGTTCTTAATTGGCCCCAGGTGTCTTGATTGGCCTGGAGTAGCCTTTGTTTGGCTATCCAGGGAACAGGGACCTGTACATCCTGAGACTAATATACCTGCCTTCCAGCACTCTCCTATATCCTTCTGGTCTGACTCCGTCACACCCCCCACAGCCCCACCGTTAGCACTTCTCAACCCCAAGCCCCAACCTTATCCCCTCCTTAATTTCCTGTGACTCTAAAAATAAAAGTAGTTAAAAGTAATTAAAAAAATCTTAAAAATAAAAGTCCATTTTAATTGTTGACATTGCAAATAAAAAAGAGAGAAAGAAGAAGAGAATTGGCCCAGTTCCGGTCCCTCCCCTCTGCCTGATGAGTAAGGATTTGAATAGAGATCTGCCACCCAAAATTCCTTGTCCAAATTTTGCTTCACTGGAATCAGTTTCTGGGAGAAAAAGTAACTGGGTGAGACTTACAAGCTGGTAAAAGACTAAGCCTGCTGAAACATCTGAAACATCAGTTTCAACGATGAAGGCCTGAGTGTGTCTTAGTGGACTAGGATGGGGGGGCAGATATGAAGGCTCTTTTTAGGTCATTGAATAAACCTACACACTGGCATACCAGGCAAATCTGACCTCCTTTTTGAGGAGGGACGTTAAGGGGGCAACCAGGCTGAAAAACCTCTTCAAGAATCACTTGTGAAAATTTGCAGAGCACAGGAATTGCCATACCCATGCATATCTGAGAGAGCCTTACATGCTATGATTGCCACTGCCTTGCAGGGTGAGCCGTGCTGGGGAAGTGATGTAACTCAAGAACTTCAATGTGTCCATGTCAAACTCACACTTTTTGGGCTAAGCATAGAGTTGATCCTAGCAAAACCAACCTCTGGAATGGTGGCCAGAGCATGAAGTGGCGTACAAATGTTTAGCATATCTGGCATGTAAATACCTTGCAAAGTTGGCTACAAAAGAGCCATGCAAGTGCCTGTTCTCACTTTAATTGGCATTGTAAATAAGAAGCAGGCAGAAGTATCTCCTGTCAATGTGAACAAACGTGTTTGTCTTAGCGATTGAAAGAATAAGAAATAGGACTGAGTAGGCTCTAAAGTTTTATACTTTTGTTTCTGAGTGCAGTTATAAAACAAAACAAAACTGCATTTGTAAATTATACTTTCATGATAGAGAGTTAAAATATTTGTATGAGGTGAATTGAAAAATACTTTTTCTTTTGTTTTTCATTTTTGCAATGCAAATATTTATAATAAAAAATAATAATATAAAGTAAGCACTGTTCACATGGTATTCTGTGTTGTAATTGAAATCAATATTGAAAATGTAGAAAAACATCCAAAAATATATAATGAATTTCACTTGGTATTCTATTGTTATATGTGATTAATCGTGATTAATTTTTTGAGTTAATCACATAAGTTAACTGTGATTAATTTATAGCCCTATTTCTTTCTTAAACTAAACAGTCCCTATTTTTGTGGTATCTTCTCAAATGGAAGTCTTGCCTCTAATCATTTTTATTGCACATTTCTAGGAATAATGAAGTACATTTACATGGGGAAAAGTACCCTGTCCTTTACCATATGTAGCTATTCCTTGCAGAAAATTGCCATCTACTGAAATAGCAAAAGCAAAATTGGATTTTTCCGTAGAACACTTTTTAGAAGCCACTTCAAGTTCAAACCCATATATTTAAGCCTATTCATTTCAGCATCATTCAGTAGCATCTTTAATCTATTACTGCCATTCACTATAAGTAAGTGCTTACCTTTGCATAATAAAACCATAAATCATGCAGATGAAATTCCTTAGTAATAAGGGGAATCTATAATAGGTTTTAGGAAGTAATTTAGTCTCTATGGTAATTAATAAATGCCTTAGATGGCAGCAACTACGTTGATGGACTGTTTTATATTTTAAGAGTGGAAAAATGTGTAGAACATAAGAACAGCCATACTGAGTCAGACCAATGGTCTATCTCGCTCAGTATCCTGTCTTCCGACAATGGCAGTGCCAGATGCTTCAGAGGGAGTGAATAGAACTGGGCAATTTCCAGTGATCCAGGCCCTGTCACCCAGTCCCAGTATCTGGCAGTCAGAAATTTAGGGTAAATAATTTGTCACGACTACAGAGCTCTAAATATACCCATATTATGCAGTAATTGTCAAGTTTAAACAGCCAGACTTTCATCTGAAGTCAATATGGTTGCACCTGTGTAAGTCAGGTGAGAATATGAATAATAGAGTATTCACTGGGCTAAATTCTGCCTTCTGATGCATCTGTGCACTGAAGTCAGTGGGTTTGCATGAATATAACCAAGAGCAGACAGTTTTGACGTGTTTGGTGAGGAGATTTTTTTAGTTCTCTCTCTCCCACTCCTGAATCTCCAAGAAACAGGAGGCAGTGATTTCCTTACACTGGAAACTGTCTCCTGAAACTGCATGGGATTGTGTACTCGATTTTCTGTTTTGACTACCAATCTTAAGCAAAGATGGGTTAGATGGTTTATGTAATTTGTGCAATGTAACAGTCCAATATTCTTGTAGCTCAAAATGGCTTCCAGTTTTCAGCCTCAAAACACAGAACTTCAACTGACTTTAGGAAGCAGTGACTAAGTGGAGTTCTTTTTTTGATTCTCCTGTGTTGGCATCAGTGCCTAGGACACATGTCAGTCAAAGAACTGGAAGCTCTTAGATCTGGTTCCGTAAAGAAACTTAGGTGCCCAAGTCCTGTTTCTGACAACACTGTAACAAAACTTCTCCTCGACTCCCACCTAACCCTGTACATGCCTAAACTTACTTGACGTCTAAGTTTTTGCAGTAGAAGTTCCCTGTGTGCTTATGTTCCTGCCTCTGTGCATGTGCATTGCTGCCTCCCTCTAGGTGCCTGGGTGCTTCTCTCCCACATAAGCCCCAAAGTGATCAACAAACCAGGGAAAGATAGGTGCTCCTCTGCCTAACTCAGATGCAGGGCCTGATCCAGTAGGCTCAGAAACCCCGTAATTCCACACAAAACACAGAGAGGAGGTGATGGTGGAAAAAGCCTACCCCTATTACCTTTACCCAGTGTTTAGAGTACTCATCTGGGATGTGGGAGACTCCCTGGTTAAAGTCCTCACCTTTACCTGGTGAGGAGAAGAGATTTGAATGGGGATCTGCCACTTCTCAGGTCTGTGCTCTTACCACTGTGTTGTAGAGTGAATTTCACTTTCTTGGCCCAATTAATATTTAATTATTCAATTATTTATTTCAAGAGGAACAACTTCAACAGAGCAGAATAAGAGAGATGCATATCAGAATGTCCCACAGTGCAGTGGTTAGAGCATTCACAGTAGAGGTGGCAGATCCCTGTTCATATCCCTTCTCCTCAGGCAGAGTGAAGAATTGAACAGGTAAGTATCCTAACCACTGAGCTATTGGTAATAAGGGGAAGTCCTCTTCCTCCCATCACTGTCTGTTTTGTTGAAGTTAGGTAGCCTCTGAGCACTCCTATCAAATCAGGCCCCGCACATGAGTTTAGTGGATGAGTGTCTAGGTTGCCCTGGTTCACAAATACTAGAGAAAATAGGCACCTGCCTGCAGTCTGGATATAGCCACCTATCTCCATGAGAAAGAGAGGGTTTAGGATTAGATGTGGATTAAGGTCTCCTGGGGCCCTGGGTCAGAGGAAGTGTGGGGGAGGGGAGCACTGGAACCATGGTCCTGCTGCACCCCCATTCCACCCCTTCTGCCTGTGGACTCGCCCACAGCCTCACCCCACTCTGTTCCTTCCCCAGCTACCCTACCTCTGTTCTATCTACGGCTCCACCCCTGCCCCCGTTCTGCTCAATTTGGCTCAATTGCACTGGTGTAAATCCAGAGTTATTCTATTGGTTCAGTGGTGTTACCTCAGATGTATCCTGGTGTAATTGATGCAGAATGTGGCCCATCTGTGTGGCCCCCCAAATTATAAACATTTACATTATTTTAACATAGTTACAAATGATAGAAATCATAGAATGTTGTGCGGGGAGGATGGTGACAAGTAAATGATCATTTCTGTCTGGGCACTGAAAATGCCAAGATTGCAAGCAAACTCTGTGCACTTTTCATTTCTCTCTAAAGCTTACTACTTTTGCATTTAAAAGGTTAGCTATTCTGGTTTTCTTGTTACCAGAATTCTAAATTAAAGATGGTTTCAAAAGTGAGTGAAGTAATTCCTATAGGCATAGCATATACAGTTCAGTCTTTCCAGGCTGCATACAGAATTTATGTTGAAATTATTTCCAAAGGAAATGAAGCCTCATGGAATCATGGAACCAGAGGAGGGCAACTCAGAAATGTTACGATTTCAAATCCTTTGGCCTCTCCTCCTTTCTGAATACATGATATTTAGAAACCCCCTTTAGTAATTTACAGTAAGCATTAAGGGGCTTGATAATACTCCATTGAAGTCAACTGTAGTTTTCCCGTTACCTTTGTGATGCTGGCGGGGCAGATGTCAGCTCTTGTCAGAGTCCTCCAGCCAATTCACTTGTGTATCAGTATAGATCAAAGTAATTGTTAACAGTGTAAACGTGTATTCGGGGTTTAAACTTCTTGAAAACTAGTGGGTTGTAACAAGCCAAAGAAGCCTTGTTTAAATAAAGGACTTTAACTAAAAGGTGCTAATTTCAAAGCAAGTGATCACTGTGTGTGATGATCGGAGGTCACAATGCATTCCTCACTCTTGTCATCAAAGGAAAAATCCATATGGGTAGTGACACTGTAAGATTGTTTTCTGTGAGAAGCTATAAGTATGGATTCAAGGAAAGATTCTACATCTCTGGACAGTTTGGACTCTTACAGGGAAATGTACCAAATCCAAAGCAGAGGTTCCCAGGGACAATCTGGGTATGATGAAAAGACTTTTGGGAAACTGGCTGTTTTTTACATCACTGCCACCCTCTGGAATTAAAAACTGTGACTCACCTGTGCATATATTTTACCTGCTGAACCTCTCAATAACTCTCATAACCTTTTCTTATCTAATAAACCTTTAGTTTATTAGTTATAGAATTGGTTTCCAGGGCTGTCTTTAGAGTAAGATCTAGAGTACCAATTGATTTGGGGAAATACTGGTCTCTTGGGTCTGGAAGTAACCTGGTATGATGTGATTTTAAGTGACCTTTTATCACAACGTCCAGTCTGTCTGGGGGTATCAAGATAGACTGGAGAGTCTAGGGTGACTGCTGGAAAAAGAGAAGATACCACTATACCAGTCTTTATCACGGAGTCATAGAGAATCTGCCCTGAGGTAGGCACTCACAGTTGTGAGCCACACCAGACAGCGTGACAACCTTTAATAGGATCACAGTCAAACCCTAGTACTTTACTTTTATGTTTTGATTTTATGTCAAAATAAAATAAATATTGCTCACATCAGCCAGTGATCTAATCTAACTGGGAAAAACAGTATGTGCCATAATTCAAAATTCCCAGTAATTTACTTAAAATGATCTTCTCAAATAAATGTGAATATGTCCATATAAGGGTTTCATAAAAGTGATTTTATAGAGTGCAGTTCTTCTCTTTCCTCTTCTGACAATATGTTTTCATTCCAGATGTCAGAAGAACTATATTTAACTTGGTGATGCCTGGGTAGATGTGTGTGTTGTCATCTTTTTTCCCCCTGTACTAATTTATTTCAGTTGTAGATCACTTGTACAATGTGAAGGACCAGCTTTAGAAAAGTAATTTTGTAATAAATTAATAGGTTTACTTAATAGCATGTCTGTGTGAAAAGAATCTATTAATATTGTGCAGTGAACATTTTTATCCTACTGAATATATTATTCACTTTGTTTTAAATTATATTCCACTGAGAGGTGAAATGATCCTTTGTCGACAGTTGTTATACTTTAATCAGACAGTGCTAATCTTGTTACTACTGTGTCAGCCCTTCTACTGAGGGAGATAATGGCCAAGTCAAGCTGGCAAGTGAGAAGACGACACAAGGGTGTCAGAAGGAAACAGCAGGACCCAGTGAAATTTAAACTGAAATGAGTGACTGGTAAAGTTCTATGTAGACTGGAGGAATGCTGTGTGTAATTTCCAGATGCATTCCCAGCCAGCTGAGACAGAGCATAGTTGTCTTTTATACTTTGCCTGGAGGGCTGACATTCTGCTGTGCAGTTGAGCTGCTGTTGAATTCTAGATAGACATGAAGTGTTGGAAGTACTCGGTCACTGATGTTCAAATTAGAGCTGAAAAGGTCAATCTACAGCTGATTGTGCAACAAGAAATAGTTTTTCATTCCAGGCTCACTTTGGAGAATATTTTCACCCTCTAAAGCTCTGTTGTGTATGAAAGCGTTGTCTCTAAAGGCCAATTCCGATTGATCAGAGACTCAGAGGAGAGAGGTACAAATCCTCAGCTTGTGTAAATCAGCTATAAATCTGGTGATGTAATGGAGCTACTACTGATTTACCTCAGTTGATCTGGTCCATAATGTTCATAAGTTAACATCCTTGCTGGGAGTTCTGGAGCATAAGAAGTTGGAATGCACTGCTGTAGTTCAAAGTGCATCTCCTGTGGAGAGAATATTTCACCTCTGTAGTCTTCTTGTATATTTGAATTAAGATCCATAATAAAACAGTTTCCTTTATTTCTAATTTACCTCAAGACGTTTATACTTTTTATATACTTTTTAACCTGATGATGAAACTATATTATCCAGCCTGAAAATCCTTTCAGGGCTGTGAAGCCTACAGACCTCTTAAGGCTTCACAGTGACAGTGGCAGCTTATTTCTCTGAGGAGAATTACCCTTTCTGCTGCAGCTATGTAAATGCTATTTCCTGGCCTTATGCACAAATCCACTATCTCCTATGATGCCCTCCTGTCTGATTACCCTGTCAAGAAACCAGGCTGCAGGTAGAGGAGTCTTTGTACGTGCACATTTGTACCTGCCAGGTATAGCAACAGAGACTGGATCTTGCCAGTGAGCCAGGATAAAATGACACCACACAATTAAATGTAGCTAACTCAAAAATGGAGCACAGCTAAAGTGACATGACACCCTAGGGCGGGTACTCTAAAATTATCTTTGTCTATGTCCTGACTTTGCATTCTGCCTCCTCAGCCCTAAGTGTTGACATCACTGAGCCTCCTTTCCTTGACCAGCCCAGCATCCAAAACCTTAAACACAGAGGACAGTCCCAACATATGCAGCGAGTACATCGATGATCTCTACATTTAGGGCATACTTTTAAATAGTTCCTTTCTCCTTTTGATGTCTGCGGAGCTTCAGATACCACTACAGTTTATTCATATATGGAGGTGAGACCAATACTCCCTTTGTACATTGGTGAATATTTGGCATATGTCAATGGCCTGATGATGAATAAACATTTCCCCCTCTCTTTCTCTCAAAAATCTGTCATAGCAAGATGTGCTTTTACTATCTAAACAGCTTGAAATCTTGCTATGAAAACTATCTGCTTTCAGTTCCTCATCCCTGTAATAACGTACAGGTTTTGGTTGTTAATTTACAAAGAAAAAAATTGAAAATTGTTTTTAGGTAATAGGAAATTCTAGAGAAGAGAGATGAAGGGGTTATTCATGATTCAAAGTGGAACATAGTGCTCACTTGTGAGAAGCAAAAGAAAGTTGTATAGTGTGCCAAATATCTCCTTCAAATTCTGAATGAAGCCAGAATCGTTGTATCAGTCAGGTAGTGGGTCATCTAAATTCCTTTCTCTACCCAGTGGGGAAAATGAAAATACAGTTTCCTAGTTTCCTCTGCAGAGAATTTTTGGAGTAAATGTCAGTGAAATCTAAAGTTAGTATTTCATCTCGAAATACGCACTTTTCTCTCCACTCCCGCTGCTGGCCTTGGCTTTGTCTTTGGCCCCTGCCCTAATTCTTGCAGTCCTCCTCTCTGACTTTTTCCTCAGACTTCATTCCCCCGCCCAGTGCCTCCTAAACGCTGCTGCCAAAATCATCTTCCTCACGCAGATGTCATCATGTTCCTCACTCACAGATTACAACATGTTTCTTGTTCTGGCTTCCACTAGCTTTCCAAATCAGGTTCAAACTTTTCATCTTCTATGATGTCTTACAAAGCAATGTACAACATTGTCTTCAGCTCTAAACTTATCTTTTTTTTAAGGCTCTTCTAGTCTCCCCCCCCCCCGCCGCCAACTTGTCATTTCACTTCATATCCTTCTCCTATTTTGTCTTCATGCCTTTCTCCATCCTTGACTTAAATAGTATGTGATCTTGTGAACAGTAAACCACAGTGATAATCACTCAGTGTGCTAGGCACTTTAAGGACATAGTCTAAAGTAGTGGTTCTCAAACTTTATGAGACCGTGACCCTTTTTACGTGGCTCTTGTGCCACGGTGGACCCTTGTAATTCCACCAAAAAGCCACCGAATGCATTACTTCCGCATTTGGTGGCTTTTCAGTGGACATGCCGAGCACTCCCGAGCGCTATTTTAGGAAGCGCTCGGTATGTCTGCCGAAAAGCTGCTGAATACGGAAGTAATGCATTCGGTGGCTTTAAAGCAACGCCGGGAGCTTGCAACCACCAGTTTGAGAACCCCTGGTCTAAAGAGCTTCCAATGTAACTGCCAACATAACAAGACAAGTGAAGTCAAAAATAAGGATTGTGGGGTGAGTAGTGGATAAGATTTACAACTACAAGAGCATGATGTTAGTTTTGTGGATTCTCTGATTAAAAAATCTAGAATGATATAAAATAATCCATGTAATATGTACCATGTTAAAAAGCTCTTTAGCTGATAGGTCTCAAAATGTAAGTGTGAATTGGGGGGGGGAATCATCATTGAGTGGTATCTTTCCAGTGGTGTCCCACAGGCCTCAGTTCTTGGCCCTCCTCTATTTAACATTTTTATCAGTGACCTGGAAGAAAATATAAAATCATCACTGATAAAGTTTGCAGATAACACATAAACTGGAGGAGTGGTAAATAATGAAGAGGACAGGTCACTGTTCAGTGCAATCTGGATAGGGTGACCAGATGTCCCGATTTTACAGGGACAGTCCCAATGTTTGGGTCTTTTTCTTATATAAGCTCCTATTATCCCCACCCCATCCCGATTTTTCACACTTGCTGTCTGGTCACCCTAAATCTGGATCACTTGGTAAACTGGGTGCAAGCAAAAAGTATGTGTTTTATCTAGGAACAAAGAATGTAGACCATATTTATAGGATGCCAGACACTATCCTGGAAAGCAGGGACTCTAAAAAGGATTGAGGATGGGGAAGGATAATCAGCTGAGCATGAACTACCAGTCTGACTCTGTGGCCAAAAGAGCAAATGTGATCCTGGGATGCATAAACAGGGAACTCTCATATTTTGCCACTATATTTGGCACTGGTGTGACCACTATTGGAATGCTGAGGGCAGGGAGTGATCTGGTCAATTACATAGCACTTAGTCAGACCTCAGTAGTATGAAAGACTTTAGAACAAATTGTTTGATGAAAAGAATAATTGAAGAAGTAGAAGTAAAGAGAAAATGGGATAAAATACAACATGGGTTTGCCAAAAGTAGATTGTCCCAGACTAACTGATACCAATTTGTTGATAAGATAGACGTTTTTTCTTTAAGACAAGGGAAATATGGGAGATCTAACCACATGGGAAATGTGTTAGTTAAATGAGAAGATGGGGATTAATACAAGAATTGTAAGGTGTGTAAGGAAATGGCTAATGTGAAGGTTGGAAATGGTTATGCTGAAAAGAGAACAGGATGACCAGTTGAATTGGAGTGATGAAATTTAAGAATAGGAAGTGCAAGGTCATTCACTTCAGTACTAACAGCAAGAACATCTGCTATAAATTGGAGATTCAGCAGCTGAAAACAAGAGAAGAGGAGAGAGATTCTCATTCATGACTATGAATCTCCAGTAGAACACAATTGGGGGTGCGGTAGTAAATGCAATCCTAGGATGTATCAAGTGAGGCATTTCCACTAGAGACAGGGAAATATTAATTCCATTGTGTAAGGCACTGGTAAGACCTCATCTAGAATATTATGTGCAGTTCTCGTAATCCATGTTGCAGAAAGATTAATTTAAATTGGAACAGGTGCAGAGAAGAGCTGCTAGGATGATCACAGGAAATGGAGAGCATGTCTTCAGGGAGGAGATTAAAAGAGAGTGGCTTATTTAGCTTAGCAAACTGAAGGGTGAGAGGGGATATAATTGCTCTCTATGAATACGTGAAGGCAGTAAACTCCAGGGAGGGAGACAAGCTGTTTAAGCTAAAGGATAATGTTGGCACATGAACAAATGGGTACGACTGGTCATGAACAAATTCAGCCAGGAATTAAAAGAAAGTTTCTAACCGTTGTAGGAGTGAGGTTCTGGAACAGCATTACTATAGTAGGAGGGGAAAAAAAACTTGCTAGTTCTGCAGTGGATTGTGATGTGTGTATGAACTGGATTATAAAATGGGATTGCTTGTGATAGCAGGGGACTTGACTCAAGGATTCAGGAGGTCCCTTCCAGTCCTATGTTCTATGACAAATGTTGTTTTTAATAGCAAATGTCCTAACAAACATTTTCAGTTGAGTGGCACCGAGGGAATTAAAAGTCCATTGAATGTTGCAGAGTCTACAGTGATGCTCATATATGCCTAGTCTAGCTGGCATTGTAAATATTATTCTACTGTGTACTAAAAGAGTCAGCCATCACAAGCTGAGGTGGGGGAAATTACAGAAACAAAAAGCACGACACATGGAGTTCTGCAGTGAGACTTCTTTCCCTCTCCAGACATTGCAAGTGTCACTCCTCTCACTTCTATTCGTTCATTGATCCTGACCTCTCTGGCTGTCCCATGTTAGCTCTAACTAAACGTTGTTTTATATGCATCTTAGATGTTAATAATCAGAGAGGTAGCCGTGTTAGTCTGGATCTTCAGACTAACATGGCTACCTTCATGCATCCGACGAAGTGGGTACTAGCCCACGAAAGCTTATGCGTCAATACTTTTGTTAGTCTTTAAGGTGCCACAGGACTGTTTGTCACTTCTTAGGTGTTAATGGCATCACCACTTCATTTCTGTGACTCTAATAATCAATGAAGACATCCTGCATGATCTCTCAATGAATTATTCTGTTTTCTAATAGATAAGTGGCATGTATGAATTTTGAAGGCTGAATAAGTTTAAAGATGAGGCATTTTTCTTTTAAAAAATGCAAATGGTTATATAGTCTCCTCTAAACCCTTTACTGTCCAGTGGAGCAGTGGATCAAGTGACAGATATAACAGATGTGCTCTCCACTACATACAAGAATACAGGATACTCTGAAACCTTCAGATTGTTTAACTAAGCATAGAATAACCTTTAGCTGTTTTTTAAAAGGCTGTGAATGTTCTTAGTTTAACTTCCTTACCCATTTTCAGTCAGTTGATTGATACCGGATATTCTGGATATTCTGCTTATTTCTATCGACTCATTCTTAGGAGGGGAATGTGCCTTTTTTGATGGCTGGGGAATGCAGAATTAGGGCATTCTACAATACCCCCTTTCCAAGGTCACAATCTGTGACTACTGCCCTATACTTATACATGGGAGTTCAAATTGGGGGAAGTAGGTTTTAGCAAAAGAGAAGGAGGCTCCAGCAAGAGAAATATGTCATTCCTTGTTTCATTATTTTTTAAAAAAGCCAAAGAAAGGATCCAAACTGCTTGTCCTCACAAGAGAGTTACAGACTACAGCTGGCTTCTGTGCCACCAGCTTTATGGGAGCAAGTTTGAGTGACCAGACGTCTAGAGAACTGTGACTAGTGTACAACAGGGTGTTGTTTGCTTACGCTCTTTGGATTGGATTGCGGCGTGTGGCCACAGTCTTGCTAGTTTTGCACAGAAGGAAGTGGGTGTAGGTGCACTAGCCTTGCAGGATCCTTTCATTCCCTTTCATTCTCATTCTGCTTGCTCTCTGTGGGAGTTCAGGGTAGGGGAACAGAGGAGGAAGGGACACAATTTGGAAAGGTCCTTGCATTCCCATGCAGGGTTCCTTTTCTTGAGTGGATCCATAGCTCTCAGCCACGACTTAGCTGGTTTGTTACTTTTTGCCACGGTTGGGCTGATCTTTCCATTGATTCTAGTTTTCCTTATAATGGTTTCCATAAAATACTATCATTTTCCTTAGCCTACTCACTGGATGACTTGCTTAGGCATTGTCTATTTCCTTTGCCCTTGTCTTGTTGCCAGCTGAGTGGTACCATACATTACTGTTTGCTCATCATCAAGTACACTCAGGTAATCCATGTTTCACTTCTGATTTAAACAAAACCTCACACTTCCTGCCTAGTTTGAAAACCTTTTGTGTTTCCCTCAGTTAAATTGGAGAAAACCATTTTCTGAGAGCCCTACACTTGCTGGAGAGTGCAAAGCTATATCACTTGCTCAACTTTGCAAAGGTTATTTAAGGCATAATCTCTATTGACTTATAGTATACAGAGTCGTAAGAAGCACTGAAACAGATTAATAGACTATATGAAACTGAAGCATTTAATCAATGTCAAAGGCCACTTTATGGAAGTATATTGCAAAGTTATAGTCGCTATTATACAATGAGCTGTATCAGGAAGAATGAAGAATATACATAATTTCCTTCCCACACATGTGCCCTGGGAGTGCTACATGCTCATTCTTAGATGATCACCCCTAATTCTGTCTTTTGCAACTTAACCATTTTAAATATCTGATATATTTCTAACAGAGTTGTATTTGTAAGCATCCTGAACTAGTCAGTCCTTGCATAGGTATACACAGCTCTCACTCAAGTCCAGGGGAATTGTGCCTGTTTATACCAGGGCTAAATTTAGCTCAATGCCTGTATAAGGCTGATCTGTTTTTTTCACAGTTTGTTTTCTTAACATATCATATGTTTTGAGTCCAAAAGAGCTGGTTTCTGCTTTTGCTTTCAAAAACTATTAAAGAACTGATGATTCCTTTTAACTTGTGCCTGCATCCTACTGTTTCATTTGGCATAGAGGGTGGAATTTGTTTTGCTTGCTCAGCAGTTATCCACTCACTCTGCAGTCAACCACTCAGTGTGTTTGAAAGCCTCTTAACTAGAAGATAAATTTGCCCTTTGAACTAATAAGAGGTAAAGATGTTTCTTATAAAAGTATAACTCTGAGGATTTGAGTTACCTGTCTGTGCAATACAAAACAGATGCTTTACATCCTAGGTCTGGGAATTTTCACCTATGGGAATACAAAATGTTAAGTTAGCCCCAAAAGACATCCTTATTCCTTGAACAGAAAAAATACCTAAAAATGATGAGAAAATAATCTATAAAGTCTAGAGTTCAAACAAATTCCCTACCAGAGTACACATGAAGAACACCACACTGCAAATTGATTGCAAATCAGACATAATTTTGTCATCTACATTTCTGATAAAGCAAGAACATTTTTTCTACTTTTGGCTGCCAATTTCTTCGTAAGTGGTACGTGTGTCTATTGAAATGCTTTTGTAAATGCAGTCTTAGTGATTAAACGGGTGTAAAGAGTACACCGTGGCAAAGTTACACATTGTCAGGGCCCTATCCGAGAACTCAGTCCTGTGTAGATAGAAATAATTGATCTACTTCAAACTTGGCAAGTCATTACTGTGACACTGTCTGTTACATTTTCTGTTATTCTGTTTTCTTTTTCAGCTGTACAAGTTTCTCTCCACTCTTGGCAAAGGGTCTCAGTAGAATACTACCTTGTTTTCCTCCAATCCCTGCTTTGAATACCATGTTTCCAACTGTGCTACCATTGTATGTCTGTTCAACATGTCTGATTAGCGTTTCCTTCCTGGTTCTAAAAACTAAGGTTCTTAAACTTGATATTTTTGACACGTGAAAGGAAAACAATAGGCCAAAGGTTGAGATTCAGATTTCTTCAGATGCACTCAGAGGTAACCAAGAGCCCAGCCTGATCTAGGTGCATAAAATAAATGTCAAACCCACTCCAAATGTGCCATGGTGAGTTTTCATATGTCATTTCAGACCAGCCACCAACGTTCTTTTTTCCTGCACTAAGAACCAGATTCTGCAAACAGCTGCAGGTCTCCTGAGGGGTCGTGAGGTCCCTCAACGACAGCTGAAAGTCAACGGGAGATGTGGGTACTCAGCAGTCCTCTCAAGATTCTGTGACCTCCCTTCCTCGCTAATACATAGTTAACCTCTAAGCAGAAGGACTTGGCAAACCGTTTTTTCTCTGATTTTTTTCACCACTAACTGCATCCAAAGCACAGCTACTGAGGACTGTGACTTTCTTTGAACATGGAAGCAAATATTTACTGTTCTACTTGTGTTGGAGGAGAGGTGATTTTGCATGTCTTTTTTTGGTTGTGGGTTAAAATGCACAAATCAAACTGTAATGACTCCTTTTCGGAAACCATGTCAGATCAAGGGAAGTAAAGTCTGAGGGTCCCTTTCTCCTTCCAAAGACTTCACTGAAGACAATGGGAGTTAGTTACATTCTGTGGCAGAAGAGTAGGGCCTTTGGAAAACAAAACTGAGTTCTAGGTTGTAATAAAGCTCAACAGTGAGCAACAGAGGATGTTTCCGAAATCTGTGCAATTGTTTTACCTTCTCATGAATGTGTATGTTTTTCAAACACCAAAAATCCCTCCCTAGCAATTCCCACTCTGTTTTCCTGACTTTCTAAATTATCCCCCTTTCAGACAGAGTTGGCTGTGAGACATGTTTAGAAAGACAGCCTCAAGTTTTTTCTGGTGTTTTGAAACTTTCCTGTTAGTATTGGATTGATAAGAATCCTCTGTTCATGAACTGCACAGATAAGTTTGCATACTTGATGTATGCTCTTAAAATTTCAGTTCTGGAGTACTACGAAAGATCTACAGATTGACAGAATCATTAATTTAGGGCTAGATTATATGCCTGACAGGCACAGCTGCTTCTACCCCATATTATGGGGCACTGTCCAGTGCTCAACTCCCTTTCATTTTTCACTCTGAAATTCCTCACAAGCTTCTCTAATCTTGATTAACTTAATTATTTGATGGTTTCTTCAAATTTTCTCACCTTACTGGTGATATCCCTTCTCTCCACATCACTAACAGATTTATCTTCACCAGTCCTAAGGCTGGAACATTGGGCACCTGGCAACGGGCTATTTATTCCTGCTTTGTTTCCTGGAGCTTAGCTAGTTTCTGCTCCAGGGCAGTACTTTGCTTCTTACCCTATTACTATTAAATGTATGTCTTCACAGCGGAGTTAGCTCGAGTTATCTGCACTTGAGGTGACTTCTTCCAAATTATCTTAGCCTGGGTGAGTGCGGTCACACTGCAGAACAGCAATTAAGCATCACCTGGTGTTTGGATTAGCAGCGCAGAGCAGCCGTATCCCCACTGCAAAACATCCTAAGTGTCAGTAGCACTCAGTCTTCAACATGATGGCCAGGTAGCTCATGTTTTAAAGTATCACCTAACTCAAGCTACAGATTTTTGTGTGTGGACAGGAAATAGGCTAGGGGTAAGCCTCAAATGATACCTCCAGCTAACACTGCAGTGAAGGCAAGCCCTGAGATTCCTGACTAGTCTCTTATGAGGACAGCAGCCCCTCCCAACTCCCCCCGCCCTCCCCCCCACACCTATTCTGATACACTTCATCTCCCTGGGATGCCTCTAACCTCAGTGCAGGAGCATTCACAGGAGTCACTGAGTATGGGTGTGCTGTGTGCGTTGTCTGTTCTGGCTTATGGAGCGGCCTGTTGGCAGCTCTGAGAAGCCACCCTTATGACAGTGCAGGCCCTGGAGCTGTTCTGTCTTACACCAGAAGCCATGGCAGTCCTTAGCCCATCTCATAATGGTGGAGGCGCATAGACGATATAAAGTCTCCATTGTCCCACACAGCACACAAGCTGTGCTTCCAGTGCTGTAATGCAGAATCTGCCCATAGGCCCAGGAGCATACTGACACACAGAGGTCATTTAGAATTTCTTCAATGTCTTTGTCCTCGCTATTTTCTCCCTTGGGATAGGGTGAAAGAATAAAATATTAACTGGAATGTCTTCTGTCTATAGTATCCAAAGGTACGGTAAATATTTTAGATGTCAGCTAGTGTGTAAATATTGTAAATACAATATTTAGTGTAAGCCAGGGTAAGAGAAAGTTCCTTCACTCAGCCTTCCCTGTCCAAAATTTCATCAGGGAAAAAACATGCACCAGTCTTCGCAGTTACTAATCATCCATGAACTTCTTATAAAAAACTATTACTGTTCTGAAAAGAATCCTGCAGCTTATGTTAGTTTGAAGCATGCTGATATTTCATTGTAACAAAACAAGAATGACAGTGATTGCAGTCAGAGGGACATATTTAAGAGCACTTTTCAGTGTGATTTTGCTGAATGACACTAAATTAGCAGAGTTTTATTAACCCTATTGGATATAACAGTAAATAGTTTTCACTGTGCGCTGTATGAGCCACAGGTCTCTGGGTGATCAGGAACAGCCAACATGGATTCACCAAGGGCAAGTCAGACCTGACCAATCTGGTTGCCTTTTATGATGAGATAACTGGCTCTGTGGATATGGGGAAAGTAATGGATGTGGATCTTGACTCTAGCAAAGCTTTTGATACAGTCTCCCACAGTTTTTTTGCAGCAAGTTTAAAAAGTATTAATTGGATGAATGGATAGAAAGCAGGCTAGATTGTCAGGCTCAATGGGGAGTGATCAATGGCTCAATATCTAGTTGGCAGCTGGTATCAAGCAAAGTGTCCCAGGGAATCATCCTGGGGCCGGTTTTGTTCATCATTTTTATCAGTGATCTGGATGATGGGATTAATTGCACTCTCAGGAAGTTCAAAGATGACACTAAACTGCGGGGAGACGTAGATATGCTGGAGGGTAGGAATAGGGTCCAGAGTGACCTAGACAAATTGGAGGACTGGGCCAAAAGAAATCCGATGAGTTTGAACAAGAACAAGTGCAGAGTCCTGCACTTAAGATGGAAGAATCCTATGCACTGCTACAGGCTGGAGACTGACTGGCTAAGCAGTAGTTCCGCAGAAAAGGACCTTGGGATTACAGTGGATGAGAAGCTGGATACGTGTCAACAGTGTTCCCTCATTGCCAAGAAGGCCAATGGCATATTGGGCTGTGTTAGTAGGAGCATTGCCAGTAGATTGAGGGAAGTGATTATTCCCCTCTATTCGGCACTGCTGAGGACACACCTGGAGTATTGCATCCAATTTTGGTCCCCCCAGTACAGAAGTGATGTGGAAAAATTGGAGAGAGTCCAGTGGAGGGCAACAAAAATGATTAGGAGGCTGAGGGAACGGGGGTTATTTAATCTGCAGAAGAGAAGAGTGAGGGGGGATTTGATAGCAGCCTTCAACTACCTGAAGAGGGGCTCCAAAGAGGTTCTCAATGCTGGCAGATGACAGAACAAGAAGCAATGGTATCAAGTTGCAGTGGGGGAGGTGTAGGCTGGATATTAGGAAACACTATTTTACTGGAAGGGTGGTGAAGCACTGGAATGGGTTACCTAGGGAAATGGTGGAATCGCCATCCTTAGGGGTTTTTAAGGTCAGGCTGGGATGATTTAGTTGGGGTTTGGTCCTGCTTTGAGCAAGGGGTTGGATGAGCTGACTTCTGAGGTCTCTTCCAACCCTGATATTCTGTGATTCTGTTAACTATTGTAGCTTTTTAATGGCTAAGCGAAATGCTAAAAACAGAAAACAAATAATTGTTACCCTTATTTTTTGGAAACTGCAACATAGTTTTGAGATCTCCTAATACATCTGACATTGGGTGGCTGACATGTATGGGTTCTTCTAAGAAGACCACATGCATTATTTGTTGGTTCTGTTTTAGTCATTCTCTGTTAGAAAAATATGCATTTAGACACTAAGCACTTCAGAGCAGGCTTTCTGTTATTTGTTTGGCGTGTTTGCTCATTGTAGAATACTGTGTACGTCTACTGATCTATAGAAATAATAAAGCTGGGCCCAAATCAAACTGGAGATTATATTAAGTTATATGAAGGTAAGATGGAATGTGTCATTGTGTGGCCATTATCATACTGTCAAAGGTTGAAGTAGTATCTTCCAGCCAGTATTTCAGATCAACAAAGGTGTTTTAAAATTCATGTTAACTTAATTCCAACCAAATAATATAAACTACCAGATGTATCTCTACTTTCTCATCTAGACTCACACCTAAAGAAGACAGACCATTGGGAAAAGTTACCTTTCTATCTATTAGTAAATATTTTTGAGATTGGAGAAAGAGATAATATTATTACAAAAAGCAACGCAAAAAGGCATTTCTCACCTTTCTGCATAAGAAAGGAAAGTGGCAATATTGTCATCAAGAGATGCAGGGTTCTTGGTTCCAGTAAGATAAACAATGTATTTTTCTAAGTGTAGCACTGTATGTATTATAAAGATACAAACATGATTACATAGCATCAAGGGGCATGTTTCTAGCCATTTTCATCGATCCAAAATAAATTATTGGGTAGGAAAAAAAGAGTAATTCAAAACACTTGTAATACCCTTAGGGTATATGTGGCATTGTGCAGTAGGCTTTACAAACTTTCAACAGTTACCATCCTATTAAATTTCTTCTGTTGGCTTCCATTTTCTTAGAAAATGTTTTGCTTTTAGTTTTAAGGGACTTCCTTGTAATTTGTAGGAAAATACATACTACAGAGTCAAAAAGTTGTTGATAATTTTATATTTTATACAGTAGACATCAGTCTCTGCTGTCCAGTACCTTGTACATAGAAGCAATAAAACACTGCTGTTCTGAGTGGGTAGCATTTTGTGGCCACTTTGAACTACGCTAAAATGGTTGCTCAAGGTGCAAGATAAGAGAAAATTAGGTTCAGTATGTACAGTGGGACCCCGCAATACCGCAACGATCGGGATCCAAAAAAACCCGATCGCAATAATGGCGGAGTCACGGTATTGCAGGGTTCCGCACATCAAAGCAGCAGACGACGACGACATCGGGAGCTAGCCGCGCACCGCACTATAAGCGGATTTGCGCTATAGCGGGGCGTGGTATTCCGGGGTCCCACTGTATTAGATTGAATGACTGATTAGATTAAGCCATTATACAATAGCTCTACTTCAGCCCCCAACTTTGTTTTGGGTTTGCCCCTTACATGTGACTTGATCTCTGTGAATTAATCCACAAGACTACTACTGTTTTCTCTTTCAAATCTTTCTTCAGTAATCATTTGGCACCTAAAAGACATCAGCCAAAGAATGTTGGTTAGATGGAGTGGCATTTGGTGATAGCAGATTTCAGTATGTGTATATACCACCTTTTTTCTTCACTGTACTAGTATAACACAGTATAAGAGGATATTTATATAAAATAGTTGCAAATCTTTGCAACTATTTTATATAAATATTGTTTTATGTTTTCTGGCTATTTGAACCAATAAAACATATCTTCATTACTTTGACCAGTCACGTAATAACATCCATGTTTCCTTACAGATCTGCAGTGTCCAGCGAGACTGAAATATTTCTTAAATGAGATCCCTTTTTCTAAAAGAAACTAGTGAGAAGAAATTTCATCTTCCAGGGAATTCTCTGTGCCAGGTTAAAGAACTTCTATAATTTATATAGGCAGTCAACAATTAACATTCTCAGCTTGTCACATGACACTAATATTCCCTTTAATGTTTCTCTAAGCTAGAGTTGGGTGAATAGTTAAAAAAGTCCTTTATATATTATTTTATTTTTTAAATATAATTGTTTCTGCCATGTTCACTGCCCAGTTTGCATTCACTTTCTGTAAAATTTTGTGAAATGTTAAGCTCCTGCTCAGGAACAATAATTTAAAATTTTGATTTCCTGAGTGCTGATACCTGCACTTCTTCAGTCTATCCCTCTTTAGCAACACACATAGACTTGTGGTTTGAGTGCTTTTCTGAATCAGGGCAGTTGGGTTTTGCTAGCAGAAATGTTCTCACAAACCAGATGTTAAGATCCTGATAGAATCCTTAAGGAAAAATAATCAAAAATTCTCATTCTGCTCATTTGCTGTCGAGGGGTGGCTGTGGGTGGGTGCTGTTCAGAATTACAGCCTTGGGCTCCAATTCTCCACCCACTGATGTCAATTGAAGCTTTGTCAACAACTTCAAGGACAGCAGCATCAGTTCCCTTAGGTTTCATTAATAAAAGAGCTATTTAAATTTAAAGTCTTTAAATTATTTTGTTACCTTCTGGTTGTCAATAATTTGTTCTACTCCTACCCTTCAAAAATGTTTCATATTGTAATTCTTCACTGTTTTTGTCTCCTGAGACATTAAGTACAGAATTGGAGCAGTGTTTCATGAGAGTCCTTTGGTTTGTCCTGTTAGGCCCTGATTCTGCAATCTTAAGCCTGGTCTACACTACGACTGAAGGTCGACTTTAGTGCCATTAAGTAGACCTAAACCTGCAACTGTCCTGACATGGCAGCCATTTCAATTGATTTAAAGGGCCCTTAAAATCGATTTCTGTACTCCTCCCTGACGAGAGGAGTAGCGCTGAAATCGACCTCTCTGGGTCGACTGTGGCTTAGTGAGGACGCATGTAGACTTTATTGGCCCCCGGGAGCTGTCCCACAGTGCTCCATTGTGACCACTCTGGACAGCACTCTCAACTAGCTGCTCTGACCAGGTAGACAGGAAAAGCTCCGAGAACATTCAAATTTCATTTCCTGTTTGGCCAGCGTGGTGAGCTCACCTGCACAGGACACTCACCACGCAGAGCTCCTCAGCACAAGGCACCATGCAGAGCTCATCAGCACAGGAGACCAACCAGCGCAAAAGAGCTCCAGCATGGTCCACACAGGAGGTGCTGGATCTCATAGCTATCTGGGGAAAGGAATCTGAGATGGCAGAACTCCATTACAACAAATAGAATGCCAACACGTTTGCCAGAGTCTCCAAGGCCATGCTGGATAGGGGCCACAGCAGGGAGGCACAGCAGTGCCGCATGAAAATTAAGGAGCTGAGGCAAGCATTCCAGAAAACAAAAGAGGCAAATGGACGCTCTGGAGCACCACCGCGGACATGCAAATTTTATAACGAACTGAATCAAATACTGCGGGGGAGGCCCACCACCATTGCACCGATGTCCGTGGACTCCTCTGATGGGGTAGTCATGAGGCATGAGGATTCAGATGATGATGAAGCTGATGAGGAAGATGATACCAGGCAGCAGCAGGCAAGCAGAGAGACTCTGTTCCCAGACAGCCAGGAACTGTTTATCACCCTGGAGCCAATACCCTCAGAACACTCCCAAGGCGGTAGTCCAGATGGGGAAGTCAGTGAAGGTTCTTCTGGTGAGTGTCCCTTTAGGGATAAGATAAGGCATGATTTAAAAGGAAGGGTTTTTTTTCGGACATTCCCGGTGGGCTGCTCATATATCTGACTGTGAAGGAATCCTCCCCACAGTATCCCAAGCGGCATGTGTGTGTTTGTGGGAGGGAGATAAATTGTGCGGGGCTGCTTGTGGTGCAGTAGCAGGGAACCTTCATGAGAGCAGCCACTCGGTACGGGGGAAGGAGGGAGAGAAATCGTGCGGGGCTGCTTGTGGTGCACTAGCAGGGAGCCACGCGGTGGGGGCGGAGGGTGGTTACTGTGGGAAACGAGAGCACTGCTGTAAAGAATGTGGATCAAACCGCGTGGGGCTGCTTGTGGTGCACTAGCAGGGAGCCATGCGGTGGGGGGAGGGTTACTGTGGGAAAGGAGAGCACTGCTGTAAAGAATGTGGATCAAACCGAAAGAATGTGGCTTACCATGGCCACCTGCATGGTGATTTCTGTTGCCTGGTCCTGGGAGAGGGTGTCTGATGTGATGTCTTTACAGGAAAGCTACAGGCACTCAATTTAAGGTGCAAAATGCAGAAATGCAGACCTTGTACAGAAAGCATATGTACTCTGTGAATACTTTGTTTCATCGTGAAAGACTGTTCCCATTGTGCTGGAGAATGTATCTATCTTATAACTTTTTTCCTTCTTTCCTCCTACACCCATTTCAGTCCTCCCCCTCTAACATGCCCATCACAGAGGCTACCACGAATAAGAAAGAGAAGGAAATGCACAAGAGATTAAATGTTTGCAGAGCTTATGCATTCCTCCTGCAGTGAAGCAGCTCGAAACAATGCATGGAGAGAAAAAATTTGAGTCCCAGAATACATGGAGGTAAAGCCTTTTGGACTCCAGGGCAGCAGTAGCAGCATGGGAGGAGAGATGGCAGGAGCGCGAAGAAAGGAGGATGGATGCAATGCTGCAGATAATGGAGGATCAAAGTTACATGCTCCAGTGTCTGCTGGAGCTTCAGCAGGACCAAAGATCACCTCTCCAGCCCCTGTGTAACCACCTCCCCTCCCCCCCAAGTTCCATTGCCTCCTCACCCAGACGCGGGGTGAGAACGCGGGTGGGGAGGCTCCGGGAACCGACCCACTCTACCCCACAATACAACACAAGCAGCACAAGGCTTAGTTTATCACAGAAGTTTTAAAAATGTGCTGTGTCTTTGCCCCCCCACTCCCCTTATCCACCACACCGACTGGTTTTCCTCCTCACCCACCCCTTCTGGGCTACCTTGCCAGTCTTCCCCTGTGTTTGTGAAGAATCGTTAAAGAATGCATGCTTTTTTAAAAAGTGAATTTATTTACTCTGCAAATGGTGGGGGGAAGGGATAAGGAGGGCGGGAGGCTTAACACTGAGCAGAGCAAGGGAGCGGGTTTTCAACAGCTCTATGGGGCCGGAGGGTGGGAGGCTTAACACTGAGCAGAGCAAGGGAGCTGGTTTTCAACAGCACTTTGGCCAGTCACAAAACTGTTTCTCAAGGCTTCTCTGAAGTGCAACGCTTCCTGGTGCGCTCTTGTACTTGCCCTGGTGTCTGGCTGCTCGTAAGCAGCGGACAGGCCATTTGCCTCTGCCTCCCACCCCACCATAAACGTCTCCCCCTTGCTCTCACAGAGATTGTGGAGCACACAGCAAGCAGCAATAAGAATGGGCACATTTCTTTCGCTGAGGTCTAAGCAAGTAAGTAAGGTTCGCCACCTCACCTTAAGACAGCCAAATGCGCCCTCCACAACCATTCTGCACTTGCTCAGCCTATAACGGAACAGCTCCTGACTCCTGTCCAGGGATCCCGGGTATGTCTTCATAAGCCAGGATATTAAGGGGTAGGCTGGGTCCCCAAGGATAACGATTGGCATTTCAACACCCCGTACAATAATTTTCTGGTCTGAGAAGAAAGTCCCTTGCGCCAGCTGTCTATAAATCCTAGAGTTCCTGAACACACGAGCGTCATGAACCTTTTCCGGCCATCCCATGTAGATGTCGGTGAAAAGTCCCTTGTGGTCAACCAGTGCTTGCATGACCATTGAACAATACCCCTTGCGGTTTCAGTATTTTGTGCCCTCGTTGTGTGGTGCCAAGATAGGGATATGAGTGCCATCTATAGTCCCCCCACAGTTAGGGAATCCCAGCGCGGCAAAACCATCTACTATAGCCTGCACATTTCCCAGGCACACAACCCTGGATAGCAGCAGATCAATGATTGCTCTGATTACTTGCATCACAGCAGCCCCCACTGTAGATTTACCCACTCCAAATTGATTCGCAACTGACCGGTAGCTGTCTGGCGGTGCAAGCTTCCAGAGGGCTATCGCCACTCGCTTCTGAACTGTGAGGGCTTGTAGCGAGGCGGTGTGGTGCCCAACCGCCCCGCAGAGGGGCGAGCTTCCCCAGAGGCAAAAGGGGGTGGAGCTGGAGAAACCCACGCCCATCCCCCAGAGGTCAGCCGGCCGACCCGGAAGTATAAAAGCTCGGCCCCGGAGCTCACTTTGGAGGGAGCCAGTGGAGGTGCCAGAGGCCACGACCAGAGCTCCTGAACGGGAAGCCCCTGTGACCCAGCCTGAGCCCAGGAACTGGCCGAGCCTGCCCTGTGCCCACTACCCGGAGGAAGAGGGACCGAGCCTACCCAGTCCATGCTACCCCGAGGAGCCTCCCACTCTGCCCTGTGCCAGCTACCCGCAGGAAGAGGGACCAAGCCTACCCAGTCCATGCTACCCTGAGGAGCTACCACCTCTGCCTCCAGATAGCAACTAGGAGGAGCCCATGGAAGTCACCGTGCCTAACCAGGTACCCTTTGAGGGGGAGTTAGGAAGTGGCCCGGGGAATGAGTCTGAACCTATGTCAGTGTGTTGCGGTCCGGATCCCCACTGACTGCAGCAGGTCTGTTACCGCTGCTAGGGCCCCGGGCCGGGACGCAGTGGAGCGTGTGGGCCTGCGTCCCCCCGCCACCCTTAACCGTGAGTGGCAGTCTCCCCCTCAGCCAGACACCAGTGCTAGCTGTCTGGCACTGCTCAGCCCCTGCTTGAGGGTCTGAGCCCTGACTTTACCTGCGTTTGTTGCCCCGCCCTGCCTCAGGGCCTGGGCCTTTTCAAACTGTTGCTGCTCAGCCCCTGCTTGAGGGTCTGAGTCCCTGACGTTACCTGTGTGTGTTGTCCACCCTGCTTCAGGGCTAGGGCATGCTGAACTGGTGCTGCTCATGCCAGGCTGAGCACTTGAGCCCCAGGCCCGGGTATTCCCCAGTCTGGCTGAGGGGTGTGTAGCGAGGCGGTGTGGTGCCCAACCGCCCCGCAGAGGGACGAGCCCCAGTGGCTACCCCCTACAGGGCTGCTCTCATTTTGGTATTCTTGCACTGGAGGGCAGGGGAAAGCAAGTCACAAAGTTCCATGAACGTGCCCTTTCGCATACGAACGTTTCTGAGCCACTGCGAGTCATCCCAGACCTGCAGCACTATGCAATCCCACCAGTCAGTGCTTGTTTTCCTGGCCCAGATTCGGCGTTCCATAGCATGAGCCTGCCCCATTGCCACCAAAATTACCAGGTTGTCGGACTCCTTATTTTCAAAAACGTCAGTGTCCATGTCCATGTCCTCATCACTGTCATCACTCTCCTGATAGCGCAGTCATCTCTTGATCGCCTTCTTGTGCATACGATGCAGCATAAAGTCCACAACAATGCGTGAGGTATTCACAACGGCCATTACTGCAGCAGTTACCTGAATAGGCTCCATGCTTGCACTGCTATGGCATCAGCGCAGAAAAAGGGCGCAAAAAACCTATTAGCAGTTGCTTTCACAGTGGGAGGGGCACTGCGAGGGGGAGGGTGGTCTGGGAATGGAGAAAGCTACCCACAATGCAGTATGCGAAATGGTGCCTGCTGGAGACTCCGGGAACTGTGGAATAGCTACCCATAGTGCACCACTCGCTATGTCGACACTTTCCACAGTACTGTGGACGAATGCTGCCGACTTGCAGTGTTTTGTGGGGACGCACAAAATCGACCTTATACGGTCTACTTTAAAAAATCGACTGCAAGGCAATCAATGTAACTCTGTAGCGAAGACGTACCCTTATACGTGCTGGTGGATTCTTTGTTTTGCAGGGGCCACAATGAAGCGGTAGTGCTCCATGCAGTCACAAAGGTCTTCCTCAGTGCCTCAGCACTTTAGTAACTTGTCTGTCACTGTTACATACAATGCCCTCTGGACCCACTCAGCCTCTAGTATTTTGCTGTGAATTTTGTGTCTCTTTCCTTTTGCAAGATTGTTGTGTGAAAATATCTAATAATAACTTTCTACTACTATCCTCTCCATGAGGGGAAACTTCTAGTACACAGTTGGCTTGCACCAATCTTTTAAATCCTCTTGGACGATTTTCTGGTTCGATTTGCTTTTCCCAGCCTAACCTCCCATCCTCAGTATTGCCCTGTAGAAAAGAGTGCATACTTATTCATTTTAACCAGAGATTTGATTTGCTAGTAATTTCCTTCCATAGTTCTCCATTCGTCCTCATTTTTATGGTACTGAAAAAGGCATCTTAACCATAAGAATATATGCATTTCTGCCTACTCATATTGCTCGTGCCGTCATGTGAAGGACTGTAGCTTACTTGTGTCACAGAAATTGTGTGTATAATTTAATCTCCTATTTTTGTTCCTCTTTTTCTCCTGTTTGTTTTGTGAAGGTAGATATAACAGCTGGGCTATTAGAAATGATACAGTTTGCAGTAACGCTTGAAAATATTAGTCCGTTTCCAATATAGATAACAGATACTTAGTGATTATGGATCTTGGCAAACAACAAACTATCCAACGTGTTTACAAATGAAATGAAGAAAAGTGTTAAAATAGCTTCAAAAGCAGTGAGTAACGTAGCAAAGTCATCTCATCAAGGCTCCAAGAATCCTTTCTGCTGTGTGGGAATCTTGGAATAATATGCTGAATTTACGTGCCTGGCATCCTTATTCTGTTGCTTTAGGATTATTCTAGGAACCATGGGCTGGCTTTGTGTCAGAGGAAAGGAATCTGTCACTATCAGCAGTACCATGAACCCTGACATTGCTTCATTCTGAAGAGGGTTTCAGACCCAGCTGGAGGCAGTTAACTTTTTTGTTGGAGGATTATGACCACCTGCATAGTAATTACTAGGCTAATTATATAATTGGGATGATATAAGTGGAAGGAATAGGAAACAAGGAGGAGCCCAAAAGGGGAGCCTGGGCTGGGAAGTGAAGACTGTGGGGAAGCTGCCCCTTGATGTAAGCCTGCATTAGAGTTACGTTGTAAGCAAAAACTAAATACACACCGTAGTGAAAGATAATGACCTGGTGTATGTGACGGTGAGACCACACAAACTAGCCAGGTAGTTAAGCACACTGAGTAGTGGTGAAGATACGCTGTGACTGTCCCCTATATGTCTTTCCAGCTCCCAACACATCTAGCCCCCTGAGAACTGGATTGGGCCTGAGTGTATAATTATACTCATGATTAAAGAATTTCTTTATACACAATGACTGCACGTGGACTGGTAATACTATTTGTGGAGTTCTTTTAAAAATACACATAGAAATTCAGTAACTTTCACTATAACGTAGTGTAAAATTCCAGATTAAGTAACTGAAATTGGAAACATTTATTTGTTAAAATTGGAAAAGCCACAAATGTTAGCTTGATGTATCCATTTTGTCCTTTTCACTCCCCTAAACCATTGTATCAATTAGTGTGGCTATTAGTTTAGATTCTATGATAAATGATTTTTTAAAATATTTATTTATTTTTATTACTGTAGCACCTATGGGCCCTGGTCATGGAGCAGCACCCCTTTGTGCTTGGAGCTGTACAAACACAGACCAAAAAGACAATCCTTGCACCAAGAAGCTTTCAATCTAATTATAACACAATAGGTGGATACAGATGGGAAATACAAGTAAGTAATAGTAGTAGGGATAAAGTGTAATTTTTCCTAGGTGACTTAGGAGCATCAGGTCCATTTTCAAAGTGACATAGGTTCTCAGGACAAGATTTACCAAGTTGTTTAGGTGTCTAAAAATTCAGATAGGTGTCTAGTGGCATTTTTCAAAATCCCCTAAAATCAGTGGGGTTTAGGCACCTAAACTGGTTAGGTGCTTTTGAAAAATCTCACTAGGTAACTAGCTGCATCTTTAGGTGCCTAAATTTCTAAATATCTGGCCTTATATTCCCGGGTTACTTTTGAAAATGGGACTTAAGCTTCTAAATCATGCATTTTTGAAAATTTTACCCAAATATCAAATTAACCAAACATTTGCCTGTATGAAACAAGCTTTAATATAAATGTTTGCAAAATTGCATATTTTAGGAAATATAGGGACTGATTCTGGTGTAACTCCACTGATGTGCTAAGGTAGTGTTGGGGGATTGCACTAGTCTTTGCACCTGGGAATGTTTAAAAAAATGAGGAAAATATCTACCACTTATCCTTGTGAGGTATCAGATCTAATCAATATGATTTGTAAATGAGTTGACGGGTCTTGGCTAAACAAAATTGACCAGTCTTTTACCTGATCTTGTTTAAACAGCATTGCTGTGCAGAAGCAATTTAATTACCAGACTGGCAGTCTCAAAAAATGAAACCACTGCAGGAGGCAATACTTTCCAGGGCATGAACTGAGAATGAGTGAGGGAGAAAAATCAGTCAGCAAAGTGAGAAAAGGTTCTTATGTTAGTACTGTTTTAAAGAATGTTGAACATAACATGAATGAAAACAGAAATGCAGTTGGAGAGTAGATTGAATTATGCTGAAACATTTCAGGCTCGAGCTTAAATGAAACAAATGACCATTGTTTACACTTTGGGGACTATCAGTCTTCAGTAGCCATTAATTACTGTATCACCATTTTGTTCTCTGCCACTTAAGATGCTACAGCAGACAACTAATTATCAGAATTCTTAACCCAGTATCCTGTGGGTATGGCCATGCACTTTGCTTCTGCTAATATTTGAACCAAGATGCTATTGGGGCCTGACCCAAAGCCTACTGATATGAATGGAAAGACTCTACTGACCCAAATAAATAGGCTTTGGATCAGGTTCTCAGTCTGTAGACTGCAACTCTATATGTGAGACCATCTCCATCAAGCCTGAATGAGCTGTACTAAGAATGTCTCAGCTGAAAGTCAGGCTTACATATTGATCATTATTATTAATAATATTTATTTATTAGGCATCTCTTTTTTCAAAAAGAGGTTGAACTACTCTCATGAGCAGCAGTTGGCACTAGCTTTAAGAATGTTTAGGAACCAAATGTATGGCAGTTGGTCATGGATGGTGCCATAGTGAAGAGTCTACATTTTCAGATACCGAACATTTGGCATGGTTATCCAAACTGTCACTCAGATTAAATCTTGTGTATCTGAGTACAGATTTTCTATTTGTCTGTTTGGAGCATTGTTGGCATTACCCAGGTTTTGCTGAACCCAAAGCTCTTGTTAACTTTCATTGTGAGGCTGTGGCAGAAGATAAATCAATGGGGACATGGCCTGTCCGGCGAATAGATGGTCGATGCAAACAAAAGTGGCTTCACTCAAAGTTGCTACTTTATTTTGTCTCCAGCACTTACACATGTCTGCAGCAGGCAAATTTAGCACCTCAGATTAACCCCAGATTACTATTTACCTAAGGTCTAGAGCAGGGTTAGGCAACCTATGGTTCGCATCCCGAACGTGGCACACGAGTTGATTTTCAGTGGCACTCACACTGCCTGGGTCTGAGCCACCGGTCTGGGGAGCTCTGCATTTTAATTTAATTTTAAATGAAGCTTCTTAAATACTTTAAAAACCTTATTTATTTTACATACAATAATAGTTTAGTTCTATATTATAGTCTTATAGAAAGAGACCTTCTAAAAATGTTAAAATGTTTTTCTGGCACCCAAAACCTTAAATCAGAGTGAATACATGAAGACTCGGCACACCACTTCTGAAAGGTTGCCGACCCCTGATCTAGAGGATGTCTTTAGTGGATATCTGTAGATGTCCAGGGGCCAACCTTCTGTTTGCAGGAGAACTTCAGACGTGTGCAAGTGTTCACTAAGCTCAGATCGCTTCCTCCTTTAAAACTCAGTGTGTTAGTATTACATAAGCTTGTTCATCAAAAAACTGCTGAGCAGAAGTGAAGTGTCGAGTTCTCCAGACTGTCAAGCAGGGAACTTTCCATCAGTTAACCAGCTGTATTTCACATAGCAATCTTTATCTATTGTCAGGCTTCCCATCTTGCAAAATGGCATGCTTCAACAAAAATCTCAACTAAGGAGGTTACAGGGTCATACTTACTCCTCATGGTCACTCACTTCCCCCCTCCCAGTCTGTAAGTTGTGCTAAGGTTTCAGAAAGCCTTCCTTTTAGCTGCTTTCAGCAAGCAGCAGAATAATTGGTATTCCAGCTACTGGCAGTGGTCTACCCCTCACAAAATCAGTAGTTAGAATCAATATCTCTCAAGCATAGCAGGGACGGGGGTGATCTGAAAGAGCTGTGTCTCATTATTAGTGACCTTCATTGCTCCTGTAATACTGGAGCTATTGCTCCAACTTAATAGCTGAGTCTTGGGCATACAAGGATGAGAAATCAAGGTGTCAAGAAAGGCATTGCCTGTGTGAAACCCCACTCCACAGGTCAGTTGCAGTGCTATGAAAGCTGGCTGTGACCCTAGAACCCTGACTGGCAAGGAAGGAACAAACAGAAGCAGCTGGTTTCTCCACCTTCATACTGGCTAGAGAGCTGGCAAGAAATCTTGCCCCAACTTCCAGTTGCCAGCTCCCCTCTATGGGACAATGAACTCCATGGGCTGCTGGAGAGCATGTGGAGTGGCTACTTCAGGGACACAGGGGGCTGAAGAGTCTGAGCTCCTGGCTAGGGGACAGACCCAGGAAGCAGCCTGAGTGTGTCCCCTTTGAGCCTGCCCCATATTGTGTGTGAAGATCAGTCAGAGCCCTGATGAGTGGAGCCCTGTACAGATACAAATTTATACCGGCAGATGTGGATATCTGTGGATAGAAATTGGTATCCACTGAACCACAGGGCTCTCTCAAGAGCAGAATGTGGGGCCATCACTCCCAGGAGCCTGCACCCCATGCCAGCAGCTCCTCTGGCTTGGCTGTACTTCTCTCAGCCCCTTCACCCGCAGCCCTTCCATGCAATTGCGTTTCCTGTCTGGGGTCTGTACAGCCCCACTGGAGGACAGGGCTGGGGGTGGTACAGCCATGCCGGAGGAGCTGCCAGTGCAGGGCGCTGGCTCCTGGGAGCGACGGCCCCACATTCTGCTCCGTTCGCTGCTGCAGTTCCTGGGAGAGCCTGGCGGTTCAGCAGATATCGATTTCTATCCGCAGATATCTGCAACCGCGGGTATAAATTTGTATCTGCACATGGCTCTGCTGATCAGTACCTCATGGGGATTGTGTTTTGCTGATGAAGGGGACTGTTTACTGATACAGTTGGTTGTTACTGCAGACAGTGTTGGAGTGATTTTTCAGCACATTCCTGCCGCCCCAAAGATGGGAGGGGAGTCATCTCCATCCCAAGGCCAGGGATGGGAGTTTGGAATTAACCACCAGCACAGGGAGCACCCCATACACCTACCTTGACACTCATGAAAGGGCCAACAGAATTTTTGAAAGAGCTGTAACCTGGCGTTTTACATCGTCTAGTTTGAAGTTAAACTCTTCCCAATACTGAGAGAGTCTGTATTTTCTTCTATTAAAATACTACACCCCGTCCCCCAAAAAACCTCTCTGAAACCAAGCGGTCATCTAATTGGCATCAGTAAATAGAAATATTTGTCACTGAAGGAGCAAGACTGTGACTCAGATTTGTGTACTCGTTAACTGAGCATCTCGTTTCTAACTATTGAAAATCAGCCATATCAATTTTTGTTTTCTATCAGACAACCCATTTGTGATAAAGTGAAGGCTTTGATGGGGAGAAGATAATCAGCATGCTTGCAAGAAGTAGTAGTTATGGGCCAGATCTTTAGCTACAGCAAATTATCACAGCTCCATTGAAAACAATGGCGCTACACCGATTGATCCCAGCTGAGGATCAGAAGTACTATTTTCTGTTGAGACTTATTAGCATATCTTTCATCTGCAGATCCTGTCTATGTAGTTAAGGAGAGATGTTGTTGACATCCTGTAGTCCTGGCAGCATATCCAGGTCAGAACATTATGTGTCATACTTTCAGGAAAGAGAGTCAGCATACAAGAGGTAGCCCCCAAGCCGTCTTGTAGTTAGAAAGCAAAAAGTTTAATTTTTTCAGAGGTAAGATGCTGGACTTTTAACCCCTGTGCAGAAAGTGCTGCTCCAACATTTCTTCACCATTCAGAACTGGCTTTTCTTGCCCATTAGCACATATTTTTTCTGGGATCTTTCATGTGTCATTAAGCTTTTTTTGCAAATTTCAAATCTTGCCACAGCCCCCCTCTACCTTCCCAACTTCATATCCTATCTTCTTTTCTTCCCCAAATCCCAATGACTCTTTCAGTTTGGGGTGGGAGAAGTAGTTGCTTGTTTTGCCGTCTCTTTTAACACACTCCTCTCCTGTCTCACCTATGACTTTTCTTAAATTCAAATTTCACTGGTAGGTTTCAACGATCTGATGCGAACCTGCATAAAACTTCAGCTGATTTTATTTCCTTTGTTTCAACATTTAGAGAATGTTTGTAAACCATTTAAAAAAGTAATTAGGTTTGAAAGTGTGTTTCAATGGAATAAGAAAATAACAGTGAAGGGATCCTCATTGTCATGTAAACCTTCCTCAATACACTACTCAATATCCACCTCTAACATTGCATCTTAGTTTTATTCTGTAACGGAAATCTGCTTTGGGATTTATACAGTAGGTTTGACATATTATTGTACAGTAATTTGATTTACAAAGTTCTAGTACCAGACATATGACATAGTTTCCTCCTGCCCTTTCATAAAATCCACTTTCAGACACAAGGAGACATCCTGACAGAAACCTTTGACCAGAAGTATAACCAGTATAACTGAATTCTGACTTGGACTGAACTCTAGAAGCTTTATTTCTGCTTGGTTCCACCTCTCAATCTTCCCTGTGTTTTTTTTTTTAAATTGTGTATACTTTTCTCATGAAAATACTTTCTACCTTCCTTTCACTGGCTGACCAAAAGAAGTAATTATCCATTGAAACAATTTACTGAGGGTTGTGATGGATTTTCCGTGACTGACCATTCTTAAATCAAGATTGGATGCTTTTTTAAAAGACCATGCTCTAGGAATTATTTTGAGAAAACTTTATGGCCTGTGTTATAGAGGAGGTCAGACTGGATTATGAAAATGGTCCCTTCTGGCCTTGGAATCTATGTTTCTAAATTTGTTTTCATCTTGAAGTGGAATAAAATTTCAAAACATCCAAATTTTTTGTATAATGTAAGCTTTCAAAAAATTCAGTTAGAATTTTCAAACATTACTGAATGAGTGAAACATAATATTTAAATTAAATATTAATATACCCCTGAATTAAAATCTTTTGTTTCAGTTTGGCTTTATACAACAATAATTTGTGTCCCTCTGATTTGCCATGTGGCCCACCCAGGGCAGGGTTACTGACTAAGCTGCAATCTTAATTCCATTAAGTTCCTCACTGTTAATTCTCTTCAGTTACACTAAATGAAAGCAGGAAATTAACCTATGTAGTAGTTGTTGTATTTCAGTAACTAATTGTTGTTGTATTTCAGTAACTAATTGAAGAGAATCTCCTAGTCACCAACTAGTACCTCCTACAAGAGGAGTAAATGAAAAAGTGCTTCTCTAAAAGACCAATATACTTATTGATTCTGATAGCTACATTTTACTATTTAAGTGTTAAAAGGAACAAAGAGTTGCAGTAGTCCTCGGCAATAACTTCTGGTCCATTTCGTTCCCTAACCCACAGGTTTTAATAGCTATTGTTCTTGCCCATTTTTGCATATTTAACTACATAGCTGATCAGCATAGTGCACTTCAGTGCAAAGTTTATCACTTTTGAGTGTATATTTTTTAACAGAGTGGGCTTTTAACTTTTAGATCCTCTATTTGTGTCTACTCAGAATGGGAATATAAGTTTTACTGAAGAGGCGCTTAGCAGACTATCCTTGCTGATTGCTGGACAGGAAAAAGTCTAGATTTATGTTTGCTGCCAACATAAAAAGAGACATGCAGCTTCTCCTCATTTGCTATTAATCAAAGTAGCTGCAATGACTTAATTGACTGAAATAGAACTATACTGATTTACACCAGAGTTATGGAAATAAACCAGCTGCAGTTTGAGAGTAAATTCTGAGCAGTGCTTCCGTCAGTGCCAGGACGACCAGCTGCACTGAGTTTCCATGAGCTACGTGTCAGTGCTTTAGGAAGACTGGAAATTTTGAGTGATCAGAAAAATGTCACATGGCTCAGTAACAATAACTTGTGGGTAGTTCTGGTCTTTCCAAAGAAGTATCCACTATTCTATAGCTGTGTTTATCCTTATATAATTCAGAGGGAGGGATTTTGAAAAAGTAGAATTAATAAAGAGTGCAGAACAGAGGAAAAATCTAGGCCTAAATCATCCCCTCTCATGAGAGGCAAGAATGGGCAAAATACTCAGAAATCAGTTTGATCTCAACCGGCTTTGAAGGTGTTCCTCATTAGGAGGATGAATTAGGGATGTCAGAGGGGAACCTTTGTGGCTGTCTAACAACTGGAGCCAAAGGAAGTAACTATAGAGACTCTTGGATCCAACCCTGTGGATTTTGAAGCTTCCTCACAAAACAGAAGGCACTTACCTAAGCTAGCTCTGAGCTCATCTTTCTCTTGGCTAATGGATCACTACCTCATGCCCAGGGACTAGAAGCCACAAATCATAAATTTACAGCAGCTCTACACAGCAAAAAAGTCTGAGGTAGTCTGTTAGAAAATGCACTACTTTCCAGGGGAACAACTCTGTTCTGAGTTGATGTGCCTGGCTTTTGTCCTGCTACCAGTCAGTCATGAATTCCCACAAACCTGCAGGGCCCCAGCCACACAGTGTTCATGTAGAGGGAAAGTTGGGCTGAAAGTTGCAGTAGTTGCTCTACAATTTAAATTCCTAATTCCTATACTTATTGCCCTAATTTGGGTAGCATATGAACTAGCACAATTCCCTCCATGAGTACTAGGAAGGTAATGGCCTCTAGAACCCAAGCAAAATGATCAGATAATTAGCATTTAATCAAAGAGAAGCTAAAACCTAGTATTTTCACAACAATAGTTCATTAATTATAATTGTTAATTAACAAACACCCAGATTCTAAAAAAAAAAATACCCTCTGTGCAGATGAATAGCAATGGTAGTGCACAGGACCATTTCCGCTTCACAGATTCTCTCTTCACAAATCCTGTAAATTCTCTTTTACGTTAAATTACCACTGACTGATATCTTGAAAAGTGATGTCAAAAAGACTGCAGCAATCCTACTGCAGAAGATTCACTGGGTTTTATATTTTTTAAAAAATCAATGCTGTAGTGACAAAAGGGATGAAGAAGGTAATGTTGATATCTCAATCCATGTCCTTCCTTACATTTTACACCAAGATATCCATTTTTCCTTTTAGTTTGTCAGCCAAACTCCAAAGGACCACTCATGTGGTGGTTACTTATGTTTTGTTACTTTTAAATCATAACCTCAAACAAAATAACAAAAAATTTACTTTCTAATTTCTTATTGGATTTTTTCCCAAACAGGTAGTGGGCCAAAAAGCCAAAATTGTATATCCAGCCTTGGATTTTTTCCCCCTCAGAATGTTTTTTAATAGGTAGCAAAACTGAAAAAGAAAACCATATCTTTACGCCTTTATAAAACTAAAGCTAAAGAAGTTTTAGCTTCTTCTTAAAAATTGTTTAGTATTTCATCACTAGTCCCATGTGGATAGCTGGCCTGCAGCCTACTGATTCTGCTACCAGGCATGCGGTGTTTAGAACTAAATGATTAATTACTTTTCTGTTGCTGTTGGCCCAGCCGTTGTGTAACTGATGCTGCAGCTGGCTGACAGGGAACAGTGGTAAACAAGACATTGAATCTCACAATCTTCTTTTTAACCCTTGGATAGTTTACACTGTACCATATGGAACATAAACTTATAATTTTAGTTCAAATTCCAGTGAGCAAGTGTCTGGAATGGTAAGGATCCAATTCAAAATGTTTTTCCCCCTTCTATCTCTGATACACACTTTTGTGCATGCCACATCATGCTTTATCCCAGTTCTTTTGTGTCATATTTGATTGCATTAAATTGCTATATTTGATTAGTGACATAACTAGTTAGATATTTGACAGTACAATGCATCATCTGTGAGATAAAATACTTATTTCAGGCCAATCGTGTAGTTATTAGGTGGTAATTTTATAAATGTGTCTGGTCATCTTGTTGCCTACCCAGCACTTTACAGGAACCAAGGTGGCAAGATGGGTTGTAGCCTGGCTAACCTCAAATCCAACACTTGGATGGTAATCCCTCAAGAACAATCCAGGTGCTACAGGAAGTGGTGTTGATATGGTAATGGAATATCTGCCTCTGACTCACTGTTGAACCAAAATCCGAACACTGTGTTAGCGAATGTTATGAGCTGTTTGGACTCTGTCCTGCATTTGGTAAGGAGATATTTATAACCTTCTTACTGAGCTGAGAACAGTGGCTTTTCCTCATTGTTGGATGTATATAGGATCAAGCCGCAAGTAGTGGGACAAGGTAGCTGGTGGAACTGTGGATAATTGTTTCACTAGGGAGGAAACATGAGATTTGTGCAGGATGGCTTAGTATGGTTTCGTTTTTGAAGGTGTGCTTGCAAGTTGCTCATCTCTCATGGATTGGTTTTTTTTTTCAGGGGATGAGGTAGACCTACCCAATAGTGGAAACAGTGGCCATGAGAAACCATTTATTCCCATTTGAGCTTGGCAGATAAGATCTTGTGTGTGTTGTTGTACTCTAGCTAAAGAGTCTCTCTTCTATGTTTATTTGGACCATTTTTCTTAAGTCATATGTATAAGTAATATGTCCTGAGCCTGGCCTCTGACTGCCTGTAGTGTTGGAAGTGCCTTTCTGCCAAGATATGGAAGAGAGTTCCTACTCATGTGTGGTCATTAAAAACCTTAGCCTCTCTTTCCCTCCCTCTTCTGGCCAGGGGTGGCTCCAGTGTGTGCCTGGTGCGGCAAGTCACAGGGGCAGACTATCAGTCGCTGTCAGGGCAGCCGTCAGGTGGTCTTAGGACTGGTGGACCTCCCGCCGAAATGCCGCCGAATTGGCGGGACCAGCCGACCTCCTACAGGTGTGCCACCGAAGGCCACCTGACTGCCACACTTGGGGCGGAAAAAAATGTAGATCCGCCCCTGCTTCTGGCTAAATTTAATTTTGGAAAATACATTGTCTTACTTTAAAGTACCTATTCATATTTATAGCTTCAGTTTGCCTCAAGTTCTTTTTCTGCCCTGAACTAGTGTGTAATGCTTCTGCATGCATTTTGTAGAATGCTAGCATTGTACAGAGAGAACTTCATTATGGTGAAAGTTAGTGTGACATCCCCCAGGGTGCAATCTGGACTGTTGAACCACGGTTCCCCTTTAATTTTACAGCCCAAGATGTCTTTTACAATGCTTTGCCAGTGAAGAACAAACCCCTCCAGGCTCTGTTCACTAACAGCCACCACCATGCAAAATTGCACCCATTGAATTACCTGAATGCTCTCCCAGCCACTCATGAGCTACACACAGGGCAACACCTGCAAATTCCCCAGCCCCAGCCTCACACCCCAGAAATGTGCATCTTGCACTGCTAAGCCCCCCTCCCTCCTGAACAACATAAGTTCATTAAATGTTTGTCATTCTGTCAAAGTGCAATGAATATACAACAGCCTTTGTTAACCTGAATAGAAACTCCCCCCGCCCAACATTTCAGCCAATACACACTGATTTAGATAAAACATTTAAACAATTGTATTAATTAGAGAAAGATAGATAGATTTGAAAGTGATATAGGCATAAAAGTCGGAATTGGTTGTGCAAGAAAATAAAAGAGAAAATAACAATCTAATCCCTAAATTTTACTTAAGGTGAATAATTGTAAAAGCAAAACAGGCTGTCTCCCCAGAAGTTGTAATATATTTGACAAGCTGTCTCCTTCCAGACTGGGACAACTTCTCCCACAGTTCAATGATGCTTCTCTTTGTCTTCCAAAAAATCTTGCTTCTGTGTGTTGAGGTAGGTGGGGAGAAGTGACCAGAGGCCTTTTTTTCCTCCTCCTTGAATCCCAGTTCCTTGTGCTGAAAAAATCCTTGCTGGGTCATGGGGTTAGGTCAGAGGTGGGCAAATTTCTTGTCCTGAGGGCCACATCAGGGTGTGAAACTGTATGGAGGGCCAGGTAGGGAAGGCTGTGCC
>ML677333.1:38244006-38367455 GCA_007922305.1 Dermatemys mawii
TTTCTTTTCTTTTCTTTTCTTTTCTTTTCTTTTCTTTTCTTTTCTTTGTAGCCTGGGAAACACCAAAATTATCTCTTTTGTGTTAATTTCTTTTGAGATAGTTGAGCAAACATATTCTGTAGTTATTTCGGGGGGCGGGGTGAGAAGATGTGTCTCTTGGATTGGGAATACTGCTGCTGTGGGAGACAAAGATGTTTGTGGGAAGTGATCTGGAGTTTAGTGGAGAAACTCAGGGCTTGTCTACACGGTGACAAAGAGTCCTGTGGCACCTTAGAGACTAACTAAAGTTTTTTTAGAGCATAAGCTTTCGTGGGCTAATACCCACTTCGTCGGATGCATGCAATCAATGACACAATCAATTTGGGACTGAATAGAGATTTTGAACCGCTAGCTAACTACAAAAGCAGCTTCTCTTCTCTCGCTATTCACACCTCCAGTTCAACTGCTAGAGGAACACCTCACCCTCCCTGATTAGAGATAACAAGCTGGTTCAGCCTGATTGGACTAACCTTGTTATCTCCCACCTGGTTCTTGCCTACCTATTTATACCTGCCCCTGGATACTTCCACTGCATGCATCCGACGAAGTGGGTATTAGCCCACGAAAGCTTATGCTCTAAAAAAATTTTAGTTAGTCTCTAAGGTGCCACAGGACTCTTTGTCACTTCTGCAATTCCAGACTAACACGGCTACCCCTCTGATTCTTGACAACATGCAAGGCACTGCATTTAGCCGTATGGAGTGGAAATCCATCAACCTCATGAAGAAACTTGCACAAATACAGACAGATATCATCTTTCTCTCCAAATGCAAATGGATGGACATCATACCAAATGGACTGAAGGTGAAAAATCCATTTCTTTCTACATACTGCACAGACTACAGTGAGAGATTATGCCAGACACTATCTAAGAAACTGAGGAACCACCTGATCAGCATCCTGTACAGCAAACAGGAAAACATCAAAAAAGAGCTTTCCAACCTGGAGACCTTGATAAACAACCAACCCTCCACACAAACAGACTTTACTAAAATAAGACAGGAGATCTATATTACACACTTCACCTCTCTACAAAAGAAAAAGGATTGCAAGCTATCTAAAATCCTGCCTGCCACATGGGGCCACAGCAGTGGTACCCCTAACTCACCCAGCAGTATCGTCAATCTATCCAGCTACATACTCAGCCCGGCAGAAGAGTCTGTCCCAAAAAAAAAAGGGATACTTCCACTGCATGCATCCGACGAAGTGGGTATTAGCCCACGAAAGCTTATGCTCTAAAAAAATTTTAGTTAGTCTTTAAGGTGCCACAGGATTCTTTGTCACTTTTAAAATAGGTTAGTTTAGGCTATTGGGTGTAGAAAATGTAGCAATGTGTGAAGGGGATGCATGCAACTGTGAGATGAGAGTGAGAAACTAAAAAGAAGGAGGGAGCTAAAGAGAGCAGGGAAAGGTGAAAGAAAAGAAATGAACACTGAAGGTTGTTACTTTTCATACATGGTAGCCTGCATTCCATTTGGCAACTGTCTGCATGTCTGGTCACTTTGGAGAGAGGTTCTTTTCCAAAGTGAGAACCAGTCATCCTGAGTTGTCTTCCCCTCAGGACTTGTGCTGGACTATATCCATTAGCTACTATTGGTGCTGATCTGTAACTCTGAAGAACAAGGAATGGCTTTTCCTGCTATAGGATTTTCTTGGCTGGCTGTACAGGTCTCTGAGCGTTTCCGTTCATTTGTGTGTTATTTGGGCAGCTAGTAGTAGTACGATCCAAATCAATTTTTTGACGTCTTAAATTCTGCTGTGCTAAATTGTGGTATGTTGTCGGTTGTTAGTTATTCTGGAATAATAAAATAAGCAAAAGTGCACTTCAGTTTCTCTAACACTGACATGTTGTTTCTTTCAAGTACATTGTTTCTGTTTACCTGATTGTAATGGACTCTCTTTCTGGGTAATGATTTCCTCTGAATATGCTTAAATCTGTGTGTTGTCAGCTGCACGGGGGGTGGGGGTATACTTTTAGTGTGCTGCCCAGCTCTGTGCAGAGAGCTGGTTCAGCAGACCCCAATAGTACTACCCGGTATTAAGTGATGAAGTCTGGAATGGCATTATCTCAATAATGCTGTCTAGCCTGCTTCGTGCTTCTGCCCTTGAAGCTTCAGTGTTGTTAGTAGATACTTCAGCAGACCTCAATGTTTGTTATGAAGGAAGGTCACAGGCACAGTTCAGTGATGAAGGCGCTAGGCCAGATTTATTGTCAATGAAGCACAGTACTAGCTCCCTGGATCAATGTCTACAGTTACACTAACATATGTATGCTCGTTAAAATGAACTCAGCTCAGTCAGTAGCAGCACTTTCCACTGTCCCCTCGGCTGGACAAAGAGTTAAACAATGTACCCTGATATTTATATGCTGAGGTAAAAAACTGGAATACACAACTTATACATTAACTTGTGTATTTCATGACATCTCTTTGTTACCTCCCCTTGTTTCTGATAGCTTGGACAAAACATCCCTAATCATTATATTGTCAAACCACCTTATCTTGTACTAGATTGGGATGTATCTGTACTAGCTGGAATATATTTGTGCAAAGATCTAGTGCCTAGTACACTAGCAACAACTTTGCCAAGTTCATATGCTGGACAGTGAACTTGTAAGCATCTGCTTCACTACATGGCTCAACTTTGGTTCCCAACCTCTGGTCCAGGCCTCAGATTGTAAGCCAGACTCAGTGCTCCAGGCTCTCTACTACAGTATTTTCCAAGGTCTGTACAGTAGAGGTGTTTGTATACGATGTGGTTCAGAATATTCTCTTGAGGCTATTTGTTCTGGATCTTACAAAAGTCCAATATCACCAAATTGTTCTTCCACCTTTCTCACTAGGCCCAACCTGGCTGCCATGCTGCAGCTGAGAAGCACATACATGCATTCTAAATACAAAGTTTTTGTCTTCGTAAATTTCTGTGGTGAACTAGCCCATGCGGTTCAGAATACTTTCAGGGTTAGTCAAGACTGTCAAGTGATTACAGCTCTGGGAATGGTTGAAAGTGATTGTAAGCCCCTTCTGCAATGACACTCACATCTGCTCCTCAGTCAATTTTAAAGTCAATAGTCTTTCCATGAATATTCAGTTTCACTCTCCAAGCAGGCTCTGTCTCATCACACATTAGAGATCCCAGAAACAATGACTCATGATTGTCTGCATTCATAGCACACTCGTGCCTTAGTGTGGCAAAACAATTGCAAAATGTTCATATTTTGTCTATTATATCTTTCACCTTTAGCTGGACACAAATCTTGAGCACTGAAACTTTCCACATCTTGTGCATTTATTCTAAAAAGCTTAGTCATTGGCCTGCAATTTTCTTATAGTTTCAGGGCTTTTATGGTAATAACTTTTGGCACTCTGGCTGTGTCCTTTTTTACAGCTTTTAAGCTGGCTTCAGAGGTGGGTGTGATTTTTTTTTTTGTTGTTGTTTGTTTGTTTTCCCTTCCTGAAGTTGCTCCTGCCTTTTTGTTTTGCTGTCTGACTAGTTCAGACTGCTTTGTTATCTGTATGTCTGTGGATAGATCTAAGTATGTCTTTAATTGCAGTCTCTGTGAGAGGTTCTTGTCTGTTTCTTATATTTTCATGTTTTGTAGTCCCAAATAAAAAAATCAAAATTTTCAGCCAACACATGCAAAAGATCTTATAAAAGTCAACATTTTCTCCTGGTTCTTGAATTCTTTGGTGAAAACATGCTTTTTCATATACCACAAATCTCTAGGATATAAAGTATGCAAGAAACACAGCCAGAACGCTTTCGTAGTCATCATTGTGACTTCAGTAAAAACTTAAAGATCTGCTCTGCCTGCTTCTCCATAGCATAAACTAAATCCTGAATATCTCCAGTTTCCTGGTAAAGTTTTGTAGCTATGTAAAATATTGCAAAATACTGCTTCCAGTCAGTCTATTCCGGTGCATTGAAAAGTGGCACGTTTGAGACTGAGTTTACAACCTTTTTGCAGTTTCGTTCTGTTTCTGTTCTCCTTCAGCACCAGTTAGGATACCTTTATTTCTGACACCATGTTATGTACTTCTTGTAGACAGTAAGTTGCAGGGGTGCTATTAGCAGATATGGACTGGCTACAGAGCCTCTGTTGTAGAGAGAGACACCAGAGATGTGATTATTTAATGCACTCCCAGGAATGGCTGTTGTGAGTTTATGCTGCACACGGTGCCACCCAATGGCTAAACAGTATAAAAGTTTAGCATTCCACTACAAAGGTAACTAGAACAATTCACTAAGACCTATTCTAGGAAAAAAGAGTGGAAACGAATTGAAGCCTGAGAGGAGGGAAAGAGTGCAGTGGTATAACAAAACCAAGCAGTGTAATTATTAACCTTGTTCAACTTTCCGTTAATAATCCTGTTAAGTACAGTAAATACTAATAAATTCACAATCATTTTGTTCTTTAAAATTCAGGGGATATGAATTCTGATTTGGATGTAGGCTAGCACTACAGCTATTTTCAAACCTCTCTAAAAGTGTTAGAGCTTGGTCTGGTGTAAATCTTTCCAGCTCTTGCTATACTTCTCTATCGCTTACTGATTTTATAATAAAATTTACAAAACATTTGAACAGATTAAGTTGACATGTTGTTGTAATGTCTGTATAAGATCTAGTTTAAGACCCAGTTGCTACACATAGTGGAGGCTGATTATTATAAGGCGCCTAAAGATTAAGGAGTTCCTGGCTCACCAATGTGAACAGTGATGAGACTGAAAACAGCACCTGATCCATATGGAAAGCAGCATGTGAGAGAACTGGAGGAGTTAAATAACCAGTTTAAGCTTAGTTAGCCATTAGTAGCACAACTGAAAAATGTAGCTAAATTTAAGCAATGGCTTTATTCCATGTGTTATGGCCTACAGTGTTGAATATTTCAATATATTTCATGGGAATTAAGATAAAATGGATCCTATGAAAATACCCAAGTTGCTTGAAGATATGAAATCAAAAGAAATATTTTATTACAAGCATACCAATCATATAAAGAAGAAGGGGCCATGTGGATATATAATGCATATACAACAGGTCTGAAAAAGTAAGCTTCTGTGAATTTGGACAAGTTATGATTCATTGGAATACAAAATAAGAGAAAAGGATGTCTTGGGTCAATAAAGCAGAGTGTTGTATATAATCACTATTTGCAGAGCATTGGAGATTTGTGAAATTTATAATAAAATGCTAAATCCTTGAATTATGATTTTATGAATAAAATGTATGAACAAGTATCAGTAACAATTTCCCCATTGCATTAAGATTATAAAAATGAATGTACATGCACACAAGTTTGTGTCCAGATCCCTCTCATTGCACAGAGAGAATTGATCATCAGAACAATCTCAAAACAAAGACATGATTTAAACTCAAGACACTATCAGATTTAATCTTGAAAAAAGTGAATACATTCTTCAGCATTTAGTTTTAGCAAAGCCATCTGCTGCAATCAATAACATAAGTGAAAGAAATCATAAAAACACTATCATGGTGTTTTTTTAATGAAAAGACTAACTGCGAGGGACATGGAGGGACAATTATCTCTCAAAATGGAGATGCTCTCATGGAGAGAGGAATAAGTGCAAAAGAAACAAGATCTGAACAGTCATCAGAAACTAAAACTGCAACATATTGAGATTCAGAAATAAGCAGGATAACTCTTAACTGCTTCACTTTTGGTGTCCTATTGAATTTGCTGGTTATCTTCATAAACAAGGGCAAGGGTTGAAATATCACAAGAAAGAGAGACATTTTTGACTCGGACAGAAGAAGAAATTGTAGAAACCTCACGGAAATTCCTTGTTCCTCTCTTCCTTCTGCCCCAGAGTCCCAGCCTACTTTTTCAGAGTCAAGAGAGCTGGATAGGTAGTCAAGCTACTGAATGATTCTATAAACTGAACTTTCAGGTTCAAAGCAGTTGATATGAAAGACATTTAGAAGATATTCATAATTGCATAAATTATGTAATGATTCTGGATACTAGGACATGTGGTCCAGGCCCACCCAAAACTAAAGGCCTTATCCTCAACTAGGGGAGAAGAACTACTGACCCCAAGGCCACAAGCATTTTCCACAGGGTGACCAACACAGTCCCCGTCTGAGATTTTTTTCTCAAACTGATGTTTTGTACTGTACATCTCACTTCTAGAGAGTACAAAAATCCTGGGTCCATTATTCCTTTAAAGAAATAATATGCACAGAACTTGTTACCCCAAACAGTTACCCAAATACTTCAGCTTGAATACACTGGATTAGATAAAACCATAAAATTTTTAATTACAAAGATTTTAAGTGAGTACTAGTAATGAAGTGGAACAGTCAAATAGTTACAAGAAAAATAAAGAGAAAAGACAATTGGTCCCTAACTTAACAAATGATGTTAAATTCAAAGCAAAGTTTTCTCACCAAATGGTTTTTTTGCAGTTCTACTGACCAAACTCTGTAGTCAGGGCCCCTTCCCCAGAGTCCAGCATCTACTTCCTTTTGTCTCTTCAGGTGCAGTAAATGTAATAGGCAGAGGCCACCTTGGTGTGTTTCTCCCTCCTTTTTATAGTTTCAGTCTCCCTCTTGAAAAATATTTCCAGCTGAGACCTGGGGACTTAAGTCTATATGGAAGGTTAGTCCCTGTCTCTCTTTCTTTTTTTTCCAACTGTTTGAACTTCCTTTGTCTTCCCCGCTTCCTTGTTTACTGCTTAAATGCAAATTAAGCAGAGCACACAGTCCTTTTCTTTGGGACAGATCTGTGTGCCAACTTTGGTTTATTTGTTTGGGCAGGGCTGTGAGGTTGGAACATGTATTAATAAAACCCTACAGGAGAATCTTAACTTCACATGCTGTATTGCCACACATTTTACCAGGACAATACTGACCAGCGAATTGTGTGTTTGTACAAAGATTGTAAGGCAGCACTTGAAAAAAATTATTATAATACTGTGTAGGGTATGCAAATAGGGGTATATTCTCAGTGTTTTAACAATGAGATTACATGGTCATTACATTTTTTAAAAAACTGAAAGATCCCTTTAATTGGATTTTACCTGATAGGTTTGTTTAGAAATTTAAATTTTTTTTTTTGCACACTCTGCTTGCTGCTACCATCTGAAAAATGATATATATTTTTTTTTAGCCTGATTATGCACTTCTGAGGCCAAACTTCTGTTTCTCTGCTTAGTGGGAGATTGACCAAATAAGGAATTAATGATCAGGCCATTTGTGAGCCTAACAATAATAGAGTACAGTGACAGATCATAAACTAACTTCCATTATTCTTCCATACGATTTAATAATCAGTGTTAACCATACTGTTCAACACCTTACACTTTAAATATTAAAGTGCTTGTTCTTACTCTATTGACATTAGGTTTCTGTCTTAAAGTAATTCATGTGAAAGATTTGACAGCTGTTGATTACATAAAACCTGTTAATACGTAATCTCCAATGGCTGTAACAATGGCAGTTCCACATGCATCTTTACTGCAGGTTAATAAGCAAGGATTTCAAAGTGTTCTTTGAGGAGGCACTTCAAAATGGGAAGTGCTTACCCACTGGATCAAGGATTCCAGAGAAGAAGAAAAAGGGGAGGGGAGCAAACACCACCTCACCAAGAATAGTTGTTTTGTTCTTAATCACGTCCAGAAAGATCTCTTATTTCTCCTTAAGTCATCTATTATAAGGCCCTTTGTTGGCCTGAAACAATATAACAGTATTATAAACTTACTTTTAGTTCTCTCCTCTGTGCTATGGATTTTAAAATTTTCTTTACTTTATTCAAGTGATTGTCCTATTTGTTTCTTCCTATTTATCCTTGATTTATTTTCCCTACCTTCCTCTGTACAATTTTTATTTATAGTCCTCTCATAATGCCAATGATCATAGATTTTCATCATGCAGCTTATGACATTATATCATGCTTTTCTTAAAGCTCCAGCTCCTCCATATGTGTGTTGTGCTTTTCTTATGACTTAGCCTTTTTAAACTATCTCCTTCTCTTAGTGGGGTTTCTAACGATTTATCTAATTTCAGTTACTGAAAGTTCAGTGCTTTTGTCCTTGCTTGGAATTAACTTTTTTTTTTGTCTTTCTTTTAATGCTCTGGTCTCCCATTACCCTTCAATGTTTTCAATCAAAGCTGATATATAAAAGGTGGTAGTTTACATTGATATAGCATTTTTCCTGGCTGAGCCTCAAACACTTTAACATTTTTAATCTAGGTTCTTGCACCAAACCCATCACTGTAGTTTGTTTAAAATCTTGCTAGGCACTCCCAATCAAAATAACACACATGTATCTGAAATAACAGCAACCTCTGGGAGAAATGGTAGGCAGCAGGTAGAAACAGTGGCAATAAATGTTTTCTACTCTCATCTTGCCAGAAGATCGTGCTTATCTCTCTCAGCCTGGGACCTAGCTACTATAACTTACATGTTCTTTACATCTATTGTGTTTTAAGAGGTGAATGGAATCTCCAGCTTGTGATAAATGCAACAGCCCACTATTTAACCAGAATAGCTCACTAAGCATCTACTACATCAGTTCTCTGATCTCTTTGAAATGTAGATTCTAGATCTTTATTTCTTCTTCCAGTTTCTAATGGGACTGGAGCCTCTGCTTTCAGGCAGTAATAAATATTGCAAAGCCTTCTAACTTTGGCATATGTGCTCTTCTTGGGCAGAAGTGCTATACCTGCTCAAGTGTTGAGCCTTTTGTAAAACTCTCCGTTTCAAGTGCATAGGTATCAAACGTTCAGCCAGTGGGCCAGATCCAGCCTGCTTGGTGTATCAATGTGATAATCTAGATTTGCCCCAACTCTCATGTTTGGGAATATAGCCTTCCTCATGTTACTAGAGTGAAACTAATCAGAAGGGTAGCCGTGTTAGTCTGGAATTGCAGAAGTGACAAAGAGTCCTGCCACAGGACTCTGTCACTAGAGTGAAACTAGTACAGTCCACAGTCATGAAACAATCGCTCTGAGAAGCGTGAAGCACACTGATATGCCAGTTAAGATTAATTAATACTGAAGCCTGATGACACATTTGACAGTCGCAGGTTAAGTCATTTCAGCAGTCTAGGAGTTTTGCCTGGGGCATGTCTACATGTGTCTGACAAGAGTCTTCCTATACAGCTATGTGTTACTAGAGTCAAAGAGAGAACAAATATTTCTTCTCAATATAATAGGATCATTTGGGACAGTGTATGGAACACACTGACCCTGGGAGGAGGATATGGTTAAATCCATACTACTTTCACTGTCCCATACCTAAGGGCTAAATAGTGTTATTTACTAAAAACAATTAAATGGAGACAGTTCTCCCTACCTGAAGTCAAAGTACAACTGTTGAAGTAGGATCTGAGAAATTGGGAGTAAAATTTTAAAAACTGTCTAAATCACTGATGGGGAAGTATCATCAGTATACAGTACCACCCTCACCCCCCCCTCAAAAACCCCACACAGCAGCAAGTCTCAGAGCCCCAGTCAATTGACTGTGGCTTGCTGCGGGGCTACTATATCAGCATAGATGTTCTGGCTCAGGCTGGAGCTCAGGGTCTGAAATCTGGCAAGTGTGGAAGGTCTCAGAGCTGAAGCTCCAACCTCAACCCTAATGTCTACATGGCTATTTTTAGTCTCAAAGCCTGAGCTCCACAAGCCAGATCAGTTGACCTGAGCTCTGAGATTTGCTGCTGAGGGTCTCTCTCTTTTTTTGCTGTGTAGACATACCCTTAGGTTCCTAAGTCATATGTTCTAAAGTGATTAGATATCATTGAGTCTTAAGCTCCTACACCTCATACGTAATTTTCAAAATATTACTCTGGGTATCCATTGATTTGATAGGAAAATACCATTTCTCAATGCTTTTTTATAGCATATTTTATTATAGGAAAGATAGAAAACTAAAATAAAATGCAGCAAGTTCATTTATATAAAAAGACACAGGAAAAATACAGAAATAGACCTTTCATGGTTTTGCTTAGCTTGATTTTGGAAGTGTCTAAAGTTGAAAAGAGTATTCCCTCACTATGCATAGTTATAATATCTAATCTGAAGTTATTAAAACAGCTGGAATGAGATCTTAACTAAAGGTCAGCTAATAACATAATAAAGCTGTGCAGATTATAAAAGGTTCCTTCTCTCTTTCTTCATCTGTTTATGGTATTCCTGAGAATTAATTTAGTAACTTCTATACCTTTTATATTTATACACAGCCATTGCATCCAATTAGTGATACTGACTGTAACTCGGGGATCTCAGTCTTGTAGCACTTCCCCACCCTCGAGGCAGGCTGCTATGGAACTGCTGTTCCAGCCTCAGTTTCCCTTAGGTGGTACATAAATTAAACCTGTCATCTTCTTTAACTCCAATCCTTTGGCTGGGTTACTTGTGTCTCTCCCCTTTCAGGACTAGAAAGAGTCTGGCCTCATCCAAAGTTCTACCATCCCTCTTAGCGGATATTTTGCTCGTAGTCCCAGGAGTTTGGGCTTTCACCTCAGCATAGGTGCTGACTCCATGGGTGGTCTGGAGCTCAATCCTCCTTTGGGGAAGGGAAAAAAGGTGGGGATGCTCAGTACCCACAAGCCACCAGTAGGTGGCAGGAGCATATACATGGTGCACAGTAATCAGAGCGGTAGCTGTGTTAGTCTGGAATTGCAGAAGTGACAAAGAGTCCTGTGGCACCTTAAAGACTAACTAAAGTTTTAGAGCATAAGCTTTTGTGGGCTAATACCCACTTCATCGGATGCATGCAGTGGAAGTATCCAGGGACAGGTATAAATAGGTAGGCAAGAACCAGGTTAAAGATAACAAGGTGGGTCCAAAGAGGCTGAACCGGCTGTTATCTCTAATCAGGGAGGGTGAGGTATTCCTCTAGCAGCTGAACTGGAGGTGTGAACAGTAAGAGAAGAGAAACTGAAATTTGAGAAATTGGACCCACCCTGTTATCTTTAACCTGGTTCTTGCCTACCTATTTATACCTGCCCCTGGATACTTCCACTGCATGCATCCGATGAAGTGGGCATTAGCCCACAAAAGCTTATACTCTAGTTAGTCTTTAAGGTGCCACAGGACTCTTTGTCAATGGTGTACAGTGAAACTGGATGGCAGCAAGCACCCACCAGCAGTAACAAAAGTCAGAACCTTTGCATCTCAGGGCCTTTTCTAACCACTTTTTTCTGGTGTTGCTGCTTTATAAGTTGCTTCCCTTGCTTTACTGTAGCCCTATTAAGAAAAGTTCAAGCAAGAACATATAAAAGCAAAGTCCAATACTTCTGTTATTTCTGCCGTCCCTGGACAGAGTTCTCAGCAGTCTCTTTCCCTATCCAAGACCCAGTTCCATCCTCTCCTTTGGGACCATCCTCACTAGGTGGTACAGTCAGGGACTTGTTTGCTTTAATCTCCTACTGTTATCCTGGGCTGCTGAATATTCCATACTCCAATCAATCTTGAAAACCTGAGTTGTGTGGGATACTCGTGATTGCTTTTGTAAGCCATACAGCGCTCTTTCTGCTTTCTAATAGGATGATTGGGTGACATGGATCAAAATTCATGTTGCACTCCCTGTCAGTACCTTGCTCAGGCTGAGGAGGGTAATGATCCATTTTCAGACCAAATTCAGCAATGAATCCTGGTAACATGCCACCGGAGGCATGTTGCATGTACATGAAGAAGATAAGAGGATTATTTGAAGAAGCTACTAGTACCTGGAATCTCTTGGAGATGTAGCAGTATATTGGAATGGGGATTTTTTTTAGAACACTTTAAATCTTTCTAGAACAGAAATATCCTTGCCTCCATTAATGGTGCCTTGGGCTAGTATGAGATTTACTAACTTGATGCAGAGTGTTTCCTCTCATTGCATTCAGAGTAACTGCACAGTCCTAGTTGCACTGAATATGGTAAGATCCTTATTACTCCCTTTTGAGTTTTCTGTGCCAGGGCTCTAGTGTGTAGTTTGGGGATCTCTGCCCTCCTGTTACGCACAGATACTCTCATATGTCACTTTAAACATTTGCTATCCGTGGCTATTCATGCAAGTTAAACTCGATCACTAAAATGATCAAGAAAAGCAAACCAAAAAGGATTGTGAGCATAGCCAAAGCAAACTCATATTTAAATTCAAGGGAAAATCTTCTTGCAATATTTGCCCAGCTTTACTACCGACTCTTTTCACTCAGAGTAGAGTACCAAAAGGCAGTCAGAAGGTGATTGCTGTCATTCATTACTACAGAAGTTTCATTCATTACATATGAAGAGGAGCAGCCAGGGAGCAGGGGTTGATTAATTACACAGGGCTCAGTGGGACAGGGAGAGGCAGGGCCTACAAAAGCTAGAAAGCTGGTAATAGGAAGGGGTTACTGGGGTTATGGTACTGAACAGGCAGAGGACAGTGGACTGCCGGATTTGTTCCAGAAAGACTTCACTGCATATTCCGGGGCAGGGGGGTGTATGGTGACCTGGCTGGATAGCTGACTCATGAAGAGGAGGCTGCAGTTCCTGGAGCAAGTGGTGATTCAGGGCAAGACAGAACAGGTGAAGACATTGCCACAGGAGGGTGCAAACACATGGCAGAGGTAACCCCCAGGAGGAGGCGCCACCTGTGGTGAGTGAACCCTGTCACAAATGTATTATTATCTTATCAAGGCTAATTCCCCACTGTCACTCTGAATGCAGAAGGTAGGGGTCCGTAAGGATTCTAAAATTTAATATTGGCCACTCCAGACTTGTATTAAACTCCGAAGGTTGCAGCTTTTCTCTGACCTTGGATTGGTAAATGTTGTCAACACCCAGGTGCAAAACCCCTTGAGAACCCAGGAAGGTGCACTTTGGAATTCCTCTCTGTGGGGTACCCTCTAGCCCTTTCACTCCCCCTTCGGGGAAGAGCGGGGGGAGAAATCAGCCGTTGCCACCAGCTAATTAAACAACCTATGCAGCGACCTCTTAAGACACACATCCAATTCTGTTCTTAAAGGTAAATTTTATTTAAGAAAAATAAAATACATCTGGGAACTCAGGCTAGATTTTAAAAGAGCAACTACAATGATTAAGCACCAAGAATAACTTTCTTGAGGTCCATCTTAAAGGCTACAAGCAAAACAAAAGCACCTGGGGTTAGCACAGAGGAATCCGTAAGCCATAAAGAAATAAAAGGCATAAACCTAATTCTGTCTTCCTAGACATTTCCTGATCTACTTGCATATCTGGGGTTTTAAATGAGTAGTTTCTAGGTATGATACTGAAGATTTTTCATACTTGGCCCAAGCTTCTCACAGCATGCTGCTGCCCTGTCTGTCTCTCTTTGGTAGAACAATAGGCAGATGAAAGGAGAGTCATTTTTTAATTTAAAATTCTAGCCTTCCCATTGGCTCTTTTGGCCAGGTGCCCATTCATGTCCTTTTTACCTATGCATAACAGTGACACCTTTTAATCTTTTACAGGTAGAACAACTACAGAACAGCTATTAAAAGGGATTTTATAGCTACTGGCTTGGTGTCCGTAAAAGGGAGCTAGCCCTCCCCTTTATTTATCACAGGGCTATTGATACATAACATGTGACTTTTTCTTCTAAAAAACATTGAAGTAACAAGCTATATCTCAGGGGTTCTCAAACTTCATTACACTGTAACTCCCTTTGGACAACGAATTACTACATGACCCAAGAGGGGGGACTGATGCCTGAGCCCCACTGCCCTGGGTGAAGGGCTAAAACCTGAGTTTCACCGCTCTGGGCAGAGGGACCAAAGCTGAAGCTCAAGGGCTTCAGCCCCAAGCAGGGGGCCCATAAATTGAGTGCAGCCACTCAGGGCTGAAGCCCTCAGGCTTTGGCTTCAGTCCTGGGTCCCAGCAAGTCTAAGACTGCCCTGGCGACCCCATTCAAAGGGGGTCACAACCCACTTTGGGGTCTACTTACCTTAATCTTGTTCCAGTGGAGTACTGAGTTGACCAGAAAGCGCTCTGCGATAGATTTTTTTAGTGGATCTTCACTAGATCTGTTTTTCGTTTAGGTGGAACCCATACTTCCTATGTAGGCGCCTTCTTTCCCAGAAGGTTCCCCAAGTTCTAATAAATCTAAATCACTCCTCCAAACACCATTTCATCCATGCATTTAGACTCTGCAGTTCTGCCTCTCAACTAGCCCTGCATGGAACTGGAAACATTTCAGAGAATGCTACCATGGAGGTCCTGGACTTTAATGTCTTATCTAGCAGACTGGAAACAGAGTGGATTAGTCACTTGATTGGCAGATTTTTGTAAATCTTGACATTGATTCTCAGGCTGCGTTTTTTGGGGCCGGGGGTTTGGCCTGGGATTTACTCTTATAAATTTGTTTTACTACTTTGCATAGCCACCTCAGACCTTGCAAATTAACTTGCAATGTGCTGTTATCGTTATGTGACTCGAATAACAACCTAAGATCTGGTGATAAATGACTCTTACTTTTCTATTTAAAGTCTAAATTTACTATATCCTGCCTAGTTCAATGATTGGGATGTCTAGACCAATGGATGAATAGTAGTTAATCATGGGGCTGACTCTCACGCTCTTACAGCTGGAGATCTTGAAGCAAAGTTGAGTACATCTGTCACTTAAGCGCTTCAAGTGTGTGTTTTGGGTTTTGTAGAAATTTGAGAAAAATCTGTATTTCTCAGGCACCCAGTATGTGGAAAACCATTCCCCAGTTATAACACTATTAAATTATTGTGGGGTTTTTGTTTTGTTTTTTTAGTAAAGAAATTAACTAATTGTGACTGCGTGCCAAATAGTGTAACCCCACCACAAATGTATCCCTGCCGTATTGGTCTCTTGGGGCTCAGTCATAAGCTTTGTTGCATGCCTGTGGTGTAAAGGGCCCTATGGAAGCCACCAGACCCTACAGAAGTGGGAGAGCCACTGCTGCCAGGCTACTCCTCCTTAGACAGGTGGCTGGCGGGTGGGTGGACCCTGGCCTCCTGTCAAGGCTGATTTTCCACTCTGGCACTTCAAGTGCAGAGGGCAGGGGCCCACACGGATTCTAAAAATGAACACTGGCCACTCCAGGCTCGTATTAAATCCCCAAGGCACTTGGTAACATAACACAGCCCCATACTTGCCGCGAGAAGGCCTCTCTCATGCTCCTGGCCAAGATCCATGAGAACAGCGACCTGCCATTGTAGGCAGATCTCTTCAACCACCCACCAGCTTGCCTATCTTCTAGACTTCAATGGGACTTGCAGGGATTTAAGGACAGCATTATTTGGCCTGTAGTTATTAAAACACGTCCACATGCTCCTTCATTTAACTCATTCTTTATTCATTTTCCTGGCGTCAGGGCACTGACATATTAAAAATGCCCATAAACCCTAGTTGCTAGCAGAGCTGTAGATTTACATTTTCATTTAACTCTTCTGTTCTTTTGACTTTTTTTGTCCTGCAGCTTTCTTATTGTAGTAATTTTCTAGCAAAGAATGTTGTTCACTTGTTTATATCTCCCTAGGCATTTTGTTTAAGCATTTGTCTTTCTTTGTGATTAGTTCTCAGCCTGACTGCCTGCCATGTATAATCTCTGTGTCTTTACCAAAGTTGTCTTGATAGCTGGTGTACATACCTTATGTCCCAAATTTAATGGGCTTGGCCAATTTGGTTTATAAACTGTCTGCCTGGAGACTCTGTATTTTATGGGGCTTTTTATGATGTTGAGCACACTGTTGGAGCTCAGCAATAATATATATGATTATTTAGTGTGGAGAGTGTTTTGTACAGTATAAGAAAACACTTATTACCAATATTTACTGCCTATTGCTCTTGGCAAGTTGAATCTGCTTGACAAATCTCTCTTTCTTTGTCATCCATTGACAAGATACTACTTTGAAAACCCCTTTTTGAACCCTTTCTATGGCAATCTGTTTTTATTTCCCTTAACTTTTCTTCCCTGTGTCTTCTCTTATTTGCCAAGGGCAAAATCATAGTATTCTCATTTGTCTCTGGAACAAAGTTTGAAGCTAGAGATCAATATTTTGTGAGTTCTGGCACATTAAGAATAAACCACCTTTTCCCCCCCTTGGATTAGAAATCAACTTTTTTCCTGAAGTACTTTATTTTCTTTCAGTACATCCATGCTATAGTTTTGAAGGATCTAAATTTGTGCTTTCCAACCTTTGTTTTACTTGCTTCTCTAGATCATAGTGATTTATATAAAAATCCTTCTATTTGATTCTGAAAGCCATATTTTGATGCATATAAAACTATACTTAATTGGTCTTCCCTCTGAACTACTTCTGTTCTACAAGTCTAACAGCTAGCTCATCTCTCATTCAAAGACTTATCGGTACCCATAATTAATTTGTTTGTATATATCATCCTATCTCTAACATGTCTTGTTTGATTAAGATACCCAGTGCTATTAGCTTCATCATACTTTCAGATATTCCTAAATTCTTCACTGTATGGAGAGGAAACCATGCGGTAGTACCAAGAGTTTAATATTTGTCTTCGTATAAATTATGTAAAAAACCATAAATGCTTTGGGTGACATAAATGAAAACTCCTGATAGAAACATAAAGGCATGACCAGAACAATCATTTTTTAATTGAGGTGGGGTGTGTGTACTCCAAATCCTACTATATATCCCCCTAAAACCTTGCATTAATATATTCCTTGTCATATAAAGATATGATAGCACTCTTATAAAGTTCACACTGTCTCATACAGGTGATATTTTACAAATGATAAAGTTAGCCACAGAAGTTTAGTGAGTGCTCAGAGTTAGAGCATGTCATTTTCTGTCCATAGAATAGATCCCAGATGCCCTGGACTTCTAGATCACTTATCTAACAATAAGACCACATCATATATAGCAGGCTCTGCCATGGCTCCTGACTAGGGTGACCAGGTGTCCTGGTTTTATAGGGACAGTCACAATTTTTTGAGTCTTTATTTTTTTTGTGGTCTTTTTATTATATAGGATCCTATTACCGCCCCCTCTTTGTCCTGATTTTTCACATTTGCTGTCTGGTCCCTCTACTCAGGACTAAGTGCCAACGTCAGGACAGCTTGTGAAGAAATGAGGCACAGACCTTAAACTGGTTATACGTTGTATAATTACATTCACTACACAGTAACAAATGTGAACTCCTAACGCACTATAACAGCCTTACTATGGCGTCAGACCAGAGTTCTTAAGGAGACTATGTTCCCACCCAGGCAAGTCTGCTTTATGACAGATTGTGATTTTTGAGATAAGGAACAATAATATTCCCATTACTCCCAGTCCTAAAGGACCAATCACTTACCCCAGGTAAATTGCACCCTAAATCTCTCAAGAGACAAAGCTTGTTGCCAATCCTGTAATAAGCCAACTAAAGAGTTTCTGATTAAGAAAAGAAATGATTAATTTATAAGATTAAAGCAGGTAAACCATACACACACAAATGAGTTACTCAGGCTCTGGAAGATGATAGTAGCAGCTAGATCTGCAAGCTTTATATGGCCTTTAAGGCTAATTCGACCCAGCAGCACAGGGATCCTAAACTTATGCTTTGAAATATTGCACTCTCCAAACTTCAAGGAGCATAGTGATAATTCCTGCTTGACAAAGATTTTTATGCCCTTCCCTAGTATTCAAGCTGTGATGGGCTGAGGGGCTTGTGCACACCCTCTTCATGAGTGTGAGAGAAGCAATCTACAAAATCTTCTGTTTATTGATGTTCCACAATGGCTTGTCTGATGGCACCTCTTATGGTAAACTAGCATTCCACACCTGGTAATGCTTCTCCCCTAGCTGGGGGAGTGGGAAGGGTTACAAACTTAGCAAACATATTTTATAGGTACAGGACAAATGTGGGATACAGATATTATAAGTAAGATTAATACATGCAGTATCCTACAGGCATTTCATAAAGTCTAAACACATCCTTATAATTAATATCTATTTTGACAAGAGTAACACACAAGCAAGCCAGACTGCTTTCCAGCTATGCATTTGTCAATGTTCAGTGAGGTCCAGGGGACTTGGCGTAAGTGGGCATCTGGTTTGCCAGCGTCCATCACAATATGAATTCTGCACACATGTCGTCACATTTTCTGTCCTCATCCGTAGAGTACTCAAAAGGCAGAGAGTGGAAATAGTGGCTGAAGTTTGCCACTAAAATTTGCTAGTGAAATAAGCTGTTGATCTCATTAATAAACACCAGCAAATCTTCAAGCAGAATATTGACTAACTGCAGGGAAGTGTAGATTTGTGCATTAACTTTTTTTCTTTTTTTAATAGCGGGTGGTGGGCTTTTTTTTTTTGCTTTTGTTTTTTTAGATTGCTTTGATATTGCATTGCAATGAAAATAAAATATTAAAGAGGAGCTTAAAGAAATATTAAAGAGGAGGTGGTTCCGTAAAAAGTGTGTTAGTAAATGAACTTTCTGGGGAATATAAAAATCGATCAAGTCATGACTTGCACGATTATGGCTGTCTCTTTATTACCACATGAAATCAATTGCCTATTATCCCCTTGAGTGAAATGTTTGATTTGTCAGTAATTTGGTCTTCTTTTATTATTATTAGAATAGCACCTTGTTAGACATACTATTCATAGTATATTCTTCTTACTGAGGTGCTACAATTTCTAATTCAGTGGGGTTGTTTTGGAGAACAATGATTTATTTATTTTTTTACTACAGGCGCCAACTTTCCCATGTGCTGGGCGCTGCTCACTGCTCAGCCCCTGGCTCTGGTTCTGCCACAGGCCCTACCACCCCTTCCTGCCTCCTTCCCTAAGCAGGCAGTGCCCTCACTCCTTCCCCTTCCTCGCCCAGAGCCTCCTGTACACCATGAAACAGCTGACCAGGAGGAAGGGGAACATGCCAATCTCTGGGGCTGCTGGTGGGCAAGAGCCACTGGGAGCGGGGGACTGCGGGGAGCTGATGCAGGGGTGGGAGAGAGACTGTTGAAATATTACTGTGGCTCTTTGGCAATGTACATTGGTAAATTCTGGCTCAGGTTGACCACTCCCGTGCTAGATAGAGAGTGAGTAATAGACTGAAGAAACTTTATAGAAGTATTATAGTTGACAAGAAATCTCTCCCTCCATTCGTCTGGAGATCTCATTCTTTCGCCAGGCAGCGAGTGCAAGTAGGTGAGCCAGCAGATTCCAATGCTGCTGTCCCACGCAGCTAAACAGGAAACGTTTAGGTGACAAAAGATAGGGATGATGTTCTCACTGGAAGTGCTGTCGCAGTGTAGACATTATTGCACAAATGCATAATTAAACTGTTCCCCTGGTGGACAAAGCCCAGCAGAATATTCTGTTTAACTGTCAAGGGGGCAAATCAGACTTGCAGTCATTCAAATAAAACAATCACTTGTCTGAGCCCCACAGAGCAGTGCTGTTGGCATATTCAGCCTTCCTCCATGAAATTGTTTGGTTTGGTTTGAACACTTTCTCCTCTGCCATGTTGTGGGACAGGTTGCAGAGCTGCAGTGGCCCTGCTTGTTTGGGGGATATCCTTAAAGCACAGAGGGGAAAGTCTCTGGCTTGAGAGACTTAAGTTTGTAGCTTAGACTTGTTGCAGGTCCCTGGCCTGTGACATTCTCATTTTCCCCCATTCAGTCCCCACAATCTTCCGGAGAATGTGAGGGTAGAAGGCAGAATTGCAGAATAATATGTTCCAAAAATTATTTTAAATTCTTTTGCTCCACACAGTGGAGGGCATGGAAGGAAAATGGAATCCTTTGACCTTAGAAGTATCTGTGGATAGTGGAAGAAGAGCACACCTAGATGGTAAGTAGACAAATCCCACTGGTTTAAGCTACCCAGAGTGATTGATTAATTTGCAATTAATGACTCTAGTCCTCAGTTGAATGCTGTTCTCTTGTATTTAGCAATCTAGTTTAACAAGATGCAAATGAACTGCCCCATTGCAAATGAGGTGCCTCAATTGGTATCAAAATGTAATCTTGTAATTAAATTCTATGGTGCAAAAACATCAAGGGATTAGTTGAATAAAATAGCTCTTTTGAAAACTTGAGTCTCTGAGGTTTTAAATGGGAAGAAGCACCAAGGGAAATCAGAAAACCTTTGAGAGTTCTTTGTCTCTTTAAAAGACAAAGGATAGTACAAGAGGGCTGTCAGGTTGCACATGTAGTTCTGATCTGTAAGCAAAAAAGCAAGGGCTCTGCCAAACAACTGTACAATTGAGCCTGATTTCAGTCATCTGGAAGATATTGGAGATGTTGCTATCGTACAAGGAATGTATAATTTAATAAGGAACAGCCAGCACGGATTCATCACTGGAAAACCAACCTCGACAAATTAACTTGAACATTTTGTGTACATTGCTAAACTGATCAGCATGACTGAATGTCATAATTTATCTGACTTTTGTGAAAGTATTTAAAATCCTACAGTGCAATAGATTAATCTGCGGTATGTACAAGCAGTAGTATATGAAAGCAGGCCAAAAATCAGTCAAGTGCGGCAAACATTGATTTAGAGACAAGAAACAGATGGTATAAGATAAAGGAATGGTTCTCTGTTGGGTATTCTTTATTGTTTTTTATGCCTCTAGCATGAGGTAAGGGAGTGCTTGTGGAGACTTGAGCTAGAAAATGTATTATACTAGGAGTATGAACACACATTCTGTCTAAAATCATGGGCTAGATCATTTCCCTGAGATTCACAAGTAGAGAGGAGTACTTCTATGCTACCTGAGCTCAAAAGAAGTGAATCTTCAACTCCCAGCTCATTCTGTTTTCCAGCACACTGGATGGTTCCGGACTCCCCAAGGATTGTGGAATAAGAGGGGCTATTGTAGGGATCAGTTCTGTTCAATATCTTCACCAATGATTTAGATAATTGCATAGAGAGTAAACTTATAAAGTTTGTGGATGATACCAAGCTGGGAAGGGTTGCAAGTTCTGTGAAGGATAAGATTACAATTCAAAATGATCTGGAGAAATGGTCTGAAGTAAATAGGATGACATTCAATATGGACAACTGCAAAGTATCCCACTTAGGAAGGAACAATTAGTAGCACACATACAAAATGGGAAATGACTGCCTAGAAGGAGTACTGCAGAAAGGGATCTGGGGGTCACAGTGGATCATAAGCTAAATGAGTCAACAATGTAATGCTGTTGCAAAAAAAAGCAAACATCATTTTGAGATGTATTAGCAGGAGTGTTGTAAGCCAGACACGAGAAGTAATTCTTCCACTCTACTCTGCACTGATTAGGCCTCAGCTGGAGTATTGTGTCCAGTTCTGGGCACCACATTTCAGGAAAGATGTGGACAAATTGGAGAAAGCCCAGAGAAGCGCAACAAATATGATTAAAGGTGTAGAAAATTTTCTATAAGGGAAGATTGAAAAAACTGGGTTTCTTTATTCTGTAAAAGAGAAGACTGAGAGGAGACAAACAGTTTTCAAGTACATAAAAGGTTGTTACAAAGAGGAGGGAGAAAAATTGTTGTTCTTAATTCCTGAGGATACAATAAGAAGCAATGAACTTAAACTGCAGCAAGGAATTTTAGGTTGGACATTAGGAAAAACTTCCTGACTGTTAAAGTGGTTAAGCACTAGAATAAATTGCCTAGGCAGGTGGGGGAATTTCCATCATTGGGGATTTTAAGAATAGGTTGGACAAACACCTGTCGGCGATGGTCTAGGTAATACTTAGTCCTGTCTTGAGTTCAGGGGACTGGACTATATGACCTCTTGAGGTTCCTTCCAGTTCTATGATTCTATGATTGTAGGGTCAGATGACTTATCTCACTGCCCCCTCTTCACCTTTCCTTAGGAACATTAATATTGCTTCAAGCTGTATTATCTTTCCTACAGAGTTCCTCCTTCCAGTGGAACTTGTCTTGGAAGATAGGAAGCAGGGAAAGTAGTGCCACAGGTATTAGTGGGCAAGAGGTACTAGCCTGGAGTCAAAAGACCCTCAGGTGAAATCCTGGCTCTGCTGAAGTCAACAGCAAAACTCACTGACTTCAATAGACCCAGGTTTCCACACCTAGATAGTTTCCAGCTCTGCTCTTGGGAGCTTGGACAATTCACTTAACATCTTCTGTGCCTATATTACCCCTTCTGTAAACTAGAGGGACACTACACTTGCCTATTGTGACCGAGAGAAGGAAGGTGATCTGGGAGCCTGCATCTGATCAGACTGGCACTAATTGGCTCCCCCAGAGATGCCTGATTGGGGAATGAAATATAATTAGCTTATCAGGATAGCAAGCTGGGTGCACTATAGGATTAATCATTAATCATCTGAAGATTGGTTAAGAAAGGGAAGAGAGAAGCAAGGGGTTCTCCAGGAAGGGAGACATCTACTCCTCTTGAGCCCTGGGGAAAGGGCTGCTGCACAAAAGTGTGTAGTAGAGGGAACCAAACTGAACAATGTAGTGAGGAGATCCAGCCAGTGAAGTCTGAGCATGTTTCTATGGCACAAGAAGACAAGGACCAAATCATGCTCTGCTACCTCTGCCTATAGTAGAAAGTCTTTATGCTTGTAAATGGCAAGAGCTATGTTAGTGTTAAGTATTATTTGTGTAAGCAGTGTCAGGAATGAGATATATTCTGACATCTGGTGGCGAACTATGGGAATTGCAGTGAGCCTTGCAAAATAAGTCTGGGGCTGATCAATTTGCATAGACACACCCACTGCGCCTAGCCTGAGCCCACAGCAGCCCACATGGCCACTTCGGCTGATGAGGGAGCCCCAGTTTCTATGTTATTGGGGCAGGAATGATAAAGTGATGTTACTGTGATTATGTGAATGAAGGACTATGGACATGTACTTGGCCCGTGTTATGATGGAGAGACTCGCCATCATCTAGGTAGCACTCACTGGGCAAGGGCCATGCGTTTTCAGAACACTGTGAGATCGAGAGAGGTGGTGGACAAGCACCTATACCTTTTGGTGAGGGCTCTGTCTGAGGGCCTCCCAGGCCTATTGCACCCTGCCTCTCTCCACTGTGGAATGTCAGAATTGAATTTTGCTTCCATTAGGAGCCTGGTTCCAGGCTGCTGAGCTGACAATTGCTTTGGGCTCACTGGTGCACCTGCATTAAGGCTCCCCTATTGTGAGCTGAAATCACTTAAGAGCTGAAATCACTTAAGAGCTAAAGAAATCACTGAGCACTGTCTTAAGTAGGGGGGACCTGGAAAAAGTGCAGAGTGGCTGGTGCAGCAGAGCAGTCTGTGTGTCGGCTAGCAGGACGGCTAGCGGAGTGACTGGTGCAGCAGAGCTGTCTGTCGACTAGCGGAGGCGTTGGTGCTGCGGGCAGAGTGACCAGCGCGGCAGAGCTGTCTGTCTGTCACCTAGCAGAGGCGTGGGTGCTGCGGGCAGAGTGACCGGCGCGGCAGAGCTGTCTGTCTGTCACCTAGCAGAGGCGTGGGTGCTGCGGGCAGAGTGACCGGCGCAGCAGAGCTGTCTGTGTGTCGGCTAGCAGAGCAGCTAGCGGATCAACGGGCAGAGCGGTTCGTAGGACAGCCAGCGGAGCGGAGCAGAGCCGATTGCGGTGAGAGCTGCAGCGGAACCTCACGGAGAGGCGGCGCAGTCGGCCTCGGACCACGTAAGGTGCCCCGTGCCCTACCCTCCATCTCCACCCAGGCTGGAGGTAAGACTCTGCCAATTGACTTTTGAACTCTGCACGGACCAAGGACAGAGACTCTTGGGCTGTTGGACTTTTGGGACTATTGAGTGACTTTTTGGGGTTGTGGAACTCAAGAGCCAAAGGGAAGGCCACGGCCTATTTGCTGGGAGGGGGGCTTCTGGTTCATGGTTTGGTTTATTAACCTTGTTTGTGGTGTTTCCCCAATATAATGCCACATTGTTTCTCCCTGTTATTAAAAGGCTTTGGTACACTCAGACTCTGTGCTTGCGAGAGGGGAAGTATTGTCTCTTACAGACGCCCAGAGGGGTGGTATATGGTTGTCCCAGGTCACTGGGTGGGGGCTCGAGTCGGTTTTTGTATTGTGCTATTGGAATGGAACCCCTGGATACTGAACCCGGCCCTTGTTGCTGCCAACTCTGATGGGCAGAAGGGTTACATTAAGTTGGTGGCTAAGGCCGTATCTGTTGAGGAAAAACACATATCAATTGGGCTTCCTCTTAAAGGTGACTGCATTTACAACATTAACCTATATTTGTCAGCAACCTTCATAGAATCTTCCCTTTTGTAAAAATATACTTGAATAATGGGTATGTTTTCTCCAACAGGATTTGTGGTGACGATATGCATCACTGTTTCATTCTTTGAGCACACTCAGAAGGCTTTCCTTGCCAGAGTTTTAAAACTGTCAAATGCTGCTTGACCTTTGGACATCCTGCTGTGATTTAAATTGTGTACTCATTTAATCAAGACTATGTCATATTCAGACAGTAAAAACTGCCCCTGGTAAGCAGACCTGTTGCTTTATGGATTTCAGTCATTGGGATGCATTTTAGCCAAATACTAAACTTCCTCTTCTCTGATTTTCTTTTTAATAGATTTGAAAGGCAGCTAGAGTTATTTGGAGCTGACTTGGGCCTGGCTTGTTCTTTCATGAATTGCTAGGAGGGTGTAAATGTTCATGTTGAATGGTACATTAGTTTTTTGAAATAAATTCTTTCCTACTGAGCACTAGCAGAACCCACTTATTTATGTACGAGAGATTAGAGAGACACTTTAAATATAATTATGTTGAATGCTCTGGTTAGTCATGGAGTGCTGTGTTTAGAGTAGTGGTTCTCAGCTCTGGTCCACCGCTTGTTCAGGGAATGTATCTGCTGCCTCCTCAGGTTTGGCAAATTGTGAAGTGGCACAGACAGAAGGATGTGCTGTTTGCTGCTTCCCGCAGCCCCCATTGGCCTGGAGCGGTGAACTGCGACCAGTGGGAGCCGCGATTGGCCAAACCTGCAGAGGTGGGAGGTAAACAAACTGGCCTGGCGTGCCAGGGCTTTCCCTGAACAAGTGGTGGACCAGAGCTGAGAACCACTGGTTTAGAGAGAATCCCCTGCCAAAACTCTCCATATAGCACGCTCTCATCTGTATTATTATTAAATTAAAAAAAAACTTTGTAGATCCAATGGCATTAGAGAGCAGTGCAACAAGCAGGGAGGAGTGCAAGATGAGGATTTATATGCCAACCTTAATAGAAAGTTTTTGGTGTTTTGGAAATGGGGAAACAACCATGCAACGAACCTTGTCCTTGTAAGGGTAGCCATGTTTGCATGAGCTACCCTTGTCTTGCACCCCAGTTCTACAATTAAACTCAAAAGGAGCAGGCAATGGACGGGCAGAGTTATGACTCTGATTTCTGGTTCAAGAACAGGACCAGTGTGCAGGAGGGAGCATATTGCACCCCTGAAAAGGTGTAGTGCAGCAGTGAATGCATTTTCCCTGTGCATAGGGAATTTGGAGCAATTGTGCTCCTCAAGGCAGAAATCCCGCTTCAGTCACTCCTAGAATGACTATTCCTATGCACCATACCTTATTTTGAAATGTGTACAGGTAGAACAATCTGCTCAAAAGACTGGAGTGTTGCACAGTGGAACCTGAAAATGGAAAATTTGCAAAGGCTTCTGCCCCTGGAGTATTCTCATCCACACCTACAGATTTGCTGCATGCACTTCATGTGTTGGTTGTGGTTCTTTTTTCCCCCCAGAGTATTAGCACACATTTGAATACGTACTCTTAGATTTCAATTGCAAACTTCTTAAACGTCAGTAATTCAGATATATAAACATGCATGTGTAATCCAAGCCCCCTGTTTCAAGTAGGGCAAGACTCTGCTAACTCAGCCATAAATTAGCTTAGACCCCAATCCTAAATTTTATTGTGGCTGGCAATCCACCTCCATCCCTGATCACAGTCCAGGATTGGGCCTCTGACATACTGAGAACATTTCTAATCATACAAGATCCTTAGGTAAACTTATTTTATAGATCCTAGGACCATAGGTGCTGATTTTTATTTTTGCCTTTGGGTGCTTTAGAAGAGGTGTGTAGTTGGGTGGGGGGCACCCTGCCAGTTTTGGTGGAGGCTATTTTCGGCGTATTTATACTCTTCTTTCGTATTCTAATTATTGAATGTCTATCACTGGTATCTTCACTATTTTAGTAATGATCCAATTGTTATGAACTACATAATTGCATTCTCCTGAATTACAGTATACTAAAATAATTGCAATCACCTAAAAGTTGTCTTCACTATCCTCCCAGTTTAAAGACCTTATGTTTCATTGTAGCTTTCTGGACGAAACTGTCAGCAATCTTATTTACATCTAGGTTCCCTGGTATTTTGATGAACCTTAAGGAAAGCTATATTTATTCAGTTGCATCTGTCCCATTGGTAACTGGAGATAATTTTTAAGTCTTCTGAAGCTGGAGAATAAGTTCAGGATGATACAGGCACAGTGAGAAGGATTCAATTTGCAGTACTTTGGAAACGTAGTGCTTCCAGAGTACTTCAGATGACTCCAGGATCTTTTTCTTGATGGGTGACAGCTAATTTAGGCACCATCATTTTGTATGTATAGTTGGGATTATATTTTGCCATGTGTATCGCTTTGCATTTAACATTGAATTTCATCTGCCATTTTGTTGCCACATCACCCAGTTTTTTGAGACCCTGATGTAATTCTTTGAAGTCTGTTTTGGACTTAACTATTTTACATAATAGTTTATCATCTGCAAACTTTGCCACCTTGCTGTTTTCTCCTTTTGCAGATCATTTATGAATATGTTGAACAGCACTTGTCCCAGACCAGTACAAGCCCCTCGGGGGGAGGGGGGGCCACTATTTACCTCTCTCCATTCTGAAAATGGACCATTTATTCCTACCCTCTGTTTCCTATCTTTTAACTGGGGTGCCTGGCAATGCTTTCAGGATCATCTAAGGATCCTTAATTTAATTTAATGACAAGCCTTTTGTTATCTTAACCATCCTGCCTCTCTTTATAAACAAACTCTCTGCCCCAAGGGCAGAAGTTGTTAGCAGCACAGAACTCTGATTCCATACTCACTCCTGAGTGCTCAGCACCCAGTATTTTCCCAGGGCTGCTCCAGCCCCAGAGTACCCACGGCACCTGTGCCTAGCACAATCTTATTTAAGAAGTATGTAATACCACATCATTTAGGCATTGTTCCAATGCATGCTGGTCATCAGTTACTTTTTGCTTCTTTGGTATCCTGTACTGAGTAAGTTATCCAGGTAAAACATGTTAAATCAAGAGATTCTTGTCTCTGTGTGAAGGGCCCTCTAGGGGTTTATTGCAAGGAGTGTGGGGAAGGATTGTCCTAGCAACACAGACTAACCCACTTGGATTATTGTTTCTCTGAATTTTCTGGACTTCTGTTCCATCACTTATTTTTTTTACACTAATTCTATACCTTACCATAGCATTAATGATGTAATACTCTAACTTGACAGCATTTCATATATAAATCCCGTATTATCAGAGGTCTAGATTTTGGTCAAAAAAATAATACAACAGTCCGATGAACCTTGGTATTTTGTGCCTAAGGGATCAGGAAACTTAATAAAATAGGAGAGAGAATTTTAAACATTTGTTTCAATCAATTAGAACAATTCTGGGCTTGTACAGGACAATGTATCTTAACGTAAAGTGAATTAGCTCATCATAAATGAAATGACTTGGCAATTTAGAAAACTAGTAAATTCACTAGAGAAAATATTGTCTAACAGTACTGCTCTGGATCCAAAGGCATAAAATGGATAACATAATGAGTATCTTCAGTTTTTAGAATTCTTGGGAAAAGGTTGGTAAAGACAAGCATAACTTTTAATTTTTGTATAATTGCTGAGTGTACAACTGTGCTCACTTGAAAGTTTTGTCACAGTAGCAGCAGCCAAAGGACTGAAATCTCTGTTGCAATGCATTGGTTCTGCTATGTTTACCATAGCAAGTTATTTATTAAAGGAGTTATTTATTTGTTAAATTTATTAAAGTTATTTATTTAAGGCGCTATTGTAGTATGTTTGCTATTGACACATCATAAGATACATAGGTGGCACAATGCTGAGAATTGCATTGCATCCAACTGGCTGTCAGTGATCTATGATTGTTACTTGTTTTGGGTTTTTTTGTTGTGTGCTTGTCTACACTCTAAAATTAGGTTGACTCAAGTTAGGTCAACCTACAGCCACCGCAGTACAGTAGAACCTCACAGTTACGAACACCAGAGTTATGAACTGACCAGTTAACCACACACCTCATTTGGAAACAGAAGTACACAATCAGGCAGCAGCAGAGACAAAAACAAAAACACACAGTGCTGTGTTAAATGTAAACTACTAAAAAATAAAGGGAAAGTTTTAAAAAAATCTTTTTGACAAGGAAAGGAAACTGTTTCTTTCATTTAAATTAAGATGCTTTAAAGCGGTATTTCTCTTCTGCATAGTAACATTTCAAAGCTGTGTTAAGTCAATGTTCAGTTGTCAGCTTTTGAAAGAATGACCATAATGTTTTGTTCAGAGTTACAAACAACTTCCATTCCCGAGGTGTTTAACTCTAAGGCTCTACTGTAGCACAATTGGCTATTTGGTGTCCACGCTATCCTCCTTTTGCGTAGTGCACGTCCACACCAGGACTGGTAGTGCCAGCTGAAGGGGGGCACTGACAGCTGTGCAGGGCTCACAGCTGGAGCTGATGTAGTTAGGACAATGCACTGTCTGTGTAAATGTTGCATTAATTACATCCTGTGTTGGCTGCCAGTTCCGCCACAAGGACTGACGGTCTGGAGCCCTGCCACCATCACCTCCCAGTGAGGGTTTGGGACCAGGAGAGGGATACCCTGAGCCATCCCTGCCCAAGGGCTGCAGCCTCAGCTGTGAGCCAGGTGCCAGGCTAAATTTCACAGCAGGGAGCCGACCAGCGGTGAAATTGACATTCTTATCAGGTTTCAGGGCTGCTATTATTTCACATTTCCACTCTGGCTGTCAGCCCACCTGGGGTCCACAGCTAGAGCCCTCTGGCTCCTGACAGAGACAGATCAAATGTAAGTGCCCCTTTGTAATTTGGGATACTATCATATTTTCAAGCCTATACCTAGTTCACCTTATTCTGAGGATGGTGAAAAATATGCAGTAATACCGGACAACATGCCCAGTGCATTTCAAAAATATATCATTGTCACTCCAGTCACTCCTCAGAGAAACAAATATATTCTGTTGAAGCTGCCTTACTGATTTTGCAGAACAGCTGGCTAGTCACAAATAGAGCTGGCAGGAAATCTTCATCGAAAAATCGTTTCAGTGAAAACATGCTTTTCTAGAAATACGTTTCAGAAAATCTTTCAAAGTATATTCCTAATGGGAAAAGTTCTTCCTAAATAGGTTATCACCATTGATTTTAACATTCCAGTTGTGCGAATCATCATGCTAGGCGTCGGTAATACCACCTACATTGCATGTATGTGCATAATTGCTAAATTCCTCTTATTTGTTACCCAACCTTCAAGAATTGGTATATAGACAATTAATGAATGTCTTTGCTTTCTTGGTTAATTGTTCTCAACCCTTTTAATTTCTTTACTAAATGAGTGTTATATCTTTTTCTGCTATTAGTTTAACACTCTGCTGACTACTCTAGTCAGTCTGTCCCCAAGGAGATTAGTTTTCATTTTGCTGAGGTAGAGGCTCTCCAAGTGATAGTTTCCTTCTTCCTTCCCCCTTATAAAAGGTTATATGGGTAACCTTTTATAAGGTTACTAATGTTCCACAACCCTACATCACTTACCTAGCCAGTGGTTCACTTACACAATCTTTTGCTGTGTCTTCTTTTGTTTGTAGGACAGGAAGGATCTCAGAAGACCCCTTGTATAGTTGTTGTCTTCAGCATGTTTGAGTTCCTTGAATTCATTTATTACCTGATGTATCTTGTGATCAGTGTCACTAGTGCCAATATGAACCCATCATCAATGGATCCTTCCCCATAGTCTGCAAAAGCCAATCCAATCTTAAAGTGGCATCTCATGTCTTGGTTCCAAGAAGACAGGACACTATCGGTCAGTACACCAGTGTCCATTTGTCCCTTGAAGAATGTTCTTTCTTTGAGTATTGAATCCCCAACAAGCATTGTCACTCTTCTTGGATGGCTGGAGAACTTTGTGAGCAAGCTTACTTTTCTTACAGTTGGGCTGAACTGCCATCCACAGCTGTGCCCTGAATCTCTGTCCTTTCCATCGGACCAGCTGGATCTTTAGAGATCTTCCACAGTTTCCAGGCTTAGGACTTGGTATAGACGGAAAAATTCTTGCAGTCTCTCTCCCCTTCCCCCCAGTAGCTGGTGCCAACTTCCATCTTGGTGGCAGCAGGGGAGGGAAGGGGGTAGGATCAGTTTTAGGCTAATTCTGTGATATTTTTTTTCCAGAGTTCTGCCTGAATTTCAGGGTAACTGCGCCAACCCCTTTTCCTCCCCTGACTCCCTTCCATGGTCCACTCCAGGAATGCTCAGCTAGGTCTTAAGTCTCCAGTCATCACCTGTTTCTGCCGGGGGGCACTTGTACCACTCCCTTCTGACTGGGTATGTTAAGTTCGCACAGCCTTTGCCATCCCCTAAGAGATCCTCAGCAACCCAGTCTGCCTAAAAGCACCTGTGTCCTACTGCTGTGCTCTGTGTGTCTGTCTCAGATTTGAACAAGGTATTGCCACCAGTACTAGGTGCTGCACAGCTCTTTCTATGCAAGCACATTTATTCTTAAGGCAAGAGCAATACAGAGAACCTAAACCCCTGCCCCTAAACATAAGTAAACACATATCTGTGAACCCAGGCTGGGAGGCTTGCCCTCAGATACCCTTAAGCTTGTCAGAAAATCCCACCCCAGAACAATTTTCTAACCGATTTAGAGCTATCCTACTAGGCACCTTCCCAGTCTGTGGAGCCAAGTGAGCTCATTACTGATTCCCTTGTTCTTCTTCTGCTTCTTTCTATGCTTTGTTGAAGCTTGCTCTCATCTAGACTCTATGTTATTCAGTCATGGACCATGTCTTCCTATATGTTTGGACATAGTGTCTAGCACAATAGAGCCCTAATTCTGATTGCTTCTACAGGATGAATAACAACAAAATAATGGGAGACCAGTGCAAATAGGCAGGCTGTAAACCTAAAAGCGTGGATTTTCTTTTTTATTTTGTTGGGCTTCCTAAGTTCATGCCGTAGGATACAGTAACACTTTTTAGTCTGAAAGGTGTCTCTATTCTTTTTTCTTATTTTAAAAAAGCAAAACACTTAGGAATTTTTTTTAACCATTTTGAACTCTGCAGAAATGTACTAGAGTTTGTAAACTTTTGAAGGTACTAAAGCCCACTGTCTTCCCGAGACTTCAAAGCCTGAGATGCATCTTCAAACCAATGTCCTTTTTTTTAAGAGCAGTATTGTGAGGACCAGCTAGCCTGAGACTGTTGACTTAAATTGGGAGGCTTGATCCCCCTTGCTCCAAAATACTGTATGGACATACCTTGGAATGATGTGTACTGTCCGTGTGGGAGGTTTTTTGGTTTGTGTGTTGGTTTTTTTAACAGTGTAGCAGGAAGCCAGGCATTAGAAGCCTGACGAAGGTTCTAGGCAGAAACTAAGCCATGAAACCAAGCAATAGAGCAGCCTTGAGGATAATACTGTTTTTCCTTAGTCAAAGGTCTTTTTTCAGTGGCTCTTTCTGGTTTTGTCTGTTTTCTTTTCAGTCACTGACCCCTCACGCATCCTGCAATTAAGGATTTTAAATCTCTCCTGATGAGGGAAATGAGCTCAACCTTGGTACTACAGCTGGTTGAAAAAATTCTGACACTTTTTTTTATGGGGGGAAAAATGCCAATTCCTCAAAATCAAAACTGTTCATGGGAAAGAAGTGGTTTTTGATGAATTCCTGGGTTGAAAAATATGTTAGAAGAAAAAGTCTTGAAATTGTCAAAACCTCCTGTTTCTACATTCTCTGAATGAAAAAGGCTTTTTTAAAGTTTGAAAGGACTTTACATTTCTAAATGCAACTTAATTTATGGTTTTTTTTAAAAAATGAAAGGTCAATATAGAAACATGTTTCAAAATTATCAAAACAAAATATTTTGATCCAAACTATATTTTTGGGGTGGGGAAGGAAGCGGGGGGTTTTAGTTTATGAAAACTTGCCCTAGTTTGACTTCAAAAATCTTTCCCCATCCTGATGAAATCTCAAAGATTCTCATGGGATGGGAAAACTGTTTCCCACCCTGCCTTCTTTGTGATTGTTACTTCATGTCTCATGATTGCATGTGAATTACTGTGCTCTACTTGATGAAATGTCAGACCTGTTCATGTGTTTGTAAACATGGCACTGTCCAGCAGCATAAAGAGAACCCTTAAAAATTGCTGACAGAGATGGAAGCCTGTATTTATTAGATCAGAAGGTCCTAGGTTGTGTCTTGCTGCTTCATGCATTTTCATGTCTGGGTTCTAGGTTTTGTATGCAGATAAGTATTTTTACAAATTCTTCATGAGAAAATGGCTTCACACACAGTGTTACAACTTTAGATGCTAAGAATTTGCTACAGGGATTTGAGGCTGAAAGGCAGCAAGTTAGGCCCTGTGAAGTGGGAAGATTAGATTTACCCACAACACCATTAGCATCACCGAATGAGAGTTAAGACTGAGAAATTGACTCTTCATACAGACAATTTATTTTAATACCATTTAATGTTGAAATAGCGAGTTGGGATTACTCACTCTTGAAATAAGATGCTGGCTTGCAAAGAGCAATTTAAATGCTGTGGTCTCTTAAAGAAACAGCCCTTTTGTACCTAGATTTCCTCTGATCCTTTTGTATTTTTTAGATATTTGGCAATATTTAAGTTTCCTAAGGGTAAGGCTTTCTAAATCAATTAGATATTGTACATATCTACAATTTTTGTTCAAAATACTTCAATGCCACACAAGACTTGTGTATATACTTTGGTTATAACAATATGGCACAAAGTGTCTGTATTCTTTCCTGTATATATTTTGTGAACCTGCTTGTCTGCATATTTAATTATGTATAAAAAGTAAAGATGGCTCAGGGAGGTCAGAGGATTATTCAGACACTCAAATACACATTATGCACGATGTGATTATTTCTTTTAAAGAGCATTATGCATATTGTGTCCCTATTAGTATACTGGTCATAAAGCTCCAGTAACTTTATCAAATTTCTTTTATTCTTTTTTAACAACATATTACCTCTTCTAAATTTTCCATTCTATGCATTCTGGTTAGATTATTCTGCTGTATTAAATTTACCTGTAAATTTCTCTTTTTTAATTCCAAATATTTAGCTATTAAAGATGAAATGCCAAAAGAATTTCTAAGTTAAAGATTTCTTTGCTAAGTATTTGCATTAAAAACAAACACACAGATTGATTCTGCTATTCCTGCTTAATATTCTGTTCTGATGAGTTCTCACTTCTCACTATGCTCTTATGATGAGACTTGGCCAAAAAAACATTCAGTTCTCTCTCCTGCAATAGGTGTTGTATATCACCTAAGACTGAACCTTTATCTGCTATTCTGATAACATAATCCAATGGCTGGAACTTGAAGCTAGGCAAATTCAGACTACAGAGAAGACGTACATTTTTAACAGTGAGTAATTAACAAATGGAACAATTTACTGAGGTTCATGGTGAAATCTCATCACTTGTGATTTTTAACTCTGGATTGAACATCTTTCTAAAAGAAATGCTCTAGGAATTATTTTGGGGAGGTTGTATGGCCTGAATTGTATAGAAGATCAGACAAGGTGAACACAGTGTTCTGTCCTGGCCTATGAATACATAGGTAATATCAGCCTAAAATTCTCTTTGGTGTCCGGGATGCTCTCAAGGTGGTAATCTGCTTGTATTGACCTTCTGCTTGTATTCATCTATGAAGGAACCTATGTTTCCAGCTTTACGAATCTGCTCACAGTACATTTTGACTTTGAGTATCTTTTTATTCTTGACATGAAGTATTTATCCTTTTTTAGAGCAAACCTGCCTTTCAACTATTTTGCATGTAATCTTTTATCTGAAAAGCAAGACAACCATTATTTATGAGGTGAGTCTCAAATACTAGTTATTTTACAATGGCTATTAAAATCATTGACCAACACCACGTAAATTAATCTATTTTCTTAGTCTCCAAAGTATCCTTAAAAGAAGAAAACTGAAAAGAAGCCTTTTTTAAAAAAATACATATCTAGCTTTTTTCCACTGAAGCCCACTTCTTAAATAAATCTAGCTGAATTATAATTTTGTTGTATCCAAACATTTCATAGCCAGACAAATGTGTGAGAAATTTATTAGTGCCATTACTTGTGATTACTATTTTGGTAATTTTCATCTTTGTGTGGTAGTGGAAAGGGGTTATTGACTGCTGCTACATTAGAGACACCAGAAATCTTATTTCACAAAGACATATTTCCTCTTCACTATGTCAGTAATCATTGCAATTGATTTCAAAGTATGAATTAATTGAAAATGTTCATGCACTGTTGATGAATTGACTGAAAGACAAAGCAGTTTACAAACTGGAGGAATGTGTTTTTCATATTGCACAAATGCCTTTTAAAACTGATTTCTGGAAAAGTTTGTGGATTTGTTTTTCAAATTGTTGCAAACGTTATTATAGGTAAATATAACTGAGATTCAGATAAAATTTAACACCCTATGTGACTGGGTGCCTCCTTACCCCCCACTTGACTGGAGAGGGTTAATTTAGATTAAGAGGGCTAATTAATCTGACAGGCTATAGCTGCAGGGGAATCAAGAGGCTCAATAACCCCCAGAGTGTGGGAGCTTGTTGATAGGGAACAAGCTGGACTGGACTTACAAAGGCAAGAAGCTTCCTGGGATGTTACAAACAGCTTTTGACTCATGGCTACTTTGACACTGCAAGGTCATGTGACCACATCATCTGATACTGGACTCCATAATAGAATACCAGTATTTTTCCACTGTGGGGCAAGAGTGGAGGGAACCACAATGGAAAACAAAGGGTTCCCACCATATGTAAAATCTATTAAAGGCTAAGGAGTGACTTAATCAGGATTTGTTCTTCACCGAATCCCTGCCCAGGATGACTACTTGAAACATCTAAGAGACAAAGACCAGGGGTAGGAGAGAACTGAACTCAGTGTAGGAAGGTGTCTAGCCTCTAAAAGAAATACCTGGATTTTTAAGCTGCAAGCAGGAGCAGCTTGCTCTTAAGAACCTCTGTGATCTTCTTAAAATGACATTTAGGTTCCCTTCTCCTCCTCCCCCACATGCTATTCCCCTTGTGAGGTTCTGGAAGAGCCTTTCTCCTCTAGCTTGAAACCTCACCTTGCTGATGGCCAGTTTCTATCAATTTTTTTCATTCACCAGCATTGGCCTTTAACTTACATAACTCCCCTCCCTCGCTGGTGGTTATTCTTATGTATTTGGAATTGCTCTCTCCCTCCCCTTAGCCTTCTTTTTTTAATCTGAAGAAATATGCCTCCCCCAGTCTCTTCTCGTAACTTTTCATGGTTTCTCTGGGGAGTTAATGGCTCTGAAGATGGATCCTGTAGCAAAGTGCAGCATTAGCTTAGGTGCTGATTCTGAAGATGCTTCAGGGCTGGAGCACCCACTGGGGCAGAAAAATTAATGGAGCTCCTCCCTCTCCCATCTGCCATGATCAGCTGTTCTGTGACATGCAGGGGCTGCTGGGGGTGAGGGGGTAGAGTGGGGATAGGGAGCACTAGGGAGAGGGAGTGGAACTGGGTGGGAAGAGTCGACAGGGGTGAGGATTTGGTGGAGTGGGGGTGGGGCTTGGGGCAGAGCAGGTGTTGAGCACCCCCAAAAGGAGGAGGAAGACAATGCCTGTGAGCAGTAGACATAGTCAAGATAAGCTATCATTTTTACTACCTTTTAATTTCTGTGACTATGTGGACCAGTAGGCTAATCACTAGTTTGTTTCTTCTAAACCAGTGGCTCTCAAACTTTTTTAATGGTGACCCCTTCCACATAGCAAGCCTCTGAGTGCAACCCCGCTTATAAATTAAAAACATGTTTTTATATATTTAACATAATTATAAATGGTGGAGGCAAAATGGGATTTGGGGTGGGGGAGTCAGGAGCTGTCAACCCCCATGTAATAACCTCGTGACTCAGAGTGGTCCCAACACACAGTTTGAGAACCCCTGTTCTAAACCCTTTCTGCACTAATCATAAAAATGCCTAGGTTATACCTTTTGAAATGTGCTGCTCCATGAATAAATAGTTGCAAATCAGCTACCAGGAAATTTCACAATTTTGGGTTCTGTATAGTAACTGCACAAGAAGCTATCTATTGTGCATGTAATTTAGGTGCAGAGTTTCCAAATTTAATGTGTGATAATTTGTATACAGTACTGAAAGTGGCCCTAGTTTACCTGCAACGTATGTAGCAATATATGACCTGGCTGTATAGGATGGGCTATGCACAACTTGTGCATATAAATAAAAAATGTGTAAGACCTGACTGACACGGATCAGCTGGAAACCCTGTCAAATAACATTACTGTGGTTATGTTCCTCTTGGTGTGAGAGACTTGAATGTCATTGCAAATAACAAGGCTATCAAGCCTGAAGAAATGTTTTAAGCATGTCCTCTGTCACTCTGTTCCAGGTGAGTGCAGCTGAGTGACTGGCAACATTTTTGCTTTTTAAGTTCCCTTTTTATACAGTTTCACTTGTCTTCCGCATCATAAACAAGTGCTGTGCTCTTTAAAAGAGCCATTTATGGCTTTTTCACATCTTACACATTTCTCGCTGACAATAATGCTACTGTGCAGGGAAGAGTGAGGGACACACAGCTTCACTGTGGGCTATGTGTTTTGCCATGGTGAGAGAGATGGTATTGCCTTGCTTGTGGGAATACTGCCTCTGCTTCTAGCCAGTATCACAGTTATGTCTGACCTTTATACCAGCGGGTGACTGGACAATAAAAATTATAGAGCCTTTCTCCCCCACCTTTGGTTTAGCTGCATGTAATTGCAGTACCAGAAAAGTACATGAGCTGTTCCCACTCCTGCTTCCCGTGGAGCTGCATGATGCCTCAATGGAGGCAGAAAGGAAGTGGAGGATTTTGGCTCCAACTCCCCAACCGTCAGCCAGTGGTGACGCTCCTCCCCCAAAAGTGATGTGTATTGGCTACGTGGAATCATTTTCACTCATTCAAAACAGAGCGCACTCCCTTAATAAAATGCCCCGCTAAACGAATATTGTAGGTGAGACTGTAGATCCACAAACAATACACACAAGTCAGGGGGCACAGCTGAGGTCATACAGACAGTCTTCTCTTTGTCACTTCTTGACTCTTTTTTGGAGGTACTTTACTTTGCAACCTGAATACTCTTACAAAGTAACCAGGGCATTTTGTGTGGAATCTCCCTGCAGTGTCCTGTTAAAGGAAGGAAGAATTTTTTTTTATAAAAACCACTGTGTCCAACTGGATAGGAGTAGCATATTCTGTATTGTGCAATAGATGCAGTTGATCATTGAACCAGGAGTGTTTGCCACTTTTCCTGCTCACCTTCACGGGGGAAGGGAGGAAGTTCTCCCATTAGACTTTCCTAAGATATGAAAAACTAATTGAAGTGTAAGGCTGATATATATGAAACAGCATTAAAAACAGTGCACCAGGCACAAAGTTCTCCTGTGCCCCACTGCATGACTCCTAACCAATTTTCACTACAGCACTGGGAGGCTCACCTGCCTACTTAAGGACTATCTCCCCCGCACCACATTTCAATGTTCTACTTCAAACTGCTGATGACTGTTACAGCTGTTAATAAATCACAGAGATTATTTTTATGATAAAGTGAACTTTCCCCTTCTCATTTTCAAGGAAAACCAGGTCAGCTGTTCATAATATCATAGAAAATTAGGGTTGGAAGAGACCTCAAGAGGTCATCTAGAACCAAAGCTGGACCAACCCCAACTCAGTCATCCCAGCCAGGGTTTTGTCAAGCTGGGCCTTAAAAACCTCTAAGGCTGTAGATTCCACCACCTCCCTAGGTAACCTATTCCAGTGCTTCACCACCCTCCTAGTGAAATACTTTTTCCTAATATCCAAGCCAGACCTTCCCCACTGCAACTTGAGATCATTGCTCCTTTTTCTGTCATCTGTTCTTTCTAATGACCTCCTAGAATAAAAATGCATACACAACCCTAGTTTTAGACGTTGCTGTGGGCATTGTCTCTAATGTTATGTGAACACCCAGTCTCTGTATTGATGGGTTAGCACAGTTGTGTGAAGTCCCTGGAATTATGGCACTGGCATACACTCAGTTGTTCAACAGCCTCTTCTGCTGCTGAGAAAACAGTTTCCCCCTCTCACCAAGTCAGGAAACACAGAATCTTTAACTTCCTTTGAGCTTTATCTCCAACAGGGATCCCTCCCATTCTGAAATTGCCACACGCTTTATGAGTGGTCAGTGAATGTGCTACATATAAAGATCCAGCCTCCATAGTTTCTGTTATAATGTAGTACATTCATAAATAATGTGAGCGACTGAATCTGAAGAGGATGGTCTTGTTTTTCACTATATGATGGCCTCAAGGATTCTTACTGCAAGTTAATAGAGTATATCGGCAGCATAGAGCTTAATTAAGCACCGATAACTTAGTATGCATGATAGCATGTTTTAGTGGCGTGGGAGAATGTTTAGCGAGCTCATACTACTTACTGGATAGAAAACTAATTGGGTTCAACAGGAATTAAAATGCCACTAGCAGCTTGAATAAACTTGGATATTACATCGACTTTTTCGTAATAATCTCCTGTATATAAAGAGTTTGCATTCCTAGCAGATTATTTAAGATAACTAATTGGCCATCTGTTGATGGAAGTTAGGAGTGTGGTGGGCAGATTTTTGGAAAAGAAATAAAATTCCTGTTGTCCATTAAGAAACTTGCAAAAGTTTGGGAAATACTGGCAATGAAGAAATCGTGTATCCTGTTTGGAAGATGGTTATGGTGCCTCTGAATTCTTGTCTTTTTAAGATATACTTTTATATCCAGAGAATAAATGTCCAGAAGTTAACGAAACTGTCACTGCTATTTCCGTTCTACTTCCGATCAGAACACTTGCAACTTACTTTTTAGGGATTCTTTCGTTGTCTTTACCCATTGTGACAGGATAGTAAGCTTAAGGTATACTATACTTAAACTTGCAAATACAGTAACCTAGTATTCTAGGGAGCATCATGTTTTTCACCTAGCCAGTTCAGAGGCTGAATTGCTAGTGATGAACTGGGCTAGGAGTCTGTCTTGGATTTTTGTTGTTGTTGTTGTTTGTGTTTTGGCTTTGCAGTTAGTTTGGGCTGTTTTGGAGGTTGGGGGATGTTTTTGGAGGACGTTTGTTTTCACTGTATATTTTGGATCGAATGTACAAGAAGGTTGATAGCCAGCCATCTCAGCAATTTGAGTGAATGGATGAAAGGGTTGTTTTATTTCCCTTTTGTTTTGCAGACATGCTGTTCAGGTGAGGCTCCTGTCTTCTCTGTAGAATTTAAACCTCTTTACTGCTTTCTTGTCGTAACAAAGAAAGATACTGGGAAGAGCACAGACTGTCCAGTGCTTACCTTTAATGACTATCACTCTTGACTGTTTCTGATGCCTGTACTTTTTCCCGCTCCTGTGGCCCGATCCTTTTTAATGGTTAATAATTGTACTGATTTCCAATTGATACTGATTTAATGAGCTGGGAGAAATAGAGTTCTCATCCCAGAATCAGGCTGCACAGAATTAAATCTAACAAGTTCAGTATCATGTGGGGAATTCTGGGGTGTATGAAAGTCACTCACACAAGGCAAAACAAAGCTTTACGCACCTTCAGTAAAACAATCCATTAAGACAAGAAAGCTTCAACCACACAAACAAATAGCAGTAATACAGTATTAGGGATATCTCTGGTGTCATCTCTGGTGTCATCCCTGCATATGCTCATATAATTATATGTAGGGCCCTACCAAATTCACATCCATGAAAAACGCATCATGGACTGTGAAATTTGGTCTCCCCCCATGAAATATGGTCTTTTGTTTGGTTTTACCCTAACTTATACAGATTTCATGGGGAAGACCAGTGTTTCTCAAACTGGAGGGTCCTGAGCCAAAAGGGAGTTGCGGGGGGTCACAGTATTGCCAGCTTTACTTCTGTGCTGGGTGGCTAGATAGTGGCCACTGCTGACTGAGGCCCCAGCTCTGCAGGCAGCAGCACAAAAGTGAGGGTGGCAATACCATACCACGCCATCCTTACTTCTGTGCTGCTGCTGACACTGGCTCTGCCTTCAGAGCTGGGATCACAACCAGCAGCCGCTGCTCTCCAGCTCTCCAGCTTGAAGGCAGTGCTGCCATCAGCAGGAGGGTAGCAGTACCACCCCCCCATAACCTTGTGACCCCCCCAACTCCTTTTTGGATCAGGATCCCTATAATTACATTACTGTGACATTTCAGATTTAAATAGCTGAAATCATTAAATTTAGGTTTTTAAAAATCCTATGACCATGAAATTGATCAAAATGGACTGTTTGTATGCTCTTCCTTGGGGACCTAGTGATGAAGGACAAAGGACAAGCTCTGTCCCTGGCATGCCAAATACATGTGGTTCAGAACCCCATCTCTCAAAGGACAGGGATGCATAACAGTGGAGAGCTGAAGGAAAGCTAACCCCTGCTACATGGTGACTCAGCGTACTCATTTAGATACCCCCAGCCTTCCATGTCCAAATCTAACTTCCTCATCCTGATAATATTGGGGTGTACTTAACTTACAGGTGTATATATGAAGCCTTTTAGCTCATTTCATACCTCACCTATTTATCTCACCTATTGCTAAAACAAGTTTGTGGTTCAACTGCCGATAAGGCCATCCTAAAATATTCAAGTCCAATATCAGCTCAGTGTTCCTGCAGTTGCCTGGATTGTTCTATACCAACTCCCTCTGAGCAAGCTATTCCTAGTTCCACAAAACTTAGAGTAACTGTTCGGCCATTTTATCTGTGCTAGGGATCAGAGGCCTACTTTACTTATGGGAACTTGCTTAAGCCAGTGTCTTACAGGATGCAGGCCTGTTGGTTCCTTGTGTTTGTGGCTGAATAAAATAAAAAGCTAAGCTATCTCTATAGACTACGCGCTCTCTCCATTTGTTTGACTATATAACAGTCTTCTTGAGAATATTTTTGTCACAGGAACATGGACAAAATTAGGTTTAAATGGATGAATAGGAAAAGGAAAATTGTTCAACATTATGTTTCAAATGTGATATGGCAGTAAAACTATTTCTTTTGATTTTTTTCCCTTAATAGTTAATATTTAGCATACCACTCAATAAATATAATCCTATTTATCCAACTTTTTCTCCGCTATTGTCTCATTAAAACTATACAAATCTTTACACAGACAAAATTGATTAGCCTAATTTCATCCTTAGAGTAACTCCGTAAGTCAGTGAAGTTAAACTGGAAATGGTTCTGGCTCCTAGCCTTCACTGGCGAGTGCAGGGACTGTAGAACCAGATCCTTTCTCTATATTAACCACACATTGCTTTAATTTGTGCCACTTAGAAAGTGTTAAGTATCCTCAATGTCTAACCCTTCAGGTTTGGACCCTAAATCTGGAGTCATTCCATTTTCTTCAGTGGTGTGACTGCTGAGTTCCACAGGAGTCAGAATTTTTTGGACCTGTCTCTCCACAATTTCTTTCATTTTCAGAGTGAAGATCAAGAGATCACAACCAGAACAAGGGATGTGACATACTATGGGTTAGATTCTTTTTTTTTTTTTTTCCGATTCCCAAATACTGTTTCTGTTTTACACAGTTCACAGTGTACATGCTCTGTAATTGGAGAGACCATTGAAGAAAATAATATGATCCAATTTTTCCTGTTGTGTAATTCTAAGTTGTAATGAGACTCCATTTGTAGAGCCCAATGAAAATATACAAACATGAGAAACTTCAATATTTAAAAACACAGTTCTCTTATGGGCCTTTTGCTATAAACCCAATTTCTCTATGGAGTGAAGTAACCAAAGACCGTCTTATTTACGTTCCCTACTTTGGACACAATTTTCAAAAGTGCTTGTTAAGTAATTGTTAACAGAAGTGTACTATTTAATTTACACCATCTGGTCAAAGAGTGGTCATCAATAAGACACAACAGGGTGCATCGAACTGGAACAGCTTGTTTTGACTGCAATTTTAAAAAATGCTTACAGTTGTTAGTGGAAGACCATCATTTAATTAACACCATCTGGTCCAAGTGTTTGTATTTCTGTGGTGATGATGATACATGAAGGGAATCCAATGTGCCTCAGATTCATTGTTAGGTCTGAGGCCTGTAATCACCCAAAAAAAGCAGTGATGTTGCATATCCTGGAGTGTCTTAATACAAGTTTATAAAACTGTTTTGTAGAAATAATATTGCAAATAAATAATTTGTTAAAAATAGTTTAGAAAGAACTGTGCAGTTAAAGCAATTAGGTTTACAATTAAAATTAAACATATGTAAAGCTAATTTGTATTTGTTTGGCTGCCTCATGTCAAGACCAGGAATCTCCCTGACCTTCTTCCTCACTATCCCAGGTTCCTTTTCACTGCATGTGTTTAGATTGTTATACTGCACCATCAATGTGGTATCTAACGGTGGTGTCCTCAGCACAGCATAGGCTAGTCCATCCTTGAAATAACTAGAGAGCAGTTGTTGATTTATTTTGTATCTTTTGGAGCAGTCTGGGACTGAATCCCAATCCAGCTGCATTGTGAAGAGGTCCAAAGAGGACTGCTGAGAAACATGTCTGACAGAGTGAGAGAGAGAGTGTTTTGAAAACTACTGCCAGACAGCACATCTTGGCAATTCCTCTGAATGGTGAATCCCCACTTTTCCCTCCTGCTTCATAGAAAAGATAAAGCAGACAACTCATCTTGTTCCCAATTCAGCTTTAAAATACATATATATATTGAGATTTTTTTAAAAAATCATTTTTTTTCTAGATTAAACCATTTATTTTAACAAACAGATGAGTCCTTAAAATAAGCTGGATGCTGCAACAGCAGCTCTCTTGGGCTTAGGTGTTGTTCCTTCACAGAATCCATTCCTGAATCGATGGTAGACATTTTTAGGTGCCTCATATGACCAGTACCACTGGTGTTGTCTTTTAGCCTTGGCACTCCAGTTATACTTTGTCTTGCGTTTAGCAGGGTACCTACATTTGGAAGGAAGTTATGCCTTCCTTAGAAATGGAGAAAAGATGGTAGATCAAAACAGGCATAATTGGTGGGAGGATCAGGGCCACCTCTAGATCAGGACATGTTATCTAGAGCACAAAATAAAATGAGTGGAGAAAGTTAATATATATAATCAGAGCTGCTTGAAAATTGTTGAAACTCAAAATTTTTCAGTAAAGAGCAATTTTCATGAAAAACGGCTTCTTTTTTTTTCCTTTTGAGGAGCTGCATATGCAGTTCTGGGAAAATAGCTGGGTCCCCCAAGAATCTGTGCTGAGACTTGTGTTGTTCAACATATTCATAAATTATCTGGAAAAGGGATGAGTAGTGAAGTGGCAAAAATTGCAGATGACACAAGATAGTTGAGTCCAAAGCTAACTGCTAAGTGTTACAAAGGGATATCACTGAACTGGGTGACTTGGCAACAAAATGGCAGAGGAAATTCAATAAATACAAAGTAACCCATACAGGAAAAATAATCCCAACTATATATACAAAATAATGGGGTCTAAATTAGCCATTACCATCTAATAAAGAGCTCTTGAAGTAGTCATGGATAGGTCTGAGAAAACGTCTGCTCAATGTGCAGTAGCAATCAAAAAGCTAACAAAGTTAGGAACCATTAGGAAAGGGATTGATGATAAACTGGAAAATACTATAATGCTATCGTATAAATCCACACCTCAACTACTGCATGTAGTTCTGGTCAACCCGCCTCAAAAAAGATATATTAAAATTTGAAGAACAGAGAAGGGAACAAAAATGATTTAGGGGTATGGAACAGCTTCCATCCAAGGAGAGATTAAAATGATTGACCATTTGAGAAAAGAGCCAACTAAGGGAGTACATGATAGAGGTCTATAAAATTATGAATGATGTAGAGAAAGTGAATGAGGAAGTGTTACATACCCTTTCTCCATAATAAAAAACCAGGCATCATCCAATGATTTTATTAGGCAGTAGGTTTAAAAGAAACAAAAGGAAGTGCTACTTCACACCATACACAGTGAACTTGTAGAACTCATTGCCGGAGGATATTGTAAAAGCAAAAAGTGTGCCTGGGTTCAGAAAAGAACTGGAAAAATTCATGGAATATCATCACTGATGGACTTATTAGAAAAGATGGTCAGGGACACAACCCCATATTCTGGGTGTCCCTAAACCTTTGATTGCCAGAAGCTGCGACCGAGGATGGATCACTTTAAATTACCCTATTCTGTTCATTCTGAATACTGAGCTAGATGGACCATTTTTCTGACCCTCCCGCCCCTGGCCATTCATATAATATTATGCTATGTCCATAGGTATTTATCATTATAATTGTATCTTAGGTAGAAAATCCTACATTTTGGAGTGGGTTACACTTGTGAAAGTGCATTAATAATACCTAGGGTATGGCTTTGGAAACAACAGAGCAAGTAATTAAAAAATTAAAATCCTCATTTACCATGGATGATAGACTGTATATGAAGTACCCCTTATACTTATTTTGGAGAAGATGACCATAATTGTTTCTGATGGCATCCACTGTAGCTCTGACCACTAATAGTGTATCTAGATATTGCCATGGCTATTGAACAGTCAGAATTCAGTATCTCCTGATGGGATTTTCTAATTGAGTGTATTTACTGTCTTGCCACTAGCACTCTAGTTAAAATGTGCAGCTGGGCTTATGCTTCAAAAGAAAAAAGTTGGCCTGTATGAGGTACTACTAAACTGATTCTGTCTGTGTTATGACTCACTTTTTAATGTCTCCTGTAGGCACCTGGGCATAATACCAGTTTCAGTGACATACTTGTGCAGACAATGGAAATGGAGAAGTGTTTTTTTTTAAGTATTCTGTATTTAAGTATTCTGTATTTTAAAATTCTGCTGGCAGACAGTCTTGCAGAGGGATTTACAAGATTGTCCATACCTAATTGTTTCTTCTCTTTGGGCCTTTACTAATGCCCTGCTAAGGACCTCTCTTTCACCTTCAGTTATGATAACTAAATCCTTCAAGAATGTTTCTGGGTCTTCCTGCTGTACAAAGCATGGGATTTGCTTGTCACATCCATGAAACAGATTTAAAGTGTCAAAACATCTCACCTATCCACCAAATTACAATAGTTTTATTCAGTAAACATTCGTCTGTCCTTGGTAGAAGTAATATAGGCTACCTTTTGATTTTTTAAGTAGTAATGCTGCTTATTTTGGGGCATAATTAAGTCCATTGATGGCTATTATCCAGAATGGGTAAGGAATGGTGTCTCTAGCCTTTGTTTGTCAGAACGAGGAGATGGATGGCAGGAGAGAGATCACTTGATTGTTACTGTTAGGTTCACACTCCGGGGCACCTGGCATTGGCCACTCTCAGTAGACAGGATACTGGGCTGGACTGACCTTTGGTCTGACCCAATATAGCCATTCTTATGTTCTTAATAATGGCATTTATTTTTTAGATGGATATTCAACTGGCCCTTTAAATTGCACCAAGTGGACATTCTTAATATTTTTTTCAAGTAAAGTTAAATCACTGAAGTCTGCACTACGGGCTTACATTTACATCTTCAGTGCCTTTGAACTAGGCCATTATGACAGAATAGGATACCTGTACTGAGAAAATGTTTTGTTTTATCTGTGAGAATGTTAAAAGCATGAATTACAGTCCGAGTACTAGCATTGGGGGTGATAGCAAAAATGGTGTCATTGTAAGCAATTATAGGGACAAGTCAATTATTCAGAGTTATCTGGATCACTTGATAAGCTGGCTTTTTAATACAGCCAAATGAAAATACATCTTAAGAATAAAGAACATAGATGTCAGGGATTCTCTCTGACAATCAGTGGTTGGAGCATTGGTGTGGCCACAGAATCAAGATCTTGCGTCAATGCTGAGATCAGAGTCCATAGCCAGAGTCCAGTGACAGGTCAGAGGTCGAAGCTAGGTGGTCAGAGTTCAAAGACAAGGCAAATTTGCACCAAAGTCAGAATCCAGATATTGGCCGAAGTTTGAAAACTAGATAATCAGAGCCTGAGAGCTTGCAGGGGATCAGGAGGCAGAGGCAAGGCTGGAAAAGGCCAGTGATGAGGCTGGAGTGAGGCTAGTGCAGAGCAAGGGAAGGGCTCAGGCAAGGCTAAGGAACAGGAGCAGGCTGGGAATCACTGGAGTCTGATGGACTGCAAGGCAGCAGGGTGTTCCTGGCTGTCTAGGGTTCCTTCTGTTGCTCAGGCTGATCTGCAGCTCTGCTGGGGCTGTGGAAACACCTGAGCTTTGTGTCATTGGACCGAGGTTCTGCACAGTGATAGGCTGCTGCTGCAAGTCTGGAGGCTGACTCAGCATAGGCCCAGCTGAGTGCTGACTCATCACAGCAGCTGAAGAGCAGCCCTAATTTGGCTGCCAGTTTGCCTCTCAATAGGTCACCTTAGAAGGTGGAGGACCCTGTATTTTAGACCCTGAAGAGGACTTGGGGATCATGGTGGATAATTAACTTTACATGAGCAGACCGTGTGATGCTATGGCTAAGAGGACTAATGCAATCTTGGGATGTATAAATAGGGAAATTAGAAGTTAGAAGTAGGGTCTGGTGACATTACCTGTGTTCAGAGCATTGATCCTATATCTCTTTTCTCGACGCTTTCCAGTTTTTCAACATCCTTTTTCAAGTGATAGCACTAGAAGTAGACAGTATTCCAAAGTCTGGCAAATCTGTCACCGGCAAGAGACTATAGAAGCTCAGTCTATTTAGTTTGTCAAAGAGAAAGCTAAGGGGGCATGGGTCTATGGGTATCTACATTGAGAGATTTCTGATGATAGAACACGCTTGATTGTAGCAGATAACAGTATAACAATTTCCAGTATCTATTAACTGAAGTTAAATAAGTTCAGACAGGAACTAAGGGGCAAATTTATAAATAAGGGTATTTATCCACTGGAATAATTTACCAAGGGGTGTAGTGGGCTTTCCTGATCACTTGAAATTTTTAAATCAAGACTGGATGTGTTTCTAAAATATATGCTCTAACCCAATCAAAAGTTATGACCCTGATGGAGCAGTAATTGAGTGAAATTCAGAGGCCTTTTATTATGCAGGAGGTCACACTAATGATCATATTGGTCCCTTCTGGCCTTGGCCTATGAACCTATGACAGCAATAGTTAAAGGGCCTGATTATCATTTACACTAAGGCCACTTTGGCAGTGGAAAGTGTCTTTTCAGTGAATGTAACCGTAATTTATGCCCACTTAAAGGCCACTTTACACTGCCCAAGTGATACGTAAATTACAATAAATTCATGGTGTGTGTGGAGGGGTAGGAACAGAAGGATCATTATGATCAAGTAGTATGACCTCCTGCATTATACACTCATAGAATTTCACCTAGAGTGCTTTCCTAAAGTCCAATGTCTTATTGTAAAACTAGGAGCACATCTTCTAGAAAGACATCATAGGTTTTGTCATTAGGCCCATGTTTTCCTAACTCTTTCTGTTCCAAATTCCCTTTTTCAAGTATTTCTAATTTTCCAAATATTTGACCTTTCAGGCTGAAATCCTCAGGCCAGGTTTCTTCCTGAAAATTCACCCTCAGGAAAATCTGAATAAAACTGGATGAGCTGTTTTTGAGAATGACGGTCAAAAATGCACTTCTCCCTTGCCATTTCCCCCTCTTTGAACATAGCTACTGACAAAAGGATTGGCAAACGATAACAAAGTCTAAATTTAGGAGCAATTGTTCAGAAGAAAGAGAGGGGTCTTTCTGGAATCTGGGTGAAAATTGCCTTTGATTTGACTGAGGTAGGAAGGTCTGATGACCAGAATTGGTGCTTACTAGCATTGTTAAATGACTGTGCCCTTTTTCATAACTAGTGCCCAGCTATTCAAAGTAAAGAGGCCTGCAACATATATGTGTGCATGTCAGGTTCCAGTAGGTGTTTTAAATTTGAGTGTATTAATGGTTGCTACTTACTGCATCTTGCAGTTATTGGACAAGATTGTCTGAAATTGAATCTTGCTTGTTGGTTGCTACTCAGTAGACACTTCCAGGATTTTTCAGCATATGCAAATAATTGTGCACTCTCTGAGACACAAGCCCTTTCTCAGGGCCAACTCCAGGCACTAGCCTAGCAAGCAGGTGCCTGGGGCAGCAAACAGGGGTGGGGGTAGCACTCTGGAAGCTGTAGGGTGGCACTCAGGCTGTTTTGGTGGTATACCGGCGGCAGCTTTTTTTTTCTTTCACCACTTGGGATGGCAAAAAAGGTAGAGCCGGCCCTGCCTTTTCTCCTTCCTTGCACAGGTTTGTGCATGGTCTCTGTCAAAGGTGTGCCTTTTGTTACTCATTTGGAAGGAATGTAGTAGCCCATTAGATATTTAGTTCAGGTACCAGTGGTGATGAAGAGGTGTCTCCCCCCACCTCCCATTGCAGACTAGCTGTTTCTTGCGCAGGCCCAAGTTATCCATGCCTTTGTCGCATTCTGGTTGGAGTGAGCAACACCCACAGTATTTCAGCTACAGTTTAAGAGCATGGAAACACTTCAGTGCAGAATGGATCTGCCAGCTTATTTTGCAGCGTGTTTTGCATAAGGAACACAACAGTTGTGCTGTGTAGGTAGGGGACTATATTTCCCTGTGCTAAATATGGGACACCTGCTAAAATTACTCGTATTCAAGCGAGTTCAATGGCAATCAATCAGAACCATGCAGTACAAACATTCAAAATAACATCAAGTTGACTGAGTCTCTGTTAAAAGGAAATACTCCATATCTTTAAGGGTTTAGGGTACACAGAGGGTGGGGTGACACAAACACCCCTAGCTGCCCCCCCCCCACACACAGACACATATACTGGGAAAGGTCACACACACCTCTCTCACATGGGAGGATGACGGACTGACATGACCCTCCCTTCCTGGTGCTCTCTGCCCTCCATCCTTGGTTGGGCGCCTGGGATGGACCCACCTCTCCTGGCACCCCATCTTCCTTAGGCAACACATGGGCAGGCACATGCAGGGTCACATGCCCCCCCTCCTCAGTTTTCAGCCAGGATTCACACTAGAACGTGGCCAGCACTATCCTTTTGTCACTGTGCGGGAGGGAAGGGACAGGAGTTGCTTCCAGTCACAGGGGAAGAAGAAGTGGGGAAGGGATGACCTGGCCCATGTCTCTGCAGAGCTCATCTCTTCTCTCCCCCTTCCCCCCCCCACCCGCCCACTTGTCCCTTCCTGGCCACACCATACCAAAAGGCAGCTAACACCTTCAGGCTGCTGCTGGCCTCTGGGTACAGTATGGGCAGAAAGGAGTTATGCCCTAAGGATGCATTTTGCCCCAGGGCCCAGGGAGCCTGACTGAAGGGGCTTCAGCGAACCCAACAGAGAGCTGGCTCTGCAGGGGAAGGTACCTAGGGGATGGAGCAGGACCCAGGGTGGGGAGGGGTGGGTGAAGAGGGTGCTAAGCCTGCAGGTTCAGGGCTGGAAATTGCTTCTCCCCTACCCCCCACCCTTGCCACTCCAGAGCTCAGCTGGGGGCAGAGAAACTTCCCCATTGCAGTGCTGCTTGGGACTTTGGCATATGCAGGGCTCGGCTCCTCCTGGCCAGTGCCCTGGGCCAGAGGGTCAGCCTTGGGGCACCAGCCCAGCCAGAGACACTGGGGGAAGGAAGGAGCCTGCCGGCAAGGCTGTTGGTGAGTTGCGAGCGCTGACCAGGGGCTAGCTCTGGCAGCAGGATGGGCTCTGCTAGGGTGCATATGGGGGAGTAGTGGGGATGGGGGTGGGCAAAGTGGCAAAACAGGACAAGGACAGCAAGAGAGGGAGAATGTAAAGGGCCCATGGGTGGCAGCAGAGGCAACATGTAACCAGCCACCACCTGAAACCTGCTCACACACATTGGAGGTTGCAGCGTGCAGCTAGTGCCAGCCAGAAATGGGGCTGCGCTTGTGGACCAGCAGGTGGAGTAGTCAGTCCGATGTGCTGCATCTTTGTCCTTCCACCAGCCTTGCACACCAACCCCCCCTTCTCGTTGGCTACTGGACCTCCCACCACTTACTGCTGGTAGGCAGATGGCTGGCAAACAAGGATCCAGCCAGCAGCAGAAACCACCAGTACTGATGTGGGGAGGGGAGACAAAAATACAGGACAATTTGCCTGTGTCATAAGTATAAAGTAGCCTAGAATTACTGTTTACCTGTAAGGGGTTAAGCTAAAGGTAACCTGAGAGGTGAAAATTAAAGGTTTGTCAGTTTACAGCCCAGGGAGGAAATAACGCTGAGTGGCCTGAAGGTGTCTACTATGAAGGAAGCAGTGACGGTGGCGTGGAAGAGGTAAACTTCTCAATGACCCTCGGACACATGCAGCGCCAGCAGATCAAGAAGCTGTGCACTAGCTTTGCACCACTATTCTCAACCACCCCAGGACAGACTGAACGGGCATACCACTCCATTGACACAGGTAACGCCCACCCAGTTAGAGCCCAACCTTACCGGGTGGCTCCTCATGGCAAAGCTGCTATAAAACGGGAGATCCAGGACATGCTACGGATGGGTGTAATCCGCCCTTCTCACAGTGCATGGGCATCTCCAGTGGTTCTAGTCCCCAAACCGAATGGGGAGATACGCTTTTGCGTGGACTACCGTAAGCAAAATGCAGTAACTTGCCCAGACAGCTATCCAATGCCTCGCACAGATGAGCTGTTGGAGAAACTGGGACGGGCCCAGTTCATCTCCACCTTAGACTTAAACAAGGGGTACTGGCAAGCACCGTTAGATAAATCTTTCAAGGAAAAGTCAGCCTTCATTACGCATGTAGGGCTGTATAAGTTTAATGTGCTCCCTTTCGGGCTGCAGAATTAGTTATCAAGAAGCACCCAGCCAACACTCACCCCTGAGAACCGTCCAAGTGATAAAAAGAAGGTAAACTTACTGACTACCTTACTTGATAGAAAGCTATAGTTACAGTGAAATAAATAGGTGTGGTTCATCCCATAGCCGAGTTGAACAGAGAAGAGACCTAGAGAGAAACTGAAACTCAAAATCCTTTGTCTCCTGAGGAATTTCTCATTGGTCAGTTGTCCACCTCTCAGGTTACCTTTAGCTTAACCCCTTACAGGTAAACAGTAATTCTACGCTACTTTATATTTATGACAGCCTGTTTTAAAGAAGAAGTCAGGACACCTGCAGGAGGCTTAAATAGGGGACTGTTCCTTTAAATATGGGACATCTGGCCACCCTAGGGTTGTGGAGACTGCAGTGCTTTTAAATCAGCTTCCAATGCAATTTCAAAGTGTGACTTTGTTCTAAATGATTGGGGCCATAGGTGTCTTAGAGGTCATCTCTCTCTATTTTGACTTAATAGATGGAAACTATTAATATATCAGGGGATGTGGGCAGGGTGTTCTTGGTTTGGCTTTTTCCCCCTAGTTTTGTTCAAACAAACAGAGTCCATCCTTCTGGTCATGCCAAAAGCAGATTTATGTACATGAATTTGTATGCTGATAGTGGAGGTGTTGAGCCCCATATATTAGAAAGCTGTGCACAAATGGCCATCTGTTTCCTTTTCTTTTTTTTTTGCCAAAATGTCCCATGGCACGTATCCTCAGAATTAAGCTACTATCCAATTTTCAGGAGCCGCTGTAGGAGTACAAGCTCTGCCTGGGGTAGGGGGATACACAGTAAACTTGGATGCCCAGACTCCAGGAAGAATTCTCTTGCAGAAGGAAGCCATCAAGCCAGAAACCCCTTTTGTCAGAAGCACCTTCTTAAAGCACATAGGAGGAGGCAGGCTGGCCTGAAGAGGTCGTCTGTCCATTCTGGAAAAGTCCTATAGAATTCAATAGGAAGTGGTGATCTTCTTTTATTCTGGGGTGGGTTTTTTCTCTTCCTTCTAAAGAATTGGGAGTGGCCATGGTTAGAGAGGGACAATGCTCTGAGGTGGTACATGGAATTCTTTCTCAGGTCTTGGCTGGTGGGTCCTGTTCGCATGTTCATGTGTCAGTGTTACAGTTGGAATAAATTTTCCCCAAGTCAGACTGAGAAAGACCTTGGAGAGGTAAAAGGGAGAGTTCACTTTTCGCTGCAGCATGAGGTGTGGGTTGCTTACTAAGACCATCTGTGTATATCTCACTTAATCAGTTCTCTGCCACTGCAGGAACCTTGGGCATTGATGCATTGAGCTCCTTTCTACACCCTTCTTGTGGCACACAATAGACTAGTCACCTGAGTGCTGTAATAATTCAGACTAATCCAGATGGCTGGGCTCACTACATGGATAATTAGGTGGGGTTTAATGGCTTATGAAGTTCAGTAAATCAGACTAGATCTGGTGGTTCCTTATGGCCAATAGATTTTTAAACCACCCTGTAGAATTTATTAAAAAATAGTTTTTTCTAGAATGGTTACATCAAAGTTATCTTTCTATTTTAAATTACTAAACTTCTATACTGTGTAATTTCTAGAGATTGCTATTACATTTTTATTGACATATTTACATTCTATTGCTTTAATCACTTTTAAATTCTAGCCTATAAGACTTTGCAATAAGGGCTGTCCTAGAGAGAGTAGTAAAGACCAATAAGTTTGAGAAGGCTACAAAACCAAGGGGAAAAGGAAAGAAATGGGATGATGGGAAATAGAGGATGAAAAGCTTTCTTTCTTAGACACTACATGCAATTTCCCCCTGGCTTCAGTGGGAGGAGAGAGTGCTCAAAACTTTGCCGCATGGAGGGAATCGCCAACATAGCTATGACTAGCCAGTTGATTTTGCTGGAGATTAGTGTTATTCTCAATATCTTTTTCCTCCCAGGGACGCCAGTATACTTTTATTTCAGCTTTCATTAAATTCTATTTCATCTGCCCACTGTTTTTTCCAGAGTCATTACACCACTTAGCTTTCAGCATCCCCAATCCAGTTCTCAAGTTTACTAGCTTCTCTTCCCCTTCCAGCTCCTTTTGTACAAGTTAATGGCATGAAAATCAAAGTGTGGCTCCTCTTTCCCCTCAAAAAGCAGAATTTTTCCATATTTCTGAGCCAAAGCCAGTGGCATCAGAATCCTTCCACTCCCACTGTCAGGATGAGAAGCCGCCTAGATTACATCTGAGGTTTAAAAATAATCTTGCTGTGCCATTTTTTTAGCATCTTTATCTTTGAGAGAACATAACATTAACTATTGCTCATTCATTCATGCAGAAATAGGGAACAGCAGCAGCTCTTAAAATAAAAATAAAAAGATAACCCACTTTGGAGTTAAGCGAGCACATGTTCTGGAGAAAAGCCCTCCACTTAAAACTTCAGACATGTAGTGCAATCCACAGAGAATTAGAGGAGTTTATGAAGCAACTGCCCTGTTGTCAGTAAGAGCTGTGTGCCTTATGCACACACCTGAAAATGTACACAGGAAACCTTTAAATAAGTTTAAAACAATACTATGGTCTTAGCATTTTAAATATTCCCCTTACCAAAAAGGGAAAAGTTTGCTTATAGAACAAAGCTGATATATGATGGATAGCAGGTTGGAAGGTTTTTTTAGAGGGTGTTTTATGGTCTTTTTTTTTTAATTTGAAAAATGTATTTTGGACAAGCCACTAATGTGACAGCTCTCAATGTTGTAAAATAAATTCTCAGCATGACTTTCAAAATTCACTCTCCATTTCAGAGAATGGAGATAATTCTCCTCTCACTAAGATTAGTTTCACAGTGGGAAACTCCGTTTGACTTCAAAAGGGATTATTCCTGATTCTCAAGAAGGATTGAGAAGTTAAGTGACCTGGTTTAATGGGTGACTCCACAGGAAGGAAGAAGTCCTTAGACATTGTGGGGGTCCAGCTAAAAAAACCAGGGTGTATTATATGGGATAAATAATTTGACAGTAAGGGAGCCAGACATTCTAAACAATGGTAGGGAATTCTCACTGATTGTTGCTTATATGGGAACAAATTATAAGATTTATTTAATGAAACAGTGGTATTTCATGCATCTGAAATTCCAGGCAAGAGTTGTGATTTTGTAATCTCTTCCATTTACAAAGAACACAGCGGGAATCAGATTGGGGGGAATTTGGGTGTCAAGCATTGGGGAGGAGCACCACATGCTTGGGTACTCTTAACACTGGCATGCTGGGCTACTACGGAGATGGGCATAGGCTGAACACTTTCACATCATACAAGAGTAACTCTGGTGTCACTCACTGGAGCTTCAGGTCCCTCTCTATGGCTCCTGCACTGAAGGCTGGAGTCCCTAGGTGGAGTTTGAGATGCTGCACTTGTATGCACTGAGGGTGTGTGAGGGTCTTGGTCCTTGTCTAGAATTCTGCATTGCGGTATCTCACTGAGTGCTAGGACACTGGTTGACACCTGGAGTCCTGCTTGCACCTGGTGTGGACTCTCCTTTTTGGGAATCTGATACATGACCAGATGTTCCCTCTGCTGGCGGCGGCCTGAGATTGGGTTCTTCTGCCAGTCACAGGTAGCTATACTTTTGAATGTTTGTGACACAGGCTATGATTAGCCAATTGTGTCAGTAGAGGTGTGAAGAGGACAGAGCACACTGGTGGCAAGTTCAAGAGGGGTCAGAACTACACAGAGATGTGCAGAGGTTGCTACCAAGTCCTGGAACACAGCCCAGCCCCACCCCGAGAACTCAGCTGCTGGAGGAAAAAAAACCACCTATCCATGTGGTATAAGCAAGGACTTCGTCAAAGACAATAAACCATGGAGAAAGCTCTAATACCACAGCAGAAATCCTTAGCAGATTATGTCCTTGAAAGAACGGCAGGTTCTGCTACAATAAGTGAGATTTCTCCCGCATTCTAGAAGATATTCTTCATCCTAGTTACAATGCTGCCAACTTTCACAATTTTGTTGCCAGTCTCACTGGACCAAGGTTGGTCACAGCCAAGTGCCCCTCATGGCCAGAGATAGCTCTGCAACACCCTGCCTTTGTTTTCCCCTTCTTCCAGGCTCCTTAAACAAGCCCCGCAAAGTATTTTGTTTCAATCACAGCCATTCTTGGAGACCGGTATCTTTATTCACAAAGTTCCTAAAACACAAACAAATCTTCCACCCAGCATTAAGATGGACACAGCCCGTCCTCCCTGAGGCACTGAGCTCAGCTGGGTTTTCTTGCGGAGCCGCAGCTTCACACAGTCTTCCCAAGACCTTCGTGTCAGGCCTCTTGCCTCTAGTTGTCTCAGCTACAAACCCACTTTGCAGCTTCCTATTGTTGTTTTTATTGGAATCACTTGATTCCCCTCAACTGGGGCTCATCTTGTAATCAAGGCTGGCTTAGCCCAAGGGCAAGCCACCCTGTCATGCTCACCATAGTTGGCGTTATACTTAAAGCCTCAACTGCTTGAATCAAGACTTTGCATGCAACTGTCAACTTCCATTTAAAAAGTAAAAGTGTGTTTCTAGCCCTTTAAGATTATGCAGAAAGGTGTGGAAAATGAAGCAAATGCTCCGTAAAAGCTCAGAAACCGGAAGGCAAATAAAAACAATTATTTGTAAAATATCTTATGATTTTTTTTGGTCAATCTTGTGATTTGGGCACGAAGGGCTTACTCATGATTTTTAAAAATTTGGGCTTGGCAACACTACTGTTGTCAAATTTCCTATTGATGAAACACCCAACCTATGCAAATGAATGTGGCTTTGCATAGAAACTATGAAAATATATGCAGTTTCAATGCTCTCGTTTTATGAGAAAGTAAAGATTTTAGGGATGTAAAATAGCCCAAAATGAAATACTATTTTTTTACAGAAAATATGATGAATATATTTTCATTAATGTCTTCATACCATCTGAAATATTAAATTATTCCCATTCTGAAAAGGCAGCTGCACTTTGCTTTAATCAATGTTTCCTCTTCCCTGTAAATGAAGTCTTAATATATTATGCATTAAAATGAGACAAGGGAAATGTGGGAAAACACTTTTTTAATGATTTGTGACCTTCATTTTTAATCTGTGATAGAATCACAACAGTAGATGGGTACGGTATTGCCTTTCTCAAGAGTACTTTCACCTGTTGCATTAAAAGATAACCAATGTTAAGGTTTTGTACAGTGCCCATCACTGCAGATCGAAGGACCCTGTGCACTCTTACTGAAGTATATGGAAAGATTCCATTTGACTACAAAGGGAGCTGGATCAGACTCCAAGATAACATTTAAGGTAAACGTTCAACCAGCATATTTTTCACATCAGCCAAAACCGTAACTAAATCTGATAACTGCCTAACCTGGGAAGAGATGTGTGTGCAGTCGTACAGAATGAAAGTCACTCACAGTTCCTATATCTCTGTCACAGATCCAGAGAGTGTGTTCTGCCTCTGACCTTTAAGCAGTCTTTATGGGAGAGCGTTCCTTTGATCTCTCTCTTCAGCCTTAGCAAAATAACAATGTTACTAACACTGGAGCCCAAGCAGTTGCCTCTTCAGGACTATAAACCTGACTATTGTGTCTGGAGTTTTTGTTGGGATGTTCCTTATCTAGCTGATGTTTTATCTTTCCTCCTTTGTTCCTCCAACAATCCCATTTGATCTAACACCATAGCAAGTAACCCATCATAAACAAACACAGAGGCATGCTGCTTACTCAGAAACATATAGATAGCTCCCAGTGCATCACAGCATCACTTTGAAATTGTCTCCCTAACTGACTGCTGGTAATAAGTCAGGCAGAGCCAACTGTTGAATAAGAAGGTAGGTGCAGTCCTTGCAGTGCATAGTAGGTTCACAAACTATCTCTGTAGCTTGGTTGTTTGGGCATGAAAGTGAATCAAAAAATTTGCTTGGAGTTGGCTTACATCAACTTTCAAGGCAAGTCCAAAGTCCCCTACCATGAATGAAAGATATGCTACCTTCTTATCTATTCAAGGAAGGGTGGCACAATGTTTGGGATACTAATCCAAGCTGCAGGAGATCTGGATGCAATTCTCTGCCTTGTCAGAAAGTTACACTCTATGTCTCCATTCCCCGTCTGAAAATGCAGATAATAGTGCTCCTCTACCTCACAGGGGTGTTATGAGGATAAATACATTAAAGATTGTGAGGTGCTCAGATACTAACATAAGGGTGGCGATATAAGTTGTTTAGCTAGTTCAGGTCTGCACAACATTTGTCCCGGGGGCCACATGCAGCCCTCACTGGCTTACTTTGTGGCCCGTGGGGGATGAGCAGGGGTGGGGCAAGCCAAGCGGTGGGATGGGGGGAAGCAGATGGGGGCAGGGCTAGGGCAGGGCTTTTCGGCCCACAGCTGGTTTTTTTCAGTAATATGGCCCTCGCTGCTTTCCGAATTGTGCAGGCCTGAGCTAGTTGGTGCACATCTGCCAACTTTCATGAGCATGGAATGCAGTTTACAAATTCATCAGACTTCAGGCACACAGCTTGAGGTTGTTTTATATGAATATTGTACATAGTGTTAATGAGGCAAGACCAAGAACTGTTGTGTGGCTCTGATTCCTCAATGCCTCACCTTCAAAATTTTCATATTATCGTTGACTTTAGTTTAATATCCCCACAGAGGGTACGGTAACTATCAGATCACATTTATTTATGTAGGCAGAAAGTGTTTCATGATGTGCAGGAAACCAGAAATAATAGACTGAAGTATAAGAAGAGTAGCCCATCCAGCACACGTATTCCTCAGTAAGTTTAGCTTTGTTTAAAAATTTAGGAGTGTGGGCAGTTTTCTCTGTACGAGGGAGGGGTTAGAGACTGGGAAGGAATTAGAGGAAACTGATGCTGCAACTGCCCTAGGCTTGCTGGTAGGCTCAAGTGGAATGGATTGACTAGCTGGGTAAGCAACCCCTTGGGATGGTGAAGAAACTCTTCTGTATCGTCCCTTTCCGTAGAACAGCCACACAGGCACTTGCTCCACATAAAATCACGCCTCAAGTTTTATTTTTAGTTTATGGTAAGAATCAAGAGTGATCGTAGCTGGTTCCTTTGCATTTTGACAGTCTGTACAAGGTTGCACATATTACATGACGGAGAGAGCCCAGACTAAGTGCCAGTAAGAACTCATTTTCTGAGATTCCCTTGTAGTACTCTTTATAAATATAGACATGCATAGAATACTTAGGGAAATACCTGAAGCATCACAGAACCATTAGTGCAGGGGTTTTCAAACTGAGGGTTATGACCCCTCAGGGGATCATAAGGTTATTACCTGGAGTTCATGAGCTGTCAGCCCTACTAGGCACAGGGCCGATAGCCCCAGCCCCTGTTAAATTAAAATTAATTTTAATTTAATTAACCCCCCCATTTTGGATTTATAAGGGGGTGTCACACTGAATCTTACTATGTGAAAGGGATCATCAATACAAAAAGTTTGAGAACCACTGCATCAGTGATTATCTTTGAGAATTTATGGAGAATGGGTGAGGTCCCAGAGGACTGGAACAGGTACCTATTTTTAAAAAGGGAGAACAAAGAGGACCCAGGGAATTATAGACCAGTCAACCTAATTTCAAGGTCGGGCAAGCTACTGGAACATATTATTAAACAATCAATTTGTAAGTACTTACAGGATAATAGGATTATAAGTAATAGAAAACATAAATTTGTCAAGAACAAATCATGCCAAACCAATCTAATTTCCTTCTTTGACAGGGTTATTAGCCTAGTGGATGGGAGGGAGTGGAATCTGTAGAGATGATAAATCTTTATATTAACAAGTCTTTTGACACAGTCCCATATGATGTTCTCATAAGCAGCCAAGGGAAAAGTTGTCTACATGAAATTACTGTGAGGTGGGAAACACTGTACTCGGAGTAATTATCAAGGGTTTGCTGTCAAACTGGGGATGGGGGATGGGGCATATCTAGTGAAGTCCAACAGGGGTCAGTTACAGATCTGGAAATAGTCACTATTTTAATTAGTGATTTGGAATAGAACAGAGAATCTGCTTATAAAATATGCAGATAACTAACTCTACCAAGCTGGGAGAGGTTGCAAGTATTTTGGAGGCTAGGAGTAGAATTCAAAATGACCTTGGAAAATAGGAGAATTGGTCTGAATTCAACAAGATGAAATTCAGTAAAAACAAATTCAAAATGATGCACTTAGAAAAGGAAAAATCAAATGTACAACTACAAATTGGGGAATAACTAGCTATGCAGTAACACTGCAGAAAAGGATCTGTAGGTTATATTGGATAACAGATTGAATATGAGTCAACAATGTGATGCAGTTCAAAACTGCAGTGTATTAACAGGAGTGTCTTACATAAGATACAAAAATTAGTTTTTTCCCTCTCCTCCCCAATGGTGAAACCTCTGCTGGAGTACTGTGTCCCGTTTTGGGTGCCACGCTTTTGGAGAGATATGGACAAACTAGAGAGCCCAGAGAAGAACAGCAAAAAATAAGTTTTAAAAATTTAACCTACGAGGAAAACTTGAAAAAATGGGCTAGTATTTAGTCTTGAGAATGAAGATTGAGGGGCCTGATAAGGCTCCAGATATATTCAGGGATATTAAAATGAGAATGGTGATCAATTGTTCTCCATGTCCACTGATGGTAAGGAGAAGAAGTAATGGACTTAATCTGAAGCAGGGACACTTAAATTAGATATTTTGAAGAACTTTCTAATTAGAAGGATATTTAAGCTCTGAAATAGGTTTACAAAGGAAGTTGTGGAATCCCTGTCATTGGAGTTTTTTAAGGAAAGGTTAGACAAACACCTGACAGGAATGGTCTTGGAATACTTTTTCCTGTTTCAGTGTTAGAGGCTGGACTAGATGACTTCTTGGAGTCCCTTCCAGCCCTACATTTCTATGATTCAATGATTCTGAGATGGAGTTAGTTGTTGATGGAGAGTAATGTAACTTATATCTCTATCTTCTGGATTATATTAATATTTATTATTACTATAACATTATCCACATGCATAGCTCTCTTCACAAATATACTTAATTAAAACAATTCCTGTCCCAAAGAGTATGCTACTGGGCATAGTTGTTACTATGAGTAATTCACAGGTTTCAAAATGCCAGAGGGCTTCAGTATTGATTGGGTACTAACACCACCTAAGTTCCAAGAAAAAGAAATAAAAAAAGTTTAAATGACATGGAAACTGCAAATACAAAAAACTTGTTTACTGATAGTGTAATACCAGAAATAACTAATGCAGACTTTTTCGAAATTTGACTTTTAAAATTCTGTAGACACATTTAAAATTAATATTTGATGGGATCACAAAAAATAAGTTACAATATAAACTCCTGATATAGGCATTTATAAGAAAAATACTAGAGCATTGAAAACGAGTGCCATGATACTCAGTGTATTAAACTTGTAGACAACGTTTTACCTGAAATATTACAGTTCATTTTTATCAATAAATTGCATTTATCTCGTTAGTGCATCCATCTTGAGACACTGTATAAAGATTTATTTTAATAACTCTTCCTAAATAATTAAAAATTTTCCTTGGAAAATCCATAGACAATTTATGCACCAATATGAATAGTGCAACTGGGCCCAAAAGCTGTTTTCTAAACAGACAAGGCCAAGTTATGTACATACTGCTGCTCTGATTGGTCTCTGGCAGCTTCTAAAACATAATACACTGAGAGCACCACTGGATGGTTCACAAACTGTTATAAAAGGATACTCCCCTATTCCTATACACTACAATTATAGCAAAAGTGAATACATCATTGAAATAGAAGGCAACACCTTATCCCTTTGTCCCTGCCTAAGGATAAGTACAAAAGATTTATCTAGTATAACACATTTAAGCAAATCGATATGGACTATTAGCTATTTTAATTAAAGGCAGGCAACAGATAGCTTTCAAGTTAAAATTTGAACAACTTCACTTCTCTCCAGACTCATCTGATCATTAGTATTTTTAAAATAAGAACTATTCAAAAACTCATTGGCTTCCATTAACAAAGAAATAAACTAGTAAAATGCAAATCAATAGTAGTATGTTTTCAGTAGATAGAGTAGCTAATTTCAATTAATTTGCTTACATTAGATCCCGTATCATGTTTGTTTCTTATTAGAGTAGTATTGATTTTCTATCACACAATGTTTCAATTACTTAGCATGCTGAACGTAGCAACCTTATAGCAATGGCTATAGGCAATTAAACAGTCAATTCAGAGAAAAGTATGCTTACAACATGTCTGCTTTTTATGAGGTTATTGATGAGGTTCATATATTTTAGGCTCTACAGACCCTGAAGCAGACACAATAGAATTATTGAGCACTGTTTAAGAATTCCAAACCCAGTAATGTTACAAGCTGATGTTAGACTATTATAGGTAAGTCAGATGTCTCTTAAGCTACTTCTTTAAAACAATGAACTGATTGTTTGCATTTTAGAAAGTCAGAAGTTGTCTTGTCCTGTTGTCCTGAAAACATTAAGCATGACACGAGAGATGTATCACCAGCCACCAGGGTGCCCAAATATTCCAATGAAATATTGGTTTTAAAACTGTATTATCCCTTCATTAAAATGTTCAAAGGGTTGGCAGAATTCATTATGCTGTTCCCATATTCTCAGAAAGCTTTTGTAATGTAAATCTAAAAGGTTTCTAAGTATGCATAGGCATCACATGTTCTTTCAAAAAAAATTGTTTTGAGTTAGACTGCTACCACTGAATAATTCTATCTCTGCTTAAACAATCACTTTCTTATATACTGTGTAAATTCCATTAGCACAGTTTTGACATCACTCCTACCCATGTGATGTAGAATTAGCCATGCGTCTTGCATTCTGCTAATTTATCATTATTCAATTATTTAACTAAAAAAAGACCATGTGCTATACATTGTCATAAAGAAAGAGAAACAGCAATTGATCATTATTTAAATCTGATAACTGTTGCCAAATTCTTGCTGTTAGTGCAGGAAATACTGAGGGTAACATTTTTAAAGTGTCTAAATCACTTTGTCTCCTAAGACACTTTTAAAAATGGGAATAATGAGACTTAGGCTCCAAAATGCCTTTTGAAAATATTACCCTTAGTGGCTGAGGGAATGTTTGCCCCCATTCTCTTCATTTTTATGAGTGGGGTCCCTCAGGGATCAGTCTTGGCCCCTAAAGTATTTAACATTTTTTTAATAAAAGACTTAGGAGAAAACAGAAATCATCACTGAGAAAGTTCACAGATGATACACAAATTGGGGGAGTGGTAAATAAAGAGGAGGACAGAGCACAGACACAGAGTGATCTGAATCACTTGGTAAGATGGATGCAAGCAAACAATGTGTTTAATATGGCTAAGAGGAACTGTATGCACTCAAGCAAAGAACATAGGCACAATGGGAATTGTATTGTGGGGAGCAGTGACTCTGAACACTTTTGGGGAATCATGGTGTATAATCAGCTGCAAATGAATTCCAGTGTCATGCTGTGGCCAAAAGCACTAATGTGATCCTAGGGATTCATAAACAGGGGAAATTTCAGGTAGGAATAGGGAGGTTATTTTACTTCAGCATTTGGCACTGGTGCAACTGCTGCTGGAATACTGAGTCCAGTTTCGGTGTCCACAAGTCAAGAAGGATGTTAATAAATTGGACAGGGTTCAGAGAAGAGCCACAAGAATGAGTAAGGGGTTGGAAAACATGTTTTATAATGGTAGACTAAAAACTCAGTCTATTAAGCTTAAAAAGGAGAAGGTTAAGAGGTGACTTCATTTCAGTCTATAAATGCTTATATGGGAAACAAATATTTGAGAATGGAGCTCTTCGATTCAGCAGTAAAAGGTATATCATGATCCAATGGGTGTAAACTGAAACTAGACAAATTCGGACTCAAATCAGGTGTAAATTTTTGCATGAGAGAAATTAACCATTGGAACAATTTACCAAGGATTCTGTTGGATGCTCCATCACTAGCAATTTTTGAACTAAGATTGGATTTTTTCTAAAATATATAATATAGGAATTATTTTGGGGAAGTTCTATGGTCTGTGCCATACAGGAGAGCAGACTAAATAATCACAGTGGTCCCTGTGGCCTTGAAATCTCTGAATCTCTTTGAATCTCCCACTGGTTCATTTGCAGTTTAACTATACTCCCAGACTAATTCTGGTTTGGTAACATCAGTATGGCTTTTTTGATAAAATTCCCTAATATAGACACTGCCTTATAATGGGATGAAACTTCATAGTGACCCAAAACCTCTCCCTTTTCACATTTGGAGGACTCTGCCTGCAGCAGACCGGCTGTAGCTGCACTGCGTAGGAGCCCAGCAGAGATGGTAAATCTGTACTTAAATGAGTTTTCATATCTTCCTTGCAGTCTGTCTTGAAGCAGTAATCACTCTGTAATCTGTCAGCGTGTTTTTCTACGTTAACTTTCTGTGGTGGGTTTTTGTTGGTATTGGCTCTTACACAATCTCCACATGCAAAGTGTGTCTCAAAGAGGGCGAATGCCACAGATCATGGCTCAAAGATGCAGCAGATTGCATTGGTACACTGTTGTTTTTTTTTATTAGACACTACTGTGCTCGTGGTTGCAACAAGTAAAAGACAGTTTTGCTCATAATCTTGCACGGTGACATTGTGCTAGTATTAGTTCAGAGTTATTTTGTAATTGGTGTCTGTTTTTTAAAGGAACATAATCTGTTTTTTCTGAGATTCTTGCCTGTTTTAACTGTATATGTTACTTATCAAAATATTCTAAGAAACTCCCATGTTAAAATGTCAGCATTGGTTGATTGAACTATATTACTGTAAGACATAATTGTAGCCACCAGGGGCTGGATTCACAAAAGGACTTGGGTGCCCAACTTCTGCTTTAGGCACTTAAATCCCAGAATTAGGCCCATCGGGCTTCACAAAAGCCCTGTTCAACTGCCCCTGAACCTTGTAGGTGCCTGAACTCACTCTGAGCCTATGTTTTTACAGGAGACATTCTTTAAATGTCTGTTTCTGCCTGTGCTCATATGCACTGTACCCCTCTGCTAGGCATTCAGATGCCAAAGCCCCAGAACAATTGTGGATAAATAATTTCAAAAAACTCACTGGAGCAGTGAGACTGTATCCTGGTTCTCCTACTACCCAGGTGAGTGTGCAAACCACCAGGCTACAGAGTCCTTCTCTTGCCCAATGATTTTTTCACAATGATACAGCTCCAACAGGTGAAACTCAGCGTGCCCCACATAGGAATATTTGATCGCTGAGTGGTTAAAGTACTCACCTTAGCACTGGCCAGTCACTGTTTTAATCCTTTCCCCCACTCAGACAGACAGAGTGGGGACTTGAATCAGGGTCTCTGATGTCTCAGCTGAGTATCCTAACCACTGGACAAAATGTTATGAAGGAGGTTATCCTCTTCCTTGTCAGAAAAAACAGCCTAGGGACCTAACCTCTGAGAGAGGGTTTACAGCTGAGAATCCCAAGTAAAAGGAGGCACTTGCTTGTAGCTCAGACTTAAATGTCTATATCTGAAAGAGGAACAGGGTTTACCATTCAGCTCTTGATATGTCCCATCGGCTAGCTTAGGCGGGGGGCCACTTCACATGCTGGCTTTTGTGAATACCATTCTAAGACACCTATGTCCCTCCATTCATTGTATAGGGCAGCCTAGACTTAGTGGATCCCAGTGATTTTCTAGATGCCAAAAAGTTAGGCCTGGTGATGCTCTGTGTCACCATTACTAAACTCTTTTGTCACTCTTAACCCTTAGTACTTCCATAATTCCTTTCATAAATACTGTGGATCTGAAAGCTGTTTTTCAAATGAGGAATCTGAGGCACAGGAAAGTTAAGTGAATTGCTCCAGGTCACATGGTCATTGGCAGAGCCAGGGATTAGAACCACAGATTCTGAGTCCCACTCTTTAGCTCTATAAGACAAGCATTAGTGCCTAACATGAGATGAATGGCGCATTTGCTGAAAAGAAATGTGGCTAAGAAATGAAATGTTGCAGTTTCTCTCTCTCTATTAGCTTTCTGGTGGTATAGGGGAAGAAGATGTTAGAATGTACAAAGCATCAGAGTTTACTGATCATTCACTCAGTTAATCTTGGAACCACTTCACATAAGAACTGTTGGAGCAATTTCCAAGGAAACAGGAATGAAAATAATTGAAGCTTACACCTTCATAGTCCACCTCACTGAAGAATTTTTGAACAGCCTTAGAGCAATTTAGCAGCCTATTTGTTTATAGCCTATTTCTTCCATCTAATGGACAGTAAAACTACTTCTTAAAAATTGCATTAACTTTTATAATTACTATTTATTGGTTATTCTGGATCCATTCCTCCTAGGCTGTGCCATCTCTTGAGTAATTCATCTTAAAAATGCTTCTCTTTGGATTATGTATTACTCTAATCCATCATCAGGAGATAAATTACTGCAATGCATCATCAAGGAGTTGCTACTCTATTACTTATTAAAGTAATCAGCTGACAAAAGCATGTTGGGAACTCTCCTATTTTATAACTAGTATTTGGGTTTAGTATTTAAGGCAGCATATCAGTTTTTAAAAGGCTTTAACCAGGAAAGAATCCTAGTGAAAGCAATAGATTGCTCTATTGACTTTGAGTTTGCATGAATACGGTGTGCTCAAAACGAGTTTACTTAATTAAGCACAACATTCAGCCTTTACTTTAATTTCTTTACTCTTCTTGGTTGGTGCCAAACCTTAGCATTGTTTGTATAGCATCTAGCATAATGGGACCCCATTGGGTATCCCCATGAGCAAGCCGTCATAGATGAAGATGGCTGCTCTGGTATTTCAAGGCAATATTTTTGAATGCACACATTCAATGCACAGTTTTTCAGCCTAGAAGTGGATTTTTTCGGGATAGTTTGAATGCTTGAAACCCCATGAAAAGGAAAATTTCAAGGACCCAAAGACTGTCAGATAAATTGGTCTAAACTGTATCCAGTATTTTGCAACACGATCCTTCCAGATTCTGCAGACGTTTGTGAGAAGGCGTTGTATTCGACTGTAACACCAAACTATTTCAGAAGAGAAACTGTACGGTTATTGTAATTCCTTTTACCTTTTTCACATATTCATTGCTTTTCAACATCTTTTTGCAATGGTATCGGCACAGAATAAAGGACACATACTAGGCATCAACCCTATAATAAACACTGCAGGCTCTTGGGTACATTGTTCACTGAAGTGCTAAGGCTTTAGAAAGCATCCTTCATTAGAATGAGCATGATCTTCAGTGCTGAATATTTTTAACTATTTGCTTTTTTATTTTTGATTCATTAGGTAAATATCACTGTTACCTGACTGTTACCCCAATTCAGAAAATGCTTAATTTTAAGCACATTTTATTGACTTGAATGGATTCATGCATAAAGTTACACATGCTTAATTACCTTGCTGAATTGGGGGTCTATGATAGGTAATTTATTTATAGGCTATATTTCTGTGTTGCAGTTCATAAACAGAGATGGTAGGATTTAACACTAAGTGTGTGATCGTGGAGTTCCTAGAGGTGACTGATCTGTTACTTCTCAGGAACTAGTTTCCTGCCTTGGTGTCCAATGCTGGATACCTTTTTGTTGTTTTATATCTGATCTGTTTTGTGTATATTTATTTCTAGAAACCAAAACTAAGTGTTCTCTTCTAGGATAATCACTTGCCAGATTTTTGTTGTTTGAGATCCTGGTCTCTTTTGAAATATACAAAATGTATAATATTGTCAAAATGCCTAAAGATGCACAGTGTCAAGTTTCTTCATTAATAATACAATACTCTAGTTCTAGCCTGGAATGAATTTTTATGGTCTGTTTATAAAACTCTGAAAACAATTGCTGTAGACACAACCTTAACTAAAGCGATGTGATTGCTCAGCCATAACATGAGCTCCAAAATTACTACATGCTGCAGTGAAGAGACTACTGAGAAGAAAATTTTTCTCTTGCTGATCTTTTGTGAACTGGGACATGTATCTTTTATATAAATGCAGCTTCAGGCCTCTGTACTTTGTATTCAGAAATCAAATATGGTCATTAGTCTATAGTTTGTGCAAATGTAGTAAAAACAGAGAGAAGGCAATAGACTGCAGCAATCACTATCTTGTATTCTATTGTGTCTTTAGCAGTTTGTATGTTTTTGGAGTACTTGAAATTCTGGCTGAGTTGCCTTTATCCCCCAAGACCTTTGTAAGACAGTATGGTTGTAATTTAGTGAGACTGTCCTCCAGCACAACTTTTTAAAAAAGAATGAATGAAAATAGGTACTTGAGAATTTTAAAATAATAGATCTGTCCATAACATTCTGTTGAACTCACAGCATTTGCCTGTGGTTTGAATTAATCACATGTATAGTAGGCAACTCTACTAGTACTTTGTCTACTGGTATATTATTCTTCACTTTATTGCTAGAGCTACAACTCTTAGAGAAATACAACTCTAAGCAGTTCCATGTTTCAGTTGTATAAAAGGCCATTTCCTATTAACTTGTCTGTCATTTTCCTCCCCATCCTCTTAAAAGCATCAGTAAAAATAAGATTATGAATTAAGTTCAAATTTAAATGGCATCAGTAGTATACATATTATGTTCCACTGAGAAATGTGAATTAATTTTGCTCATGGGGAAATACCTAAATAACTTGTAGCACATTCTTAAACCTTTCTGTCCCTTGTGGTAAGGCTTCTATAATGCATGGAGCTCATTAAGGTGTCCATACAAGTATAAATTCTCTAAGGTAAGTGATTATACCACAAACAAACAGAAGGATTAAAGTCCATATTGTATAGTGTTCTATTGAGTGTGCCACATAAATATTAATGGTCCAGGAAAAATTCCAAATAGAGACATAAAATTTCTGGTTTTGTGTTTTATTATTTTTAGCTAAAGTAGGCACCTGTGTCCTTTTTAATGTCAGGAAAAGCTTAAGGTAGTAAAAATAGGCAACTGTAATAAATCTTTATATAGTGGGGCCACCCTTGATCCAATGAAGTCAGTGGGAAGTTTGCACTGACTTCAGTGGGAGTAGTGTGAGGCCTATTGAGTTTCCTGGTAAGTGCTGTAAAGTTAAATGCCATTAAATAAGGGAACAGATTATAAATATTTGAACATTAAAACGGTTTCTTAATTATCTCGATACTTAATACTAGACACAAGCAATACTCAATAAACAATGCCATAAAACATGTTCATAATAAAAGATATGCCTTCGGGTAAATGGTGGCTTTTACTTCTTGGAAGTGAGTTTGTAACAATTATTCTATTTGAACTTAAAGGAAAATTCCATTGTGTGTAGACATTTCAGAAATGTCTCACTTAAAAAAAATAAACATGCACATTATCATAAAGTTTCTGTGAAGTTAAAAGAAATTGCATATATATACACCCACTAATTGGTTTTATAGTTCTGGTGCAGGGGGGATATATGCATACATATATTCTTCTCTGAAAAAAACCCTAGATTCCTCCAGGAAACGTCACTTCATTAAGATGTTGTACTGAACTGATGCAAAGGGACCTTCTAAATACCTTAATGAAGTCAGAGATTGATTAAGCAAGTTAATGCATTTAGGGCCATAAACATCTCTGATTTGCCTTATTGAGATAAATCAGACATGGAAAAACTGCAAAATCTGATTGCTGCAGAACTGACACAGTTTAACTAAGTACACTCTTATGAAAGTTTTAGCTAGATACAGTTAACCTATGTCACCAGTTTGAAGATGGTTGCACCTATTCGGAGGAGCAAGGGAGATGTTCAAAATGGAACCCTCTTCTGGGATAAGGTGGGTCTTCCAACTGAATTTCTATTGAAAGTTTGGTAGGACTTTCATAGTGAACTTTTTCTTTCATAGCTTTATTATTACCTTTTTAAGAAAACCCAAAGGGCAGCATTGGACAGTTGGTTTTGTTTGGTTGGTTTCTTTATGTTTTGGGGGGATTTTTTTGGCTCACCTGAGGATAATTTCTTCCAGGATAGTACTGATGTCTATATTTTTTCCCTTCCTGTTCAGTCCATGTACGGAGCCATGTAGGAAGGTAACTGAGGAGACACAGGCTGCAAAGCATTTAGGATGCTGACAACACCCAATTTTCCTCTCATGACTGGTCTGGCTGGAATTGTGGAATATATAATCCAGTGTCTGTATGAACTGGTGCTAGGGTGAAGGCTAACTGGCTGTGACTTAAGCTGGACAAGACATCAATCAGACGTTTCACGTTCTCTATCATCAGCAGATCAGGCTGAGGGAACGAATAGAACCATGAAATCCAAACTAAGAAAAGGAATAAATGCAGCAGGTAGCACTTGGGATGAAGTATTACCACTGGCACTAATGCACATCAGAGCTAAGGAATGCAAATCCATAGATATTTCCCTTAATGAGACCTTGATGGGAAGGCCAAATAGATGGGGGGTGGGGGAGAGCGGAAGTGGATCTGATTAACCTGGCTCAAGCCCATCTAGCTACAGTGTCCCTGTCAGAAGCACGGGTACAGAACTTGCAGATGCAGATTTTACAGGTCCAAAAGCGTGTGGTGGCAACCAAAGAGGCTAAGATGTGGTTCGATGCCAAAGGACACATAACTGAGCATCAAGTAAGACCTAAAGTCATGATCCAGGATCAGGCTCCCTACCACCCTTTCCCAAAGGTAAAGTGATACCGGCCATGCTTAGTGTTGAATTGACATTGCCATTCCATTCAAATGGGAAATAAAGGGCATAGTAGGGTTCATACAAGCCAGCTCAAAGGTAAAGAGAAAGAATCAAGAAATGCTTAAGATTAGCAGTTAATCCCTAGATTAACTAGATTCCCTAGTAAATTTCCCTTCAATAGTTTTTATCTCCTGTCAGACACAGATCCACTTCAAAATGTTTTTTTTCTCCTGCTGATAATGGCCCATCCAAATTAAACAGCCTATTAGAATTGGTATGCTAATGTACAACCTTTTTTTTCTTTCTGTGTATATAAATGCATCTTACTTCTGTTCCATTATATGCATCTGATGAAGTGGGCTATAGCCCATGAAAGCTTATGCTGAAATAGACTGGTTAGTCTTTAAGGTGTCACAAGTCTTCCTCGTCTTAATCAAGAAATGGGTGGTTCTTCTTTTTTTTTTCTTGCAGATTTGCAACCATGAAATATTGTAGGCTTACAACATTGTGTGTCCTGATTGTAGAGGGCATGGAGTTGGTCCCAAGGTTCAGAAATGCTCCAATTGGTGATTCCCTGGTCTCAAGACCATGACAGAAGTATGACTGACTCCAGCTACAACATAAGAAACATGATCTACAAATAACTGTCCGTGACTAAATGAGAATGATCTGGGAAATTTGTCTTGTTCAGATAGCATCGTGGCAGGTGGGCAACTAGAAGGGATGTGCTCAGATGGCATCTCTGGGACAAAATGGACAATTGGGGAAAGGGATGTATGGATTGAGAGTTTTGGGATCTATAATACATTCCAGAAAGACACCTTTAAAAGGTGGTGGCATATAAATAAGTCTGGGGCTTTCGAATGACACCATAGAATGTTGTGGCATATAAACAAGTCTGAGGTTTTTCTAAGCTAAAATAATTATACTGAAATAGGCCTAGGATGGTTGGTGGACAGGTATGTAAATGAAACCCAGCTGTTTTGGTGGCAAATGATAAATTATACACAACTCTCCAAACCCCAGCCCAAAGTAAGTACCTCCACCATGCACTCCTTTGAAAAAGGTGCTCCTCCTCTATGTCCAGTGGTCACCTTCTGGCCATGCAATGGTATTTTTTATATATCCCACTCAAGAAATACTGGTAGAAGATGTAGCATGGATACACCTCTCACTGATTATGGACCTTACAAATTACAGGTTACCTGAAACCTGACCAGCCCCATATAAAAAGGGTTTAGCAGTAATATCAGGGCACATATTCAATTATTGCAGAACCTGGTGGGAGGAATAGTCCAAGGACATCAAAACTGTAGAGCCAGAAGGGACAGTGGCAAACAATATAGGCAGTGGCACAGCAGTTGGGGCCTGCCTATGGAACTGTGTAGATATTGAGGAATTAAACCTTAAGATTAACTTGCTAACTGATGGATTTGGTCAGGCCACTGAAAAAAAGAAGAAGGATTAGTACTTTAACCTTGCAAAAGGAGGCACTAACTATTAGTAATATGCCCTCCATTGCACAAATGTTGAAATGGATGAATAAATCTGTAAATACTGTGATTAATCATTGAAGAATGTTTCTCAGGCAATTGCATGATCATACATGGTAGCAAACTCATTATGCATCTATTGCATGGAAAAGAAGAAATAAAGCAAAGGAAATGGTTGAAATTGTTAAATAGCACATTTTATTCAGAATCAAACCACACAAGTAGAGAAGGAATTAAGAATGTTGGGAAAGAAAGCTTGCAATTTGTAAGGCTAAAAGGTTTGCAAGGCTTGGTGCCACATGAAAGCAATAATTCAACTGTGCCGTTTATGATTGCTATTCCTAGATGTACAGAAAATCCTAAAGAATTGGTATGTGTTAAGTCTGTGTTCAATAGAGAATGGGACCTAGAAACAGCATTATCCCATTGTAAAGATTGCAATACAAGGAGGAGAGGAAATACGCACTGCCTGCTGTAAATGAATCAGGCACAGATGGTTTTGTGAGTACTTGGCTTGAATGAACTTGACCACAAGTGAGGGAGGCTGGTCTCAACTAGTCATTAAAGAGAGAGTGAAGGAAGTGATACATCTCGGGGGACACAGTACGCACTCTGGGATACCACAACTTTTCAGTGAGCGCAATGCCATGCTAAGGGAGGCTGGATGGATTTTGACTGAACCCCACCTCTCTGACTCCGATTGGGATCCATGTCCTATAGCCAAGTGTGCAGATGAAGGAGAACGTGCCATAATCCATGACTGACAACACCTAATGGCAGTCACCTGTGACCAGTGTCTCTGCGTCCATACCTTCCTTGTCCATTAAAACCACTGATTTGGTACAAAGGAAAACAGAGCTATTGGTGTCCATTGTCCAACTAACAGTTGAGGGTGTTGAGGTGTACCAACCCTTTAAGGCCCTTTGCTGCAGGCCTCAAGGTCCTACCAAACCCTTCCCTAGGAAGGAGCAGCAGAGGTGGGTTTTCCAGACCTGCTTAGAGAGGCTGCAAGGAAGCAGCCAATCATAGCCCGGCAGGTTCAGTTAAAAGGAGCTAGAGAAGCTGAGCAGTCAGTTCCTTGCTGGGACCCGAGTAGCAAAAAGGGTGCTCTGCTCTGGCCAGAGGCGCTTGAGCTAACCAGAAGTTGAGTTCTGGCTGCATTTTGCTTTCTGCATGGTGAGAGAAAAAACAGTAACCCTGTGGTACTGGGTGACAGGCAAGAGACCTGGTAGGAAAAAGCCAAAGGAAAAACTGTTGCAGCTAATTGACAGAGTTCAAGGGAGCAGTGCATGACTGCTTTTCATAGGTCCTTGGGCTAGGATCTGCAGTAGTAGGTGGGACTAGGTCCCCCTTACTGGCCACTGGGGAAGTGGCCTAAGCCCCAAGGAGAAAATAAGACTCTACTAAGAGATTGAGAAAGGGACTGGCATTTAAACAGGCCTAGATAGCTGGCTGAGGAACCTGCAAAGGGCCAACCATTTGTTGAACTTTGCTACCCTGAGAGGGGTTCGTCCATTTTAGCCTGTATGACTTGGCCAGAGGGCTGAAGACCTGGCTAGTGAAGCTGGAAACCAACAGGGAGCACTGGGAGTGGAAAAGATTTCAGCTCCTAGCCAAGAGGAGGCACTAGAAGTTGTGAGTGTATCCCCTCACACTGAGCAACAAGAAATCAGGGACAGTATTATGCAGGCAGTGAAGATGTCCTGATGGACTGTATAAAAAGAGATAAGCTTGTACTCTCTGATTTGTTCTTGTCTAATTTTAATGGTGGTTCAAATGATCACAACTACTGTAGTTCTGGCATGTGTTGCTGGGTAATAAACTTATAAAAGAGAGCACAGAAAAACAAGAATATGATGTAAATGAAACTCTTGAGAAGCCAAGTTGGAAAGAGGTATTGGAGAGAATCCCGACAGTTGACAGCATTTACATCAGCACACATGACTAAGGGAATGTGACTGCTGTTTGTACTGGAGATATGCAGTTAAGGTGCTATAAAACATACCATACTTTTAATGGAGTGGGCAGAGAATTGGAGGGGTTAGGGTTTATTATATTATTTGTGTATTAACTGATGGATATTCATTGTTATCCAGGTGTATAACAATGTTTGAAAAGGTTCCAGTTTTTAAACAACTGTGCACTCAAATCTATGCACACAGATGCACATGCTATTGACAATGTGAGTCACAATGATTTGTACTAGCCAGGATGGGCAGAGGTGTCCCTAGCCTCTGTTCTCCAGAAGCTGGGAGTGGGTGACAGAGGATAGATCACGTGATGATTACCTGTTCTAGTCATTCTCTGAAGCACATGGCATTGGCCACTGTTGAAAGACTGGATATTGGGCTCAATGGACCTTTGGTCTGACCCAGTATGACTGTTCTTATGTATAACTATACATTGGTATTAGTCTATGGGAGAAATACCGATTTACACAAACATTTCAATGATGTGGCTTAGCAAAGACTTCTGTTTTACTCTATAGGCCAATGAGTGTATATGCATGTGCTTCTATGAAATCTGCTGTACACTGTTCTGATGAGAAATGCAGTGAAATTGTTTAACTCGCGATAGTCTGTAGTGCAAATTAACATTTGCAAAGCCTCTGACCAATACATGTGTTTTGACTATTCATTAGCAATCTTATTACCGGTGAACGATTGAGTATATGAATCAAATCTTATTTTTCTGTTGGCATCCTTCAGTCGCAAGTGGGAGTAAAAGTTGCCAGGATCAGCTTGGAAGTGTTTTCTCTGGGGAAAAATAAATCTAAGGCAGGAAAGAATTTCATGTCTCTTTGACGTCACTTGGCTCCAGGTAAAGAACGTTACAACTTGTGAGAGTGCTAATTAGAATGAATATTTATTTGATTTACCTGAAATTGCTTTAAAATGATTTCTAGAACTTGCTGTTCCTTGGCAAGATGGAAATTTTGAGTCTGTACGTGTTGATTTTTAGGAGTCTCATTTTTTTTTTAAACTGCAGATATAGTGATCCTTTGGATGTGATGATCAAAAGATGGGGATGCCTAAACTGATACGTAAAATAAGATATTTCCAATATTTTCAAATAATCAGTATTTTGGTTCTGTCTTTCATGGATGCCATCTACAGGGGATAATAGAATAGAATTAATTGTGTTGCTAGCATATGACATTAGCTTTGCATACTCTAATTTCACAGTATTATGTCTAGTCAAGGGAAAGTGCTGCTTATAAGCTGCATCTCAGCAGTAATAATCATTAGTAAGGTTAATTCACTGAAATTTTTCATCAAAGTCACAAACAGGTTGCAGGCAATAAACAGAAGCTGATGGGGGAAGAGCTCCAAGCCTCTCTAGCCCTGCCGTTCCAGCCTGACCGTTGCTCTAGCAGAGCTGATCCAGCCCTGGACAGGAGGAAGATCTGAGAGTCACTCCAACTCTGCTGCTATGGTGAGGCTGAAGTCGAAGAAGTCACAGAGGTCTGTGACAAAATCATGTCCTTTAACATCTCCTTTATCATACAAAATCATATCCTTTAGCATCCATTAACATCTCTGCCATATTTGACATACATTTGGGCCAGTGGGAATGTAATCTAGAATATGCCACCTACCTTATCTAGTCATTTTAAGGAGACTGTGTTGTAGGAAATAATATCTCGCATTGTCTTTTGTTCCACATAAGTAATTACGATATTAAGAACTGCAGCACCATCCATTATACCAGATCCTTCAAAGCTGTTTAAAACAATTCTTGGAAACCTTCCATAGTTCTTGGTGTATACACAGGAGGGCACTGTTTTAGAAATATTTCTAACTGAACAAAATGATATGAGCTTCAAAAGACAGAGTATGTGTTTGGGTAGAGCAATCACAGGGGTGATCTTCACCAGGGGTGGGAATCAACTGAAGATATGCAACTTCAGCCACGTGAATAACGTAGCTGATGTCAGCATATCTTCAGCTGACTTACCTGCCGTCCTAATGGCGGTGGTAGTCGGCGGCATGCTCCCCCGTCAACTCCGGCTTGCGCCTCGCGTCAAGCTGGAGTTACGGGAGTCGACGGGGTGCCGTGGGCGATTGATTTCTCGCGTCTTGACAAGAAAAATCGATCACTAACAGATTGATTGCTACCTGCCAATTCGGCGGGTTGTGAAGACATACCCACAGTCATGAACTGAAACTAAGTTCCAGATATCTTAGTTTCAGTTGAATGAAAAGCAACATAGTTAATTTTTAAACCAAAATCCCAAGTAAAGTCAGTGAGGAATTTTAGCTAAAGATTGAAGACATGGTATGTTCTAGGATATGAATGTAGCCTCAGTTAATGAGCTTTTGTGCAAGACATTGATTGCTTTGAAGATAATAGAAAAGTGACTTAGTGCAAGATCTCATGGAAGATTTCTTACAAAGTATGTATATATTAATAAGTATTATTGTATCACCACAAACATGACAATCAAAGGCTGTAAACTAATTATAGCATTGCCATTAAATGTTGCTGTATATGCTGGGAGTCAACCTACTTTGGAGGTTTCAACTTGGCCTTTACAAACTGATATTGTACGGTTAAACTTGTGCATAATTATTTGTGTTGGTCTGACAGATTTATTTTCCTTTTTATATCTGCAGAGGTAGATCGGTTTGGATATTTTTAATTATTATGAATAATTAAAAAGAAAGACCTGTTGGACAAAGTTTTTGAAACATGTCCTCTGTATAGCTAAGCAAATTTGTAGGCTGTGTAGTTTGTGTGTACAGACCCAGCAACTATCACCTGAATGCTTAAGTGACAGAATTTACATGCATAAAAGTTATTACAAACACACTGGTCACATATAGATTTCATGAAACTAAATTTGACCATTTGTACATGCACATTATGGTACGGGGGAAACTGCACTCACACCCCTCACTTTTCAGTCAAAAATGGAGGCTCGCAGAAGGCACCTTTGAAAATTTGGCCCCTCTTTTAGGTGTCATCTACATTTGCACGTATACTTGAGTACTGGATCATATTTATGCTCGTGCGTGCTCCTTATACCTGTGACCAAGGGGACACTGTTGGCACTCCCTATGTGGCAACTGCTATTGATATATTCGTCACCTGTTGTGCACTTCATAAAATTTTTGAGGGTAGAGGAGTGTTTCCATCCTGAGTCAGCCTAGGACAAGTCTGGCTTACAAACTCTGTACAGGCAGCTAGATACAGCCTATGTGCACAATGGTTCTAGCTCCCAGTGAGCACAGGGAATCAGGGATACCATATTTGCACACACCTTGGAACAGTAGGGAGGCAGAGGAGAACATCTGCCTGTCCCCAGATACGCCTTCACGTCCTCTGCAGGATGTGGAAATGCACGTGAGGGCACATTGGTTTACACTGATGGGGCTGCATAGCTCTGTGCGGGTTTTATTCCCTGATAGCTGAAGGTCATTAGCTGTTTGTTCATGTGACGTCGCATACATTAAAAATGGTTATAACAGAGCATCTCATTGGGTTATCCCCCTGAGGTTGGGTTTGTGCTGGCACCCAAGAATGTGGTCATTGTACAATGATTTTGTCTAAACTATTCACCCTTTTTGAGAAACCTCTTATTGGGCACACATATTCTTTAAACAAGCTTATGACTGTTTGCTTGTGAGGAGTGGAACTATTGCAGCCATTGTGATTTTGACTTTTTATTGTCAGTAGCAATAAGTGCAATTGGTGGCTGTTACAGTGTATGATTTTTAAAATCCTGTGATTGTGAAATTGACCAAAATGGGCTATGAATTTAGTAGGGCCCTATTCATGTGAGGGTTCTTTGTCCAAGTTTCCTCTTTGCCTTGCTTCTTTAGGTCTTACTGTTCTTTTCTTCCCTAAAATGTGCATAGTGTTTTAAAGTGTGTGATTATTCAGGAGGGAAAAAAAGGTGAATGCTTGGTTGCATGTAAAATGAGGTGTACCCAGCAAGATTATATCTATTTGTATTTGACCTTGACAAATCAACCGAGTTTGCATGGAGAATGAGGTAATTATTTTAAACAAGATTTTTAGCCTGTTTTGCTTTCCATTGCTCTGTTAACTGTAAAGATTCTATGTCTCCAGCTTATTGAAACTATAACCTGATAGTATCAGTCAGTATTTGCATGATGGTATATTCTAAACGCCTGAAAACATTACCGCTAAAATGAAACCTTCATAAAAGTACAGCTCTTCTTTGGAAAAGATGGCTGCAAAATGTTGCAAATGGAAAGGGGGATTTTACATTTAATTTTAGAGATTTGACCGCATGTCTTCAATAAGCCAGCCACTGAGTTCCAAACAACGAACAATAATTATATCTACATCATGCTTTTCTCTATTGACCAGGTGAAGTCAATGGCAAAACTCTCATTAACTTTGGTAGGAAAAGGATTTAGGATTTTCCTTAATTAAAACTGTTTCCATTTATATAAAGCCACATTGACAGTATGCTGCCTTGAGTTTACTGCAATGTTTTAACAGGGCAGAACCCAGCTGTCACGAGCACCCCCTGACCAAGTGTGTGTGCCTACACTCTTAGTCTGTTACTTCGGTAGTTACTCGTATGGGTTTTCAAGAATATTCTCTCTCTCACACTCTCACTCACACACACACACACTCACACACTGTGTTTATGTTTAACAAAGCAGAGCCCTTCTGGGGTCAGCGGTCCATGAGGGGCCCATCCCACTACCCCTCCAGTAGTATCTCTGTAGCCCTCCCGAGACTCAGTCCTTATTCAGTCCCACAGCCCCTTCTTGGCTAGCCTTCAAATAGTCTTTCAACCCTGGTTTGGGGTCGTGGCCCCAGGGCTTTCATCCTGGAGACATCACCTGCTCTGGCCCCAGCTTTTCTATCTTCAGTCTCAGCAGCCAGCCAGGAGCTCCCTGTTGCTCCGGGTCCCAGCCAGCAACTGATCTGCCAGGGTCCTGCTGCTCCTTCAGCCAGGCAGGAACACATACAATCATACAATCCAACAGGATAGTAATGTTCAGTGAATCAGGCTTTTTAAGTGACACCTCACAAGGCATACTTTGTACTGAACATATCCTACTCATATCACAGTGGTGAATATGGGGGTTCCAGGGTGCTATTTTGAGGTACAGAGTGTCACACATATGCTGGTATATCAGAGTTAGCAAGGGCTTTTCACTTAAGAAATCTGTTTATATCAAAATGTTGTCTGCTGCTGGTTTCCTTTTTCCCTTTTCATGAAGCTAAGGTGGATCCTCTGCTGATCTTTGGGGATTTCCACACAATTTTACAAAGGAACCAGGCACAGAAACAATCTATGATGCTATAAAAATTGAACAGAGAGTTTAAAAGCTCTGTGGCACATTGAAAGCTGATTTAGATATCTTCAGCACATGAAGCTATGATGATTTAGTCCATGTTAGGATAACTATAAGCTAGTTTTATGACACTGAAGCCTGCTGGTATCTGAAATGCTTAGAGAATGTAGTAGTTATAAGACACATTTAAACCCAGTAAACAGTGATAACTGCTCTTTCTGTATATGATTTTTATTCTCTTTCCACTCCCAGACTGCAAAAGGCAGTAGTTTAGAATTAAGAATGGCTCTTAAACACTCCCCTGATGCCTTAGGAATTCCTAGTTCCATCTATGTTGGCATCTAACTGCCTTCGTAGAACGATTTTTTTTTTATTTTAGTAATAGAAGGTAATATTGTTCTGTGAATGTGTGCATGTGCAATGTTATCATTAGCATCACAGTGTAAACATCTGTGTGAATTGCTTATTACAGTGTCATGGTTCTGCACGTTCGTATCTAAGTCCACACCCTACCATCTGCAGAAAATGGCTCCATACACAATGATTAACAACAAAATTTAAAACCGTTCAATAGCTTTATACTTACATAGTGTCCTTAAATGCTTTGAATATGAAAAGCATTATCTAATCCTCAGAATAATACCTCATCCTGTGAGATTGTTAAATAAGTGGTGTTATCCTTATTTTTCACATGAGGGAACTGAGACAGATATATTTTGCCCAGGGCAAAAGAAGGAATCCTTAAATGAGCCAAGTTAAAATCCTGGAATCCTTTTTAAGGGGGGAAAAAAATCACACTTGCATTCTGGTCTACTGACCTATTCTTACAAAAAAATTGGACCCTTTCCCTCCATATGAGTATGAATTGTAAGAATCAAGTTTATTTAAACTTGGTTCAGGGGCCGTTCTCAGGTGAAAATTTCATCTGCAAAATTTGTTTGCTCATATTTGCACTTTCTGTATAAATTGTAGGTGTAAAATATGAGCTGTTATACTTCTACCTTATTTGCATCTGAAATCTGCTGATTAGAGAACTGGTGATGTAACTATTCAATTTTATATCTTTAATATACTGGTGGATGCAAAAAAATGTGGGCACAAAATGGAGGCTATGCTTCTGAAAATGTACCCGAAATGGAACAGATGTATGGATGAAAAGTTGTGGAGTCTCTGAGATGTGATTTTTCTCCTCAACTTTTCATAGAAACAATATAAAAATATGTGTGTGTGTGTGTGTGTGTGTGTGTGTGTGTGTGTGTGTATAATATTGGACTGTAGGTGGAGGTGATATCACTGCCTATTATTAAGGTTTCTTGTCACTTCCCACTTTAAGTCCCTTTTTTCAGTTGTCTGTAATTTTGCCAAACTCATTTGGATGAAAATTTTCCATGTTGAGTGTCTGACTCAGCCTGAATTTAATGGAAAATTTCAGCCAAAATAAGTCAGCTGTTCCAAGAATTACTTGTTTTGCTCATCTTAAAAAATACGTTGGCAACTTTTCTTTGAGAGGATCTGGTGCTCCCATGCTTTGGAGCACAGATGAAATTTCACAGGGGGTGGCCTTTGGTTCGGAAATGTGCCTGTGCCTATTCTCAGTGTATGAGGGGGGAAGAGGATTTAAAACTGTCATAGCAAACATTTTTTATAGTTACGGAACAAACATTTAAACACTACTTTATAAGATGGGGTACAGATATTATATGTAGAATTAATATATGAAGCATCTTATAAGCATTCCATAATTCCACATCTTTATAATATCTGTTTCGACAATGCTAACATACAGGTGAACCAGATTGGTATCCATCTATGCATTTGTCAGTGTCCAATAAGGCCAGGGCCTTGGCATGAGCATACACCTGCTCTGTCAGTATCACACACGCATTTCGTAACTTTTACTAAAAAAACTTGTTTTTGAAACCAAAATATGTTCTTTTAACATAGATTGTTCTCTTTCACTGTGCATGTGTCTGTATATTCATTCCACTCCTGTCCTCCTGAAAATGTTGATTCATTTGTGTGACAGATATAATATAATATCCTGGACAAACCTTATGGAATTAAGATAAACATTATTGAATTAAGTTTAATATCTTTGGGGTCCATTGTATTAAAAATGCAATTGGATATGCGTTGCTGTGTAATTGTATGAAACTTCTCTAGGAAACTAACTCTCTCTGGAAAGGATTAGGAACTTCACCTGTATTGTCCCCAAAAATCCTTTGAAGTGGATTTCCTAGGAAATACTTGGGATGAGGGGATTGCAACCTCCTACCAAAGAACTCAGTGTTTGAAGCTTTTTCCTGAGGGGTTGTCTGCTGATCGTTTTTTACATAAGGCTAGTTCTAAGACTCATTCGGGATTCTCCAGGGACCAACAAACAAAGGAAGGATTTATGAATAAATAGAATCTTAGAATAGATTAAGTTTAAAATGATTCAGGGCCTCCTTTCTGATCCAGCAAACAGACATGGCCTCTGATCCATGGAGGCCCCCAATCATTAGGGAAGGGTTGGAAGGACTTGGCCTACTGAGGGCCCAAAAGATTAGGTTCTTGTTCTGATCTGAGGCTATTATAAATTTGTGACCACAAAAGAGACCCCTTTTATGGGGAAGGTTTGAAGGACTTATGGGTTGGAGACAGCCTTGGGGGGTGGGGGGTGGGGTGGAATATCAGGTAAGTTTCTTAGTATTTGTGTCAGTTCTTTCATGTTTTTTAATGTCTTCTCTCTAATGCTTTTACCCAAAGGATAAAGAAGCTAGCATACGAAGAGTAGTGTAGGAATAACTGGTGTCAATCACTCTGTTGTTAATCTCTGAAGAGAGGAAAAGAGTAGCTCATTTAGGCAGTTTGACTCTTGCTGAGAAAAACACAGTAAAGGCAGGGAACTGTTCATCCTGGAGATAACCTGGTCATGAGGGGGAAAGATATGAGCCTCCATGCTGGGGAGCTGGAAGTCTGAGAGCAGGTGCCTTTGCTGAACTACTAAGGGAACATATAGGTGTAATTGCCCTGAACGGAGACAACTGGGACTCAAGATTTTTGTTTGCATTTTGCTGGTGGGAGGGACGGAGAGAGAAAAGGAAAAGAGGCCTCTGTTTTGTGTCCACTTTTATATTTGCTTTTAATGAACTATTCAACCTGCTGTGCTATATAGATTATCAGTCCCTGTTGTGCTCAATTCATCGAATGCAGATTATTGCTCATCTGGGAATTACAGCCTTATTCTTTTTAAGTGGAACCTAATGGTTCCTTGTGCTAGAAAAAGCGTGTCTATCATTTGCTGCCTTTATCTGTATAATTGTAATGAATAGTTTTAGAAATTATTTTTGGGGCATGTGTAATCAACCTTCATTTATTTAAAATTAATAGTAAAATTAAACTGTCTCTCTCCTTCCATCAAGCTTTAAGGAACAGAAGCAGTTCTGTAGTCCCTTCAAGGCTCTAACACAAAGCCAGAGAGAGAGCAAATCAGCTATGCTTCATGGCTGTTTTGAAATCTGCACCTCTGAAAGACTGTTTCAGTTTGTATTATATTTCACATCTCAACCTCTTCCCCTTTTTACTGAAGAAGTAATAGCTTTATAAAAAAATCAAATCAAACATATTTTACCTAGTCCAACAACTAACAACATTCGGGAATCACAAAACATCAATTACAAACCAATGCTTAAATTATAAATGGAATAGTTCTTGTTCCTTTTGCAACTGAAACAGCAATTTCACACCTGAAATCCGACTGGTTCAACATGACCAAACAAACTGAAGACCATAAACAAAGTGGCTCACTTCATTTCTCTTTGATGTTCACAATAACAAATCATAAATATTAATCAATTTTTAGACCTTGATATCATTGTCATTAGGTCTGTAGTCCTTGTTTCAGGCTGCAGCTTATTAAACCCTTGCTCTAAAACAGGGGTGGGCAAACTTTTTGGCTGAAGGGCCACATCTGGGTATGGAAATTGTATGGTGGGCCATGAATGCTCATGAAATTGGGGGTTGGGTTGCAGGAGGGGATGAGGGCTCCGGTGGGGAGTGAGGGCTCTGGGGTGCAGCAGTGTGGGACTGAAGGGTTTGGAGGGTGGGAGGGGGATCAGGGCTGGGGTGCAGGAGTGTGTCAGGGTGCGGGTTCTGGGCAGCGTTTACTCAAGCAGCTCACAGAAGCAGCAGCATGTCCCCCCTTTGGCTCCTAACTGGAAGCATGGCCAGGCAGCTCTGCGCACTGCCCGATCTGCTGGTGCCACTCCTACAGCTCCCATTAGCCCCATATCACTAAGCTAAACTCTTCTTCTCCTCATCTTCTATGCCCTTCACAACTTTGGCCTCTCATACTCTTTTTGTTGTTACCTCCAGCCCCTTCTCTCTACCAGTGCGACCACCTTCCACTTCCAGGTTTGTGATCCCCTCTCTCAGCCATCTTCCAATATCCACTTCTTCTTCGAGTCTTACTTAACAGTAACTCCTACAAGAAGCTAGCCAACTAATACCCTGTACACTGGAGGACAATCAGAGAAATAAAAACTGATAGGGTTTTAGCTAAAATTTTGTGTGTTCTTCACATGCATGGTGAGGCATGAGAGACTGAATAACTTTGGTTACTTCACATCCCTCATGACCAAAAAGATCATGCACATTTTTCACGGGTGTCATTGGCAAAAGTAGGACAGCATTGCTAGCCAGTCAGAAATCTCCTCTCATGTTCAAAATTCCAAAACCATTTTCTATTTGCAAATTAATTTTTAGTGCCCTCTGCATCAAGAATTTTACTCTTTCTACATAGGAAATCGCAAACAACTGTCAAGAATCCTTAGGTAAATGGAGAGCAATTTATGTGCAGTTTTTAGTACACTCCAGGAACAGAAAAAATATTAACCGGGGGGATGAAATAATGAGGTTTTCTTGTCCAAATGCCAGTGAGAGCTCTCTGGTTTTGTGCTTGCAGAGAAAGACTAAACAACAAGAACAAAGGATAACAGTTCACATACAATCGGAGCAATTTTTTCTCATTCTCAACTTTTTTCATATATTCATTGTTACCCAGAGATAAAGAAAGCCCAGATCATTGCTAAAGCGACATAAAACACACTTCAGAAATTTCACGTCCTACTAGAAAAACTTCCAATTTAAATATTCATTTCTTTTTAGCATCTCTATAGTGAGGGATTTTTATATGGATTGCACAGTACAGAAAACTGAATCTGCATTTAGATAGAAATATCAAAAAGGTCATATACAAACTAGACTGAGCTCCCCACCCCCAGCTCCCCAGCAGGAATTAAACTCATTTCACGTCTCCTGTGTTTAAAATGTGATACAAATTGCTTTGGGGTCCCCTTAACACTGATGCAGGAGATCTTGAAATAATTTCAATTTTGTATAATGTCCTGGCCCTCCTGCTTCAAAAACTCCATGTTTTTCTGTTTACTCTAAACATCTGCTGCTTTCCATTCACTTATGGTGAGTGTATTAAAGGGCATTGGAAACAAATGGGAATACAGAAGAATAATGTCCATTTACTGTAGAAATTAAGAGTAAGTGGCGGAATTTTAAGAGCTTTTCATACATTTCAATGGATGTAGTTTACTCTCAGTCAATAATCCACATTGTAAGAGTAGACAACACAATTGATTTTGAGTGTAGCATTGCTCAGACAAAAGTGTTATAGAATGCTTTATAGCCTATTACACACAGACAGACAAATTCTGTCCCAGTTTATATTCCATGAAACCTCATTGAATTCAGGGGAATTACAAAGAGTAGGTGAGAAAGAAACAATTGCAGGTAACAGTGGGTAATTCAGGTATCATCTATAGAAAAAGTTAATAAGGATACTTCATTTCGAGGTATTGACTACAGGCAAATGAAAGATAAGTTGTTTGGGAGTCATCAAAATGACACCATTAAAAAGGTTTTAAAATTGCATAAGATGCTACAGGTGAAACCCTTCACTTATTGCAGCAATGAGGATTTTTTCATTGACTTCAGTGGGGCCAAGAGTTCACCCAAAGCCTTCAGTTTTCTCTCCAAAGTCTATTCCAGGGGAAACAAATATATCTACATGTTACGGTAAAATACCTTTAATTCGGCTGGCATAGTTCACGTAATTTTGCTGCCCAAAGACAAGTCAGTCAATCATATCAGATTTAATGTTGTCCTTGGGCAATTAAATAAGAGGCAACTTTAATGAGGTGGAAGCAGTCAACATTTTACAGGAGCTTTGCATGACTTGGTACTTAGTAAAATTTTCAGAGAAAATAAGCCAGTCACATAATTGTGCATTCAGCTAACAGTGGTAAACCAGCTTCCTAAGCACTATGTTTTCAGACATTTTATTCAAGATATGGCCTTTGTTATAGAAAATTACAATTTAACAATCAGCTCTTTTCATGCACGTTACTTATAGTCTTTGTTTCATTAAAAACACAGGATGGCTAAAGTATGTTTAACAAAATAGGTCATATTTTTTGTATAAAATAATTAACAACACTTGTGAGCTTCTCCCCCCCCCCCACACACACACGAAAAAAAAAGTTTTATTGTATATGGTAAAGCATCTTGTGGGCTCCAATCAGATCAACTGACTGCCTTGGCACACTACCTTATGCAATACTCTCCAAAACATAACTAATGTTCAGAAACACATGAGCAGAAAACAAATAGATATAAAATATAGTTCCTGGTGTTACTGGATCCGTGGGGGTTACTCCTTTGCAGGAGCAAGGAAAAGAATTTAATCATCTTTATATAAAAAGTTCTGTTCTTCGTGAATGTTTCCAATTGCATTAGACTTATTTAGGCTCCCTAGTCAAAAACTGCAAACAAATGTACTGACATGGACATTTGGGCTTGTATAGATTCTCACTAAAGTCACCAGGACACTGTAGATGTACAAGAGTTGTCAGTAATGATCCTATTGCAGGATTGGAGCCCAAGTATCTAATAGTTTTTTCACTCAATTTGATCCTCTTTCTCCCTCATCACACAAATACTGAAGTAGCAAAATTCAGTCCAATGTATATGACTTTCCCAGGAACTGTATGCATGCTATTCCTGTATGTATGCTGTTTGTTTTAGTGGAGTACCATATTTTAAATTATTGGGTCAAAATATTGGCCCCCAAAATCTATTACCTGGGAAAAAATGAATGAGAATAGTATTGGGACATAAACTGGGCTTTAAAAAAAACTGACAAACTTTTTAAAAAATCCCCAGATGGGTGAAAAATGTGAAGTTAGGGCTCAAACCTTAACTCACCTGCACTGTGCATCCCAGCTGCTACATTCTCTTATAACAAACCCATTTGTGAGATTGCTGTGATATCTGGGCACTCAGGAGTAAGTGAATAATGAAGTAGAAGTTTAGTTCATAAATGCTTGCTATGTTTTATAACACAGTGATTGTATTTACATTTTGTAATTTATCTAGTGGTGTTTTTAATAAATTTTCATTACAGTAACTCCTCGCTTAAAGTTCATCATAGAATCTCAGAGTGGGAAGGGGCCTCAAGAGATCATCTAGTCTAACCCCCTACTCAAAGCAGAACCAATCCCATTTTTGCCCCATATTCCTAAATGGCCCCCTGAAGGATTGAACTCACAGCCCTTGGTTTAGCAGACCAATACTCAAACCACTGAGATATCCCTCCCCCACATAATGTTGTAGTTATGTACCTGAAAAATACGATTTTAAGTGAAATGATGTTAAGCGAATTCAATTTCCCCATAAGAATGAATTTAAATAAGGGGCGTTATGTTCCAGTGACATTTTTTTCACCAGAAAAAGGCTATATTTCATATTATATATATATATATATATATATATATATATATATATACACACACACACACACACACACATTTTAAACAATTTAATGCTGTGCACACTAATGATGATTGTGAAGCTTGGTTGAGGTGGTGAAGTCAGAGGGTGGAGGAGGGTGGGATAATTCCCAGGGAATGCCTTACTTCTAAATGATGAATTAAAACTCAATTGAGGCTGCAAGGGTTAACATGTTGTTAGTGTGGCCTCATACTCTACAAGGCAGCACAAATGTAGGGAGGAGCGACAGCATGGCAGAGAGAGGCAGACACACATGCTGTGTGTGTGTGTGAGAGAGAGAGAGACGCACATTGTCCCTTTAAGTATGTTGACATCACCATCACCGAGGAAATGGCCAGACAATTTGCTGCCATTGCCCTTAAGGAAGTGGCTGGACAGCAGACTGCAGTTCCCCCAGAAGAGAGGCGAACAGAGCGTGATACAGCCGAAGAGCTGTGTCATGAAGAGGACACTGCAGTTCTGGGAGTGACGGGGGTCCTGGAGCAGAAGTGATGGCAGTGAAACACCACCAGAAAACGGCTCACTCGCCAGCAAAGCTAATCCCTGGGACAGCCAGAAGGAGGTGACGCAGAGGTGAGTGAAACCCACCACAGTTAGATATTACCTGAAACTGGGCCAGCTAGTAAGCTTAGGGAGGACTAATGACCCACCAGAGTTTGGCAGAAAGCAGCACTTTTATTATACTGATCGCTAAGCTCAAAAAAAAAAAAAGGAGGGGGGACGTCACACTCGCATACTCACGCTCCCAGAATAGGCACAGCACTGGAGATGACAGGATCCTTCAAGGTAAGTGTCCCACAGTGCAGCGATGGACGGTGCAATGAAGGTAAGTCTCCCCGGGGCACAATGAAATACAATGCGGCAAACCACTGGCCAGGCCTTCACGGGAGCTACAAGCTTGTGAGTGCACTCCTGAGCACATGGCTCCTTCCCCATTTAAGGACCTGCTCCTCGTGGTCTGTGATGAGAGATGATTTTGCTGTGTCTGGTTGGTCACACTCCACCTTGGTCAGTTTCCATGCATTGGGTGTGTGAGCACAGCCTAATTAAAGTCCCAGACACTTTGTCTGCCTGGGAGTTCTTCTGATCTTCCAGCTGTTTAAGCAGCCCATTCATGCCACAGGCATTCCAGGAGGGAGGAGGAGGGGGAAAATCACTTCACAGGTATTCAAAGAGGGAGAGGCGATCACTGCCACTTCTACAACAGTAGGTATTAGGTAAAGCTTTCTAGCTCTAAGGTTATTTAAATATGGGAATACTTACCAAGGGAGGTTGTAAAATCCTCATCACTGGAGGTTTTTAAGAACAAGTTAGATGACTTAGACAGGGATGGCAGGTGTTTTTCTTGATCCTGCCACAGCACAGAGGGTTGGACTCAATGATTGCTCAAGGTCTATGTTTCTATGATTCCATGACTTCCCTAATAAAAGGGGCAGGCCCATCGTAACCTCTAGATATTTACTACAGTCTCCACTTTATTGATCTTCTGGCCAGGGCCAGTGTAACCACTAGGCAAACTAGGCCTAGGGCCAAGATTTGGGGGCATTAAAAAGTGGTGCCCAATTTTTTTATACTATTGCTGGAAAACGAATGAATAAAGAAAAGAGAAATGTCATTGAACATGCATTTTAACTTGTGGTTCTCTCGTACATTACAGCTATAGCCTACGCCAGCTCTGCATTGCAGGCACAAGCGTACTGCTTCACTCTGGTACAAAGTGGCAATGACATCATTTTTCTCATTGGGTGCAGCCGTTACCGTTCTGACAGGCTGTTTATAATGCTAAGTTTGCTAGTTTTTGGAGGTTGTCGACTGAGACTAACTATTTTTGTTGAGTTGTTTCAGATCTAAGACTCTAACAAGTGCTGCTGTATCATGTCGCTAATACTTTGTGTCAATTGTGTGTGTATGTTAAGTATTTGAGTGTATATGTTTATGTGCGAATATGCATGTGTAGATTGTTGAAATTTGTCATATTGATATTGTCAGTTGTATGACAGAGTATCCACCATTCTAATTTTATAAATTTTATTAGTAACAATAATTGAATATTTTAAAGATAGAATAAAATGTAGTAGATTTTGATATGAAGGAAGGAAGGAAGTATATGTGACTAAAAAGGGTGTATTTTTTAAAGTATTTTGAAAGTTTATAATAAGCGATGCTCCGGGGGAAACGGGAGGCGCAAGGTGGAAGTTTTGCCGAGGGTACAAAATATCTTTGTACCGGCCCTGCTTCTGCCTGTTCAACTTCCCGGTCTCAGCCTGGCAAAGGGAAAACATAGGCATTCAGACACTGTGATGATGGGTGTGGTCTAAGAACGTTAACCAACTAGGACTTCACTGTCAGGAATTGATGAAAAGGAGATGGAGAGTTTCCAGTCATCCACTCAGTGGTGACATCACAGTCTGAATCACTTCACTGTCTCCCTAAACTACTTTCCCGACTAAGCCCATGTTGAGCAGCACTGAACAAATAAATCCTTGTGGAACTCCACAAGTGAAACTTCTCTTCATTTTCCCTATTTGGGGGTGAAGAGGAAAGGGGAAAGCATTATAAAAAGAGTTATGGATAACTTATAAAGCAATTTGAATAAACAGCTTTTTCTGAGTTTTCCGGTCCTTCCAGAAAGCTTTCAGGTTTATTCATTGCTACTGAACTTCTAATGTGACTTTTAAGGGGTAAAGGAATATTGGACTATATTCTTGTTTGCTTAGTTTCAGTAATCAGGAAACCATTTTTGTCAGTTTCACTCTTTCTTCTCTATGAACCTCCCAGTAATATCTTTCTGACATTTTCCACTACTGGTAGACAGGTAAACTTGAAATGTCTGAATTGTGGCAAACAGGGCATCCATACAGGATTCTCTCCAGTTTTTCTGAACAGGTCATTTGTAACTGGTTAATAGTATTGGTTGTACAGTATCTGTTTACTGGCTGATACCACAGAGGTCGTAAGCTTTATTAATTAAGGTCATATTTGAAACTTTAAGGCGGTGGGGGAGGGTGACAGATGTTGGAGGTGTGGGGGAAGATTTATACTTTAAATGTAAAGACTAATTCACCTCTCCTGTAGCTGACATAACCACAAGGAAAATGAGACAGACACAAGTCTTAAAAACCACATATGCAGGCTTGAGAGTAGGAAAAAGTAGTAAAGAATCCAGGCATTCGTCCTAAGAATTTGATTCTACTTTCTAATATATAGACACACATCATTATGTTTGCATAAAATCAGCTGTCATGCATGTAAGTCATAACCTCAGGAGTTAGGACTAAAATTCCCTCAGGCCACTGTGTGTGTCTGACATGAGCTTTTTCCCATTGTCTGTGTAACTAAACTAGTAGCACTATGTAGTGTGTCAAGTCATTACTTGTAGCACATTGGGGAGCTCAACTGACTTCTTTCTTTGCATGCCATGCAGGTACTTGATGATTTATTAAACAGTTTCTGATTTGATCAGACTTGTTTGGGTTCCAAGTCTTTAATAATACAGGGTTTTCCTAGCCATCCTTTTAAAATTCATCCCCAAACAGTTTATTTCCTGACAGCTTTAACTTGACCGATAGGAATCAGTGCTCTCCAGGTAGCTGTTTGTCTAAGAAACTGACACGTGCATGAACCATATATATCAGTTTGTTCTTGATAGATCATGTTATTACAAGTTCTTCCATAAACACTGAGAGCACCAGCTGCTCTACCCACATGAGTGTTTGCAGGCTCCTGATGCAAATAACATTCACTGAAGACATGGAAAACAGATCAAAATAGGTAGATCTTATCTTAAGAATTACCTGACTGCTAAATGGATGCTAGAAATGATCACTGTAGCTGTGGGGACAAATACATTTGATGTGTACTGTCACATTTACCAGCATTTAAATATTCATGCATAAGGCAGATGTTTACTCATGATAGTTTACATAGACAGCTCCTGATTTTTGCTGTTTAAAGGAACAAAATGTACTTCTGAGAAAATAGAACAGAAACTCTGATTCTTTTTCATCACTGTTCATAAAACACTGTCAACAAGTAATTTGAAATTAAGACCGGTTCTGTGAAGTGTTAAGGCCGCTGTCATTCAAGTCAAGGGGAGGTGAGAATCCTAAGCACCTCACACAATCAGCCTCTTCATCATGTAGGCAAAACATGGATGAAAGTATCTGCGGGAAAACCCTTGTTGAGGCATACCTGGGCTGCTTGATATAGTAGGGAATAACTTCACTATACTTTATAGAAGTCAAAAGAATTTCTTGAACAATAAAGCTCCTTGTTTTAAGCATTGTTTGAAACTATGATGATGATGTAGGACACCTCTCTGCCACCTTAGTAAAATCATTGATCCTTTAGATATGCACATTAGGAGATGAGGGGAGAACAATGTAGCTCCTTCCCAAGGAATAGTTCACTAGAGTTTTTTTCTATTTAAAAACTTTTAAAAAGCTACGCTAAAATTTTGTGCTAGATGGAGGTTAGGGTGCCATATTCAACACAATTTTTTGCTACTAAAATCTTCCAGGTTTGAGAAAACTCGCATGCTTTGGGAGGAAATAATTACTTGGGAAAATTCAATGGCACGTTTTTCACAAATTATTGTTTATGGTGCAATGTATTTTCAAACCAGTAATCCTTTCTCTTATTGAGTAGCACTGATGTGAAATGAGAATAGGGAATTCCATGCAGCTCATGATTACAGTATAGAGTCTCTTGTACACTGAAACCTATTGAACTTTCAAATCTCAGTTCCTCTTTTGTGTGAGGCAGAGTGGATAGTGCATTGCACTCTAAACAAAGGAACCTGGATTCTGTTCCCAGCCCTTCCACTGTTCTTTGTGACCATTTATAAAACACCTCAGTTTCTGCATCTGTAAAACAGGAATAAGGACACCTATCCTCTTTTGTAAAGTGCTTAGAGAATTATGAATGAAAACTACAATAGAAAAGCTATTAGTTCCATGCTTTTCATCATAATACAATATATCATCAAACTAATTAAATGTTAGAGTATGCTATTTCTCTTGTCCCTAATATGTTGCCTAATGTGGCATTAGAAATAGTACTAGGCCTTTGCTGACATGTCAGTCCAGTAATCGTATCTTCAAAAAAGACATTACTCAATGAGTTAGGAAAGACTATCACAGAAGACTCAGTAATGGCTAAAGTGTTAAATTCCTTTTTTGTTTATTTTCACCAAAAAGGTTAGTAGTGATCAGATGACTAACTTAGGGCTTGGTTACACTGGCACTTTATAGCACTACAAAGCCACCACGAGCGCTATAACCTCCTCCCCATCCACACTGGCAAGTCACGTGGAGTGCTATAACCGCTGAGTTATAGCGCTATTGTTAATCCACCTCCGCGTGGGGAATAAGGGCTGTAGCGCAGCTGCTGTAGCGCTACAGCAAGAATGTGGACACCCACTGCGTATTAATTGGCCTCCAGCCCGTCCCATAATTCCCATTCAAGCCACTCTGGTCATCACTTGCAAACTCTTTTGTCCTGTCCTCAGGTGACCACACGTCAGACCCGCCCTTTAAAGTTCCAGGGAAATTTGAAAATCCTCTTCCTGTTTGCTCCAGCCAAGCGTGGCATGCTCTCAGGGAATCCTTGCAGGTGATCATTCTCATTGATCTGATTGATTGCGTGGCGTGGTCTCAGGGAATCGTTGCAGGTGATCATTCAGATTGATCATCATGACTCCACGTGCCATGCCTCCTCGCAATAGGCAATCCCCAGCATGGAGCAATAGCGAGGTGCTGGACCTCATCAGCTGTTGGGGGGAAGAGGCTGTTCAGTCTCAGCTGCAGTCTAGCCGCAGGAATTTTGATACCTATGGGCAGATATCACGGGCGTTGGCAGAAAGAGGCCATGAGCGGGACACTCTGCAGTGCTGTGTTAAGGTAAAGGAGCTTAGGAATGCGTATCACAAAGCCCGCGAGGCAAACGGCCGCTCCAGGGCAGCCCCGGTGACTTGCAGATTTTATAAGGAGCTGCATGCGATACTTGGTGGTGATCCTACGGTCACTCCATCGACCACCACTGACACTTCCCAGCCCATCAGTGAAGGGGTCAGTGAGGAGGAGGATGAAGAGCAGGAGGATGAAGAAGAGGAGGAGGATGAGGCAGCAGCGACCCAAGGCACGGAGGAGTCTCTGGACGCATGCAGCCAGGAGCTCTTCTCAAGCCAGGAGGGCAGCCAGCCACAGCGTCTGGCAGTTGCAGGGGCCAGCTCAGCAGCGGATTGCGGAGGTAAAGCTGCTTTTCTATGGGGAAGGCTGGCAGCTTGAGGTGGAAAGGGATGCAGGGGGCATTCCACCTGGAGCTCTTCTCAAGCCAGGAGGAGGGCAGGGGGGCATGCAGCCAGGAGCTCTCCTCTAAAGCCAGGAGGAGGGCGGCCAGCCACAGCGTCCGGCGGTTGCAGGGGCCAGCTCAGCAGCGGATTGCGGAGGTAAAGCTGCTTTTCTATGGGGAAGGCAGGCAGCTTGGGGTGGAAAGGGATGCTTGCATGCTTGCCTACATGTGGAATAGTGCATTGATGTAGTCTATCACCTTGCGGTAGTCATCATCAGTAATCTCTTCAAAGGTCTCAATAAGAGCGCTTGCAATGAGCCTGCGCAGGTTTCCCGGGAGAGCCAGCGTGGCCCCCGTCCCGGTCCCGGTCACTAGTCCCTGCCACTGTGCTACAATGGGTGTGGGGAGCATTGCTGCACATAGGCAAGCTGTATATGGCCCTGGGCGGAAGCCGCATCTCATTAAAATCCCTTCCCTTTGTTCCCCAGTGACTCGAAGCAACGAGATATCTTCCAGGACAAACACCTACGGAGAATGTTGGAACAGTGTTCAGAGTAGGGCTCCTGCCACTTCCCGGCACTCCACCCCCTCCCACCCCCCGCCACAGCTTTTCAGGGCAGGGAAGAAATCCTTCCCCCTGCCTGCTGCTCAGAGTGGGGCTCCTGCAACTTACCGGCACTCCCCACCCCCGTCCCCCGGCACAGCTTTTCTGGGGCAGGGAAAAAATCATTTCCCTTGCCTCTGGAGTGCACTCACTATGGCAGGGGCTCCGTTGCTGTATCTGTGCTCTCTGCGGGACTGGCAAACAGGGAATGCAGGGGAATCATCGGCATGTCTGCTCTTTACAAGGGAACCACTGTTAAATGTATCTTTTTATTTTAGAAGGGTCATCCTTGAGCCCTGTGCCATCGCTCTTATCAACAGCTGAGAGGCTGAGGCGACTGAGGAAGCGGCCACGAAGGAGCAAAGAGGATCTTGTACAGCACGTAATGCAACAGGCTGTAACGGAGAATCGAGTTGCACAGAGGTGGAGGGAGAACGAGAGCAAGTTGAGGGAGAAGGCGTGGAAGGAGAATGCGATTCACCGCCGGAAAAGCACCGATAAGCTGTTCTCATTACTGCAGCTTCAATTGGAGACTATGCAGCGGATTGTCACCCTTCAGGAGGAGAAGCACCACGCTCTCCACCCCAATTATCATTTGCCCCGGATCCCTTCCCCTTCTGTGCCTCAGTACCCTCCAGGCCACTATCATCAGCTATATGGTTATCACCATCCACAGCTGCCTCCAACCCCTCTGTCTTCACCGAACAACTCCCAAACCCCGGACCATTATCCACTGCAGTCAACTCCTAATAACATGCCTTACTGCCCTCCGCAAATGGGATTCGGGGGACATGGCCACTGTGAGGGCACTGGAGACTCAGAGACCCGGACATATTCCGATCTCTGACTGACCCCATGCCACCCCCATTGCACCTCCCCCGGCTTCCCCCTCACACGCATCACAATATTTTCTTTCAGCAACCGAAGTACCTGTTCAATAAATGAATTGTCTTCTTAATAAATGGGTTTCTTTATTAAGTGTACATAGATTATTAGAGGCTACAGAAAAGCAAATGCCTGTTCCTATTAAAAGAATGCTCCCTCCCTCCCTCCGTCTGCACCTCACTGTAGAACTGGCTTTCAGCCTCAAAATGCTCCCTCAAGGCTTCCCTGATCCTAACAGCCTCGCGCGGGTCCCCTCTAAGAACCCTGCTCTCTGGCTGGGCGTATGTGGCCTCCAGGCGTTGAACCTCCGAGGACCATGCCTGAGTGAAGCCTTCGCCCTTCCGCTCACAAAGATTATGTAGGGCACAGCATGCGGAAATAACCGCGGAGATACTACCCTCAGCCAAGTCTAGCCTCCCATAAAGACAGCGCCAGCGCGCCTTGAGACGCCCAAAAGCACACTCCACAGTCATTCGACACCGGCTAAGCCTGTAGTTGAACCTTTCCTGACTGCTGTCCAGGCTCCCTGTGTAGGGTTTCATGAGCCAGGGCATTAAAGGGTAAGCGGGGTCGCCAAGAATCACTATGGGCATTTCCACTTCCCCCACAGGGATCCTCTGGTCTGGGAAAAAAGTCCCGGCTTGCATCTTCTTGAACAGGCCGGTGTTGCGGAAGATGCGTGCGTCATGCACCTTTCCAGACCAGCCAGCGTTAATGTCAGTGAAACGCCCACGGTGATCCACAAGCGCCTGGAGAACCATGGAGAAGTACCCCTTTCGGTTAACGTACTCATCTGCTAGGTGGTAGGGTGCCAGAATAGGTATATGGGAACCCCATTTCTTCAAAGCCAGCAACAATGTCATGCACGTTACCCAGAGTCATGATTTTTCGTAGCAGGATGCGATTAATGGCCCTGCACACTTGCATCAGCACAACTCCAACGGTCGACTTTCCAACCCCAAACTGGTTGGCCACCGATCGGTAGCTGTCTGGTGTAGCCAGCTTCCAAATCGCGATAGCCACCCACTTCTCCACCGGGAGGGCAGCTCTCAATCTGGTGTCCTTGCGCCGCAGGGCGGGGGCGAGTTGAGCACACAGTCCCATGAAAGTGGCTTTTCTCATTCGAAAGTTTTGCAGCCACTGCTCGTCGTCCCAGACTTGCATGACGATGCAATCCCACCACTCAGTGCTCGTTTCCCGTGCCCAGAAGCGGCGTTCAACGGCCGTGAGCATGTCCGTTAATGAGACAAGAAGCTTCGTGTCAAATGCATTCACCGCTTCGATCTCGTCTTCAGATTCATCACTGTCATCCTGCATGTCAAGGATTAACTCCACTGCACACAGAGATGTGCTGGCGACAGTCGTCAGCATGTTCCTCAGCAGTTCTGGATTCATTGCAGCACACGACAATGGAAGACAGAGCGCGCCTTGCTGAAATCGTTGAAAGATGGCGCCGGAGGTGGAAGGAAACACAGGGATTGCTGGGATATGCCAAAAAGCATCATGGGTAGTTGAAACAGGATACAGAATGCCCTGCAAGTAACGCCCCCCCCCCACCACAAGGCATTGCGCCAGATCGGGAAGAGATGTACTGTGGGGTACATGCCCTAATGCACTGCTCTTAATGCCGCATTAAGTGCCGCAAATGTGGCCATGCTATAACACTGGAGCATCTCAGTGTGGACATACAATAGCGCTATTCATATTACTGTATAAGGGGACCGCTATAACCAATAGTGCTATAATCTTGTAAGTGTAACCATGCCCTTAGTGAACGTCAATGTAAATAGGGTAGGATCTAAGGCTAAAATAGGGAAACAAGTTAAGAATTACTCAGGCCTTGGTTACACTGGCACTTTATAGCGCTATAAAGCCCCCAGGAGCGCTATAACCTCCTCCCTGTCCACACTAGCAAGTCACGTAGAGCGCTATAACCGTGGAGTCATAGTGCTCCTGGTAATCCACCTCCGCATGGGGAATAAGGGCTGTAGCGCTACAGCAAGAATGTGGACACCCACTGCACTACAAGTGATCTCTTGAGATGCCTAGAGCCATTTAAGGCAATTGACGTCTCTTCCCTTTGTTTTGAACTCGGCTGGAGGAATGCGGAAGTACCTCTTTAGAGTTTCTTTCTTAACTCGGCAGATAAGCAATGCAAATGTTTAAGGAGGGAGCCTGTGTGAAAACAAAGCCCTCTGTGAATGGAGGCTCACTGACAGGCTTTCAGAAAAACGGAAAAACCACTGTCTCTCTCCCTCCGCATACACACAACGCGTCCCCCCTCACCCCCCTCGTTTAAAAAGCACGTTGCACCCAGCTGAATGCTGGGATACCTGCCCTAATGCACTGCTCTTAATGCCACATTAAGTGCCCCAAATGTGGCCATGCTATACCGCAGGAGCATCTGAGTGTGGACATACAATAGCGCTATCCGTATTGCTGTATAAGGGGACCGCTATAACCTATAGCGCTATAATCTTGTAAGTGTAACCATACCCTTAGACAAATTAGATGTCTTTAAGTCAGCAGGGCCTGATGAAATACATCCTAGAATATGTAAGGAACTGGCTGAAGAGATCTCTGATCTAAAGTGATTATCCTTGAGAACCAGTGGAGGATGGGACAGACCCCCAGAAGACTGGAAAAGGACAAATATAGCGTTAGACTGACAATAGAGGTCTCCCTACAGGATGGGGATCAAGCTGATAACAGACACAGTATTGGTATATAATACTTCAAATACTCTTTATTGATTACAAAACAAACCGTACTCACTCCACATTCACACCCCAATCATACCATATCAGAGTCCAAAGACCAGAATGGTCCCGATGGCCAGTCGAGGTTCCTTCCATCAGGATAAGATCATATGATCCTGGGAACTGCGGCCAATGGGAGCTGTGGGAGGGCTGTGCCTGCAGGCAGCTGCCAAAGGGGTGTGCTGGTTCTTTTCGGGAGCCGCCTGAGGTAAGCACTGACCCCCAGACTCTCTCTTGCACCCCAACCCCCTGCCCCAGCCTAGAGCCTGTACTCAAACTCCCTTCTAGAGCCACACCCCCTCCTTCACCCAGAGCTTGACATGCACGCCCTCTCATACCCAAACTCCCTCCCAGAGCCTGCCCCCCCCAACATTCAAACCCCTTGCCGCACCCTGGTGAAAGTGAGTGTGGGGAGGAGCATGTGACAGACGGAGGGGGGATAGAGTGAGCAGAGGTGGGGCCTCAGGGAAGGGGTTATGCAGGAGGCAGGGCAAGAGTCTTTGAGTTTGCACAATTAGATAGTCGGCAACCCTACCAGCAGGCATGTGGAAGCCCTGGCCATGCCATAAGAGTGGACCCAGCAGTGTATCCAGAGCTCGCTGAGCACCAGCTGGCAGAGGCACATAGGGTGGCCAGATGTCCTCATTTTACAGGAACAGTCTCAGTTTTGGCGTCTTTTTCTTATATAGGCTCCTATTACCCCCCACCCACCCACCCCCACACACACACTCCTTGTCTCAATTTTTCATACTTGCTGTCTGGTCATCCTATAGGCAGAGCATTGCTCAAATGTCAGGCGGACCGCATCCACGTCTTGTGTGTATGCGGGGACCCATTGACTGTTCTGACCTGGGGCCCGGAATTGCTGTCAGTAGGCCTGATGGGAAATGACTACATAGGAAGGAATATTGCAGAAAAGGGTATAAAGGTTATAGCGGATCACAAACTAAATATAAGTCAGCAATGTAATAGGGTTGCAAAAAGAGTGACCATCATTCTGGAATGAATTAGCAGGAATGCTGTAAGCAAGACATGAGAAGTAACACTGTGTCTATTTCTGGGCACCACACTTCGGGAAAGATGTGGAGAAATGGACATAAGCTCAGGGGAGATCAACAAAAATTATTAAAGGGCTAGAAAACATGACTTAAAAGGAAAGACTGAAAAAACTGAGTTTGTTTAATCTGGAGAAGAGAAGACTGAGAGGGACATAACAGTCCTCAGGTGCGTAAAAGGTTGTTATAAAGAGGAGGGTGATAAATGGTTATTCTTATCCACTGAGGACAGGACAATAAACAGTGGGCTTTAATTGAAGCAAAGGCATTTTAGGCTGGACATTAGGAAAAACTTCCTAACTGTAAGAGTAGTTAAGCATTGGAACACATTACCTAGGGAGGTTGTGAAATCTCTGTCACTGGAGATTTTTAATAGCAGGTTAGACAAACACCTGTCAGCAATGGTCTAGCTAGATCAGGGGTCGGCAACCTTCCAGAAGTGGTGTGCCAAGTCTTCATTTATTCACTCTAATTTAAGGTTTCATGTGCCAGTAATACATGTTAACATTTTTAGAAGGTCTCTTTCTATAAGTCTTTAATATATAAATAAACTATTGTTGTATGTAAAGTAAATAAGGTTTTTAAAATGTTTAAGAAGCTGCATTTAAAATTAAATTACAGTGCAGAGCCTCCCAGAACAGTGGCCAGGACCCAGGCAGTGTGAGTGCCACTGAAAATCAGCTCATGTGCTGCCTTCAGCACCCATGCCATAGGTTGCCTACCCGTGATCTAGATAACATTTAGTTCTACCTGAGAGCAGGGAACTGAACTATATGATCTATTACAGCCGCTTCCAGTCCTACCGACCTGATTCTATGGTGTGTGGTAAACCAAGAGCAGACTGCTACACGAGGGAGTGGTGGTAAGCAGTCCCAGAAGGGTAAAAGGCCCTCTCCTTGCCAAATGAGAAAAGGTAACCTCAGGTTAACTGGATTCAGCTGAGTAGAGGTTGCCAGAGACTCAGTTGAGATCAGCTGGGGCCAATTAAGGAGACCTTTTTAAACCTTCCCCTGTCAGGAAGGAGGGGGGAGGGAGGCTGCCAGCAGGCTGGGGCAGCAGGACAGGGAACCCCTCCAAGAAGGGAGGCAGCATTCCCTGGCCAGAAGGGAAAAACCCTGCCAAAAAACTAATCAAAGGAAGGAAAAGCTTGCCCTTGGAGAGCTTAGGAGGAGTGCCCTGCCCAAACCAGTCTCTCCCACGCATAACAGACTTATACTTGGTGAGACAGGGAGGGAACTTTGCCACAGGTTCTACAGAGAAAATCCAATGAAATAATAACCAGTTAACATTTAAATGAATGCCTCTTCAGAGGGAATATATTTGGGACTAAATTATCACAGACCAAAATTACTGATTTAATTAGCTTGATTAAATATTAATTGTTTATCATAAGGGATATTTGATTATCTGAAAATAACAATGACTGATGCCATTATGATATTGTGAGCATGCTGTTTTCTCTGCCTTTCCTCTTCAGGTGGATTTCAGGGTTGGAGGCCCTGAAGATTGAAAAATCTTTGATCCCAGCCCAAAAGACTTTTAAATTTGGAAGAAGCCCAAGCCTCAACTTTCAGCAAAATAATGCCATGCCCAAGAGGCAATATCTGCCACTACTAATATAAGACATCCTGTGTACTCTGATTCTACTCTTTGATCTCTTTCCACCAAAATTGGACCAGGTTCTACTAGGAAACATTTTCATTTACCCTCCAGACTGTCACAGTTTGTTATTCAAAATTGCAAATATCACCTACTGCATTTTCTTTTTCTTTTACAGTGAGCATATTATTCTATCACTCCAGCAGAAGTTAATACATATAAATTAGGGCTGTCAAGCAATTAAAAATAATTAATCATGATTAATTATGTGATTAAACAATTGCACCGTTAATAATAGAATACCATTTATTTAAATATTTTGGATGTTTTCTACCTTTTCAAATATATTGATTTCAATAACAACAGAGTACAAAGTGAACAGTGCTCACTTAATATTTATTTTTATTACAAGTGTTTGAACTGTAAATAGACATAAGAAGTGGTATTTTTCAATTCACATAATACATTACTGTAGTGCAATCTCGTTATTATGAAAGTTGAACTTACAAATATAGAATTATGTACAAAAAGACTGCATTAAAATAATCTAAAATTTTAGAGTTTACAAGTCCATTCGGTCCTGCTTCTTGTTCAGCCAATTGCTCAGACAAACAAGTCTGTTTACATTTGCCCACTTCTTGTTTACAATGTCACCTAAAAGTGAGAACAGGCGTTTTCATGGCACTGTTGTAGCCGGCATTGCAAGATATTTATGTGCCAGATGCATTAAAGATTCATATGTCCCTTCATGCTTCAACCACCATTCCAAGGGACACGCATCCATGCTGATGACGGGTTCTGCTTGAAAACCATCCAAAGCAATGCGGACTGATGCATGTTCATTTTCATTGTCTGAGTCAGATGCCACAAGCAGAAGGTTGATTTTCTTTTTTGGTGATTTGGATTCTATAGTTTCAGCACAAAAAGTGTTGTTCTTTTAAGATTTCTGAAAACATACTCCCTAACTCACCTCTCTCAGATTTTAGAAGGCACTTCAGAATCTTAAATCTTGGGTTGAGTGCTGTAGCTATCTTTATAAATCTCACATTGGTGGTACCTTCTTTGTGTTTGTCAAATCTGCAGTGAAAGTGTTCTTAAAACAGACATCATCATCTACTGGGTCATCATCCAAGACTGCCATAACATGAAATATATGGCAGAATGTGGGTAAAACAGCGCAAGGAGTTCAGTCACAAATGTAATGAACACATTATTTTTTTAACAAGCGTTATCAGCATGGAAGCATGTCCTCTGAAATGGTATCTGAAACATGAAGGGGCACACAAATGTTTAACATATCTGGCACATAAATACCTTGCAGTGCTGGCTACAAAAGTGCCATACAAATACCTGTTCTCACTTTTTGGTGACATTGTAAATAAGAAGCAGACAGCATTTTCTTGTTTGTCTTGGGGATTGGCTGAACAAGAAGTAGGACTGAGTAGCCTCTGAAGTTTTACATTGTTTCCTTTTTTAGTGCAGGTATATAACAAAAAAAATCTACATTTGTAAGTTGCACTTTCAAGACAAAGAGATTACACTACTGTACTTGTATGAGGTGAATTGAAAAATATTATTTTTTCTGTTTATCATTTTTACACTGCAAATATTTGTAATCAAAATATACACTTTGATTTCAGTTACAACACAAAATACAAGCTATAGATGAAAATGTAGAAAAACATCCAAAATATTTAAGAAATTTGAATTGTTTTCTCTTGTTTAACAGTGCGATTAAATCTGTGATTGTGATTTAATTTTTGAGTTAATTGTGTGAGTTAACTGCAATTAATTGACAGCCCTAATATAAATAAATTACATGCAACTGCTAGAGACTTGAAACAAGCTGTCCACCTTTGTCTGAAATTCCCCACTCTGTTAGTAGCTGTGGATCATATTAGGAAAAGGTTTAAGTGGTTTGTACTGCGTCAGAGGTAGGTGACTCTTTACCCAAGATGGATATTAAGGAGGTAGGAGTGGCTATCTGGAGATTGAGCTGAGCATTCTAGGAACCCTATGAAAAGGTTTGAGCTTAAATCTATATTTAGACACCTAGATAAGCAACCTGAATTTTTTTAAGAGTTGAGTGCCTGCAATTCCCATTGACTTTCATTGACCCTTCTCATTTTGATAGTGCTTTCAGGGTTGGGCCCTAAATCACATAAAAGACTAGACATACTGAGAGCTTCAGAGGTGGAGACAATCTAGAGTTTGGGGAGGCGGGTTTCTCTTCCCATAACATTGTCATTTCTTATGGACCTTGTGGAAGAAATGGGGGTTTTAGGAGGGATTTGTGTGAAGAGAGAGGTGGCAAATGAGCAAAATAGGATGGGATGGTCAATTCATGCATAGCAAGCAGTATGGAAATCTGGTAAACCAATTATGAGAAAAGTGTTAGTCTATATCACCTAAATTCTAGTTCTGTTCTAAAGGTAAAATCCTAAATATACTCTCTAATTTAAACTGAGCCTGAAATCACCTAGTTCCATGGTTGTCATGGAGACTATGAAAGCCCAGAGGAATTAACAGGACTTGTCATTGATATGGACTTTGAAATCACCCTGAGCAGTCATAATAATTCTTTGTAGTTGTGTAGTGCCTTTCATTCAAGAGTCAGTGAATCCTTTAGAAAGGTAGATAAGTATTATCAGCATTGAACATATGGGGAAGCTGGGCAAAGAGGTTAAGGACATAAATTTCAAACTTGGCATAACTAGGAATAATTTTGCATATATAGGTACCTACATATAGGTGAATCAATGGGATATTCAGCACATTTGGGAATCAGGCTACTTAGTTAGGTGCCTGACTGTAGGTGATACAGTTAGAAAGGTTTAGTTGAGTGCATTGCCAGAATCACAAAGTGAGTGCCAGACTTGGGAATAGAACCAAGCAGTGTCCTGCTTTTGCTCTGACCACTAGACCACACTGGCTCAATTAAGATCAATCTGATTCAAATCTGAAAAGCACTAAGGCTGCTTGGTAAGCAATCAGTGAGAGCAGCACTGATTCCTCCCAACTGCCCTGCAGTAAGGTGTATCCTGTGGGGGCCAACTCTTTGCCATGGTTCTTATTGCTTCTGGTAGCTCTCGGAGTAGAAGGAGAGGAGCCCATAGGACAAAGGTGTTAATGTAGACAAAGAGATTCTTTTGATAAAGTTATCTGGGACAATATTCTAATTTGTAGAGTTCTTTGGGGTAGAGTCAGAAACTTAATCTGTGTTGACAAAGTATTTTACACATTTTGTAGCACTATGTAAATAATTAGCAATGCATAATAAAATAGGAAAAGCTAACAAAGGATTTAGTATTGATGTCTGAGGCAATGCAGAATCAGTGCCTCTATTCATAGATCGCAAATCTCTACTTCTAGCTCTGTCAGAATCGAAAAAGCTGATTGAACTTCCATTGCTTTAAATGTTCGACCTGAGCATCAGAGCTTCTTACCAATAGTAATGAAAATGTAATTTACCACAATTACTGGCTATTTATTTTCTCCTCAGATGTTATGGAAGAGTATAGCTCTATCTTCTGTTATGTGTTCCATTTAGTTCACCACAAATTTAATTATTTCTTTTGTATTTCTTTTAAATAAGAAGCATGATTTAATTAGCAGGGTAAATCTGTCAGTTATGTAATGTTGCAACTGCAGTGGAGTTAAACTCTTGAGCTTTTTGCATGGCTGTGAAGAGATATGGTCAACTTAAATTAGGCAAAATTTGTATTTTGTGAAAATAAGATTTTCTAACTAAGGGAAACTAAGGCCCATGGAAATGCATCCAAAATTGGTTTCAAAAATTTCAATTCAATGTTTCAAAACCAATAAACATTTGCCTACAGTGTTTGAAACCAGTACAGTGCAGTGATGAGCTCCTGGAAATGAAATAGACTTAATTAGTTTTCACTATCCAAGCAGAGAGAAATGCAAAAATCCAAAAAGAATATGAACAATGAAAAGCAAGTTGGATTTTTAAGATGTTCTCTCATTAATATTATATGCTATTAGCAAAGCTGGTCAGGAATTTTCTGAGGAAAAACAATTATTTCAATTTTAATCTAATCTGGGACTTAAAAATGATATGGAAATTCTGATTATTTTTTACTTAGCTCTTGCTATTATAACACTGGTAAATAAGTGTTTGTTTACAACATAGGATTTTTAAATTTGATTATATCCTTTTAAGAACTTGTCTATGCTTACCAGGGGTTTGACAAGCAGCAATTGATGCATCAGCGGTTGATTTAGCAGGTCTAATAAAGACCCACAGATCGCTCTCCCATCAGCTTCTGTATTCCACTGGATCGAGAAGAATATGGGGAGTTGACAGGGGAGCATCTCCCGTCGACTTTGCGTAGTGTGGACCTCGCGGTAAGTAGATCTAAGCTACATTGATTTGACTTACGCTATTCACCTAACTCAAATTGCATAGCTTAGATCAACTTTCCCCAGCAGTGTAGACAAAGCCTCAGGGGTTTTTCTTATCTTAATTTTTCAGTATATTAATTTCAAATTCTGAACTTTTCACAAATAACACATTATTTTATTGCCCAAAGAAGGAAGAAATCCTGTTAAGCTTGTATTGATGGCGATGAGAGTAGAGAAGACTTTTACAGTCTGCTGCTGCAGTTTGGGGAGGTAGATAAACCACTATGCTCCTGCACACTCCCACACACAACTTTCTTCCCTTTTTCTTTTTTGGCTCCTCCTGATCTGACCTATGCAGCTCTACAATCTTTGCAAAATTTTCCATGAGCCCCACTGCTTATGATGGAACCTTGTAACATAGGACAACTGTGCAAAGAATAGAAACATTGCTGCTTCAGAAGGAACACATTTTTACTAGCCTTTCTGTAGAGTCTCTTTATGGTCACTGATGGTTTTTATGATCTTATTTAATCAGTTCATTATCCAGAAATACAAAGTCTCTTCAGTCATCTTTTCTCCACCAGGCTCTAAGCTTGGTTCAACAGCAGCAGGATGAAAAAGCTGCATGAACCTTTAATCTCTATATCACTACCTGTTTGTTATCTTTTTATTCTTTCTTCAGTTTTGAGCTAGAATCTCTTTCTGTGTACTCCTAATCAAGCTGTTAACAAGTCTGACATACTTTGCCATGATTAACTTGAAGACTTCGTACTTCACATTGGGTTTTAAACATATAAATTAAATGCTTCACTTGGACTTTGATAGCTCAGATTGTTGTTCATCACCTGTTTGTTTATGATTAATTAATACTTGTTTGCTTCTAATCAGAATATGGGTGGGATTTTCAAAAGCTCTCAGCATTGGCCTATCTCTGTTCTCAGTGAAATAAATGAGAGTGTTACTACTGACTTCAATGAGAGCTGAATTAACCCAACACTGAGTTTCAAGATTTTGGAATAATATTTTTACAAATAAAACAAAAGTATAAAACACTTTCTAAAGACTCAGAATTGCCTTAACTGGCTGCAACCTTTGTCTAAAGCAGTTTCTTACCCTCAAAGTCTTTCTTCTGAAGTTGCTGGTTTTCAGTCAATCTAGAATTCATTCCTTCACAAATCATCCCCCACAACCAACAGTGTTCCTCAGAGAAATGGATAAGGGCTTTGTTAGATAACTGGATTGAATACTGGACATGATAAAATAATTTTTTTCTTAGTAGATTTCCTTATAAAATTGCTTTGCTGAATTTGGGTAGCTGAGTTCACCTGTCCTTATTTGTATTTGCTTAGCAACTTTTCCTTTGAAGTTCAGGCATTCTGACTACTTCCAGTTTGAAATAGTTCTGGTGGCTTTGCTCTCAGAAACAATTGTAGCTTTCATCTGATTTAATTTATTGCAGTGTATTAAGTGTCCTTTTCATAAGAGGTTAGCTTCTCTTGCTGAAACACCGGACCTTTGCAGTGTTTTGGACAGATGGTCTACCATGGTTAGGACTTTTTGACTTAGTTCAATACCAAAGAAGTTTAAACTTTTCCATCTGAGCTGCCATACCATTATTTCAAACTCTCATTTCAGGATCTTTCATTGCACCTTTCTCAAACTCCCAAGTTCCACACAGCAAGGTAGTTCTTAGAAATTTAAACCAGTGCTTCTATATGGAGAGCTCATCTTGTTGGACCAAGTGCTTGGTTGCCTGGTGATGTACTGAACACTTCATATTTTATGCCTGAAATATAGTATCTTGTGTGAGTCATTTTTAAATTAGTTTTGTGATTTTTTGTAAACAGTTTTAAGAGTATGTTTTAGGATACTCTTATTTTTTACTAGTGTTCTGGCATGCTAAATACATATACTTATTGCCATGAGCATGATTTGTAACTCGTGGTTCCTCGTGTTGCGGTCTGGTTGCTACACCTAATTCTAAGCCTGCCATATTTAGCAGTACCATCAGAAGTGTCCATGACAGCTATTTGTCCCCAGATATGTATATGTACAGTAAAACCTGCCTTAGAGACCATGTCTGAAGAGAGACTGCCTGTCCTGAGTGACTACTTGCAGAGGTTACGGAACATCACTGATCTCTGATGTGCAAACCTTTGAAGAGAAACCTCCTCTTACAAGGGGCCACTTTTGCTGACTCCCACAAGTGGTAGCTCTTGGCAAGTTTTACTGTAACAGTTGTATTGGTAATTATGGATATGTTATCTGTGTGGATGTACATGCTACATTGTACAATCCTAAGAAGTCTTCATAAATATTCATGTTGTCATCCATATATCACGACGGCAAAACCTCTTAATCTTTTTTAAAGGAGCCTGTTGTTCCATCCATCCTAACTCTGTACCACTTTCCAGAAATTTTTTCAAAAATGTCCCTCATGGTTTCAAGAGCTGGGATGTCTAGTATCTCATTTTAAATAACTGTATTTGTGAATTTGTCTTGATTCTCTTTTAAGCCATTTTGAAATATTAGGATCATATTCTGCCTGTAAACAAGGTAGTTGAATGAAGTTGAGGTCAACCTCTCCACTTAATGATGTAATTTCCATTAGTTTAGTATAATGTCCTCACAGTGCAAGTCTTTGTCTGGCAAGATAACATATTAATATACTATTTAGCATTTTCATTAGGATCTTCCAGTTTTCTTCTTTCTTCTTAGCATACTAAAAACTGTCACCAACATTCTTTGTGGTCTTTTAAAGAATATCATTTGTGGTGACATGGCGAGATTGGTGCCCGTCATAAGTATAAAGTAGCCTAGAATTCCTGTTTACCTATAACAGGTTAAGCTAAGGGAAACCTGGTTGACACCTGACCAAAGGAACCAATGGGGATCGAAAATGCTTTCAAACCTGGGGGGAAGGGAAAGCCCTTTGTTTTCTCTTTCATTCGCTCTAGGGCTATCAGGTGAATCAGACAGCTTTCTTTTCTACATCTATCTATAACCTTTCTAAACAGCAACAGTAAGTAAGTTTAGCCAGGCAAGACAATTTAAGTTTTAAATTTGTGTTATCTCACTTGTGAATTTCTCAGGTTTTTGGAAAATATCCTTGTGTTGTCTCTGTAAGTTGTACTCAGCAGAGAGGAGGGAGGGGGAGGAATTCCTCTGTGAGTTTTTCTCTTTGATTCTCTTTGTGATCGTAAGTGCTTTTCCACTAATTTTTTTTATAAGAAATCTGTTCTTTTTTTTGTTGTTAATTAAAATCTTTCTTTTAAGAATTGACTGCTTTGTTTTCCATTGTGTAAGATCCAAGTTTGGACTGGACTCACCTAGCAGGATTGCTGAGGGATATTTCTCAAGCCTTTCCTAGGGAGGGAGATATAGGCTTTGGGGGATATTTTTTGGAAAGAGAAGGGGGGCTGCAAGAGGCCCAGCCCCTAGTTCTTGGGGTGTCGCTTGGTGGTGGCAGTGTACTGTTCCAGACACAGAAAAAACTTGTGTCTTGGGGAAATTTTACCCTAAACTGGTAAAATAAGCGTGGGGGTTATTTCTTTTTTTTCATGCAGGTCCCCACATCTGTACCCTAGAATTCAGAGTGGGGAGGCAATCCTGACAGTGTCTCTCAGATTTATCTTGAGCCACTTAACAACTGAGGAATCCAGATTGTGTGAATGCTTTATCTGTGTACTTAGTCAAAAGCAATTTGCACCTAAAAGCTGTACAGCAGTAGAAACAAAATATGCTGTCTCTAAATAGAGCATAACGGAGCCACTGAAAATCATCAAATGAGGTTGAGGTTATACCAGCCTTGTTTTGTTGTGCACAGGGAGTCATAAGTGTGAAGTAGCCTAGAATTAGTGTTTACCTGTAAGGGGTTAAGCTAAAGGTAACCTGAGAGGTGGACAACTGACCAATGAGAAATTCCTCAGGAGACAAAGGATTTTAAGTTTCAGTTTCTCTCTGGCTCTCTCTCTGTTCACCTCGGCTATGGGATGAACACAGCTATGTCTTTCACTGTAACTATAGATTCTATTAAGTATTGTAGTCAGTAAGTTTACCTTCTTTTTATCACTTGGAGGGTTCTCAGTGGTGAGTGTTGGCTGGGTGCTTCTTGAGATTGTAAGATTCAGCAGAGATATCAACAGTGGGAGAAAGTTGCCTCGGGGGAGAGGTTTGGTTTCTGAATCCTTTTGTTGATTATGGTAGATGCTGTTCTATTGATGGTTATAAGGGATTTATTCCTTTCTTTTTTTCTTTTATTAAAATCTTTCTTTTAAGAAACTGACTGCTTGTTTTTCATTGTGTAAGATCCTGGTTTTGGATCAGCCACGTCTCGCAGGATCAGGCGAGGTTTGAGGTTTATTTTTTTTTCTCTCAAGCTTCCCAGGGAAGGAAGAAGTTTGGGGGGTTAGTGGGAAAGGAAAGAAGGGTCCCAAACTACCCTAGACCTAGTTTGGTGGTGGCAGTGTACCAGGTCCAGATACAGAAGAAGTTGTGTTCTGGGGAAAAACATTTTAACCCAAGCTGGTAAAATAAGCTTGGGGGGCTTATTTCTTTTTTCATGAGGGTCCCCACATCTGTACCCTAGAGTTCAGAGTGGGGAGGCAATCCCGACAAGGTTATACCAGCCTTGTTTTGTTGTGCATAGGGAAAGACTTAAGTTATGGTTGGTGAGGTGTCCCAAATATGTTAAAGGTACCAGGGAACTGGAATTAGGTTCCTCTTACAGGTGATGGTGGAGATGGCTCAGCTAGTGATACATTTGTTGTTGGAAATGTACTTTCCTTCATTTTATACAGCCATGTTTTGAGTGATCTGATTTCATTTTAGCACCTTGGAGAACATTGTTTTTGTACTTTACTCATCGCTAATCATTTAGTAAGACTGGTTTAGGATTGCAGAATTAAACACACACACAATACTCTGGCAAACTGAATTTAGCTGGCCTCTTTTTTTTCTATAATAAATGCAGTGACTATATAAAAGCATCTAGAAAGTGGAAGAGTGAAGAAAGGGAACTGCTTACACCTGATCAGTTGATTACACTAGATACAAATTGCTTTAATTTATTGCCTGTGTAACCCTCTGGGTTCTTCTCTTTGTCTTGCCCTTTGACAAAAAAAAATGGGAGCTGAAGGCCCTTTGACCTCCCCAGGCATGATGTGACTGAGGTTAGACTGCAAAAAGTCAGCCAAAAAATCATGGGCTTCTTGATGTCTGGTTGCCCCTCCTTTTGTGAAAACACTACTTGGAACTCATGTAGGGGTGAGAAAGAAGAGAAGAGCCAATCAGGAGACTCTAGAAGTCAACCTCATAGGACTGGAAGTTGAGGTGAGCCTCACAAATGCACACAGAATTTCCCTTCACAAGAGGAAGAGCCCCTACTTGCTGAGCCATTTATCAATCAGGGAAGAAAAGAGCCAGAACCTGTTGTTGAAGCGAAGATCTTCAACCCAGCCTTCTCTCAAGAGACAGCCACATACCCCAAAGGAAAAAGCGGGACCTCAAGGAACTAAGAACTCCTGAGGACTGTATGACTCCAAGGAGGAATGGGACAAACCATGAGTTATCAGGGGCCTGTCTCTTGTACAATAATTAGATAGTGGGGAAAATGCTATTTAACAGCTATATGTTTTAATTCAAAACCCACACTAAATAAGAAAAGTTGTCTATACCCGGGGTCAAACTGGAGGGCTAGACTGTTTTTCATTAGTTCACTCAGAGGAATGACACTCTTCCCTCCCCTTATGGACCTAGATAAAGACCAGCCTTTAACATCATTCACCTCATCTCTTTGCAAGACTGATGCTTTGTTCCCTATTGAAAGAGGACCAGTGTATTCCATTTCCTACAGCGTAGTCTTTGCTTGCATTCTACTGACTGGTTTATACAACATAAGCAAGATTGTGCCTGCCTGAGGGCTAAATGCCACAATTTCCCTGTGCAAGGGAAGATGCATACTGTGTTTATACCAGCTATGAGGCTAGCACAGATTGTTACCTCCGCAGCCTAGCAACACCCTTGAGACAGTGTGAAGTGGGTGAAAGCCCAAAATTTATTTCTTTTGCATGCCATTTTACCAGGCACAAGCTCTCCCAGTGCTCTGCAGGGCACGCACACTGCTTCTGCGAACAGGCTTTGCATACAATCAGGCCTGAGTGTTAGATTGTAAATTCCTTTGGGCAGGGACCTGTCAGCACTCAATTAATAGCTGATATTCAGGCCCATTTGCACATATTTGTCAGCTGAGATGCCAATTTGAATCGCACTGCCTGAGATAAAACTTTGGACACTTAAGCTACAGCTAACAGTGGAGTAAATGCAAACAGAGGTATGTGTTTGTCAGGAGAACATAAATCTAATTACTTAGAGAATTAGAACTTTTTATTTTTTGATGGGAAAAAACGAATACTTTTGCTGTACGTTTTAATGTAAAAGAATTCTTATTCTGATAAATTAATTATATACCAAGTGAATTTAATGTAGTATAGGGAAATAGCTGCTAAAGCCTTCAGAACTTCTGGTTAATCTAGGAGCAAGGTGTCTAGCCTAGTTGAAGGAACATTACAAGGAAGCTCTTAGATCTGAGCTTACTGCTTTTTTGGACAATGTAAGCTCTGTGGTTACAGTTTTTGTATTTCACAGCCTATTATACTAAAGCTAAGACTCAACTGATACTCTTACATGTTGGTGTATTAACTACTGCTATCTTATGAATTCACATTTGAAATAATGGGCTTGACTGCCTTGTGGAAACTTTTCACTGGAAGCAGAGAAACTGTGACCTCTTTCATATTCACAATGTAAACATGATCCATTTCTCCAATTAGCTGCTTGGTGCAAAAGTTCTGAAGTTCTCAGAACCAAAAAGCAGATGATGTCTGTTTTAATGCTTCAATAAATTCATTCAACATTTTTAACTTTACTTATAACTCTTATGCTAACAGAGTACACTTTCAGTGCTGAATCCAAGGACTTGATATTCAATCTGTTAAAATTAAAGTTGCATATTTGGGCTTCAAATGTCCTGAATTTAAAATATACTTTACTGATTCATTTGGTCTATAGTCTAAAACACAATGCAGTAAGCACTGCATGTAGCCAGCGTGAAAAATTAACTGTTAGGGTGAGAGAGACAGTGCTATGTAAAAATGGTAAAGCAAAATGTGTTTCCCAAAGTCAAAGGGCTAATGATTAGTGTTGTGTGAACCCTGGGATGTTCAATTTTCAATAGACTGGAAGTGAACCAATCCCTGTTGGATTAACTCCAACCTTCAAGGCACACAGCACTAATCATTAGCCCTTTGACTTTGGAAAACACATTCTTCTCCACCATTTTGACATAACATGGCCTCTCTGACCCTAATATTTAACCTTGTATGCTCCCCTACAGGAACATTCTAGTAGTCGTCTTAGCCGTCCCTACCCTACATAAGCCCTAGCATTCCCCTTTCCTCACATTAGGTTTCTTTAAGAAGAACCAGTGCCCTGCCTCCTCTCCTCTGGGTCTTTTACCGAACAGGGTGCATCCGAAGAAGTCATCAGGGATGAAAGTGAAGGCTACAAAAAGCATTAAAACTAAGATAATCTGCTTTTTGGATCTGAAACTTCAGAACTTTTGCACCAAAAATCTAATTGGCAGTCAGAAATGGATCATGTTTACTTTGTGAATATGAAAGAAATAAAATTGCCCTATAATACAAGATTCAGTAGAAGCACAAAAACACATTCACTCTCTCTCACACACACACACAATACCACTAGCTTAGCAACTAAACTCAGTGGTAGTGAATCCCCCTAATGTAGACTAGAAAAATTGTCACAAAAGTGTATTAGCCCATTAAAAGGTCTGTTGCCTTTGTCAGTAATTTTTAATGACATTTTTGCAAGCTTTCATTACATTACTTTCTTCCAGAGCTGGTGCTGCAGACCTGAGTTGTAGAGAGATTAGATAAAGAGGGCTGGTGCTGGCGTCTGCTGAGGAAGTGAGTAAGAGGCTATAGACCGATAGTGTTGACTATTGGAAGAGGACCAAGTTATTTTATGCAGGGGTGATCCCAACACATGCTCAGTTTCAAATTTCCTAAAACCACATACTCTGTAACATCCAGTCTTCTCCCAAACCACTTAGAGATAAATTGATGTTTGTTTATTCCTTTAAAGATACAATACCCAGCAATTTGCCACATTAACTGGAGTTTAATATTCATTTTAAATCAAACAATGACCCTGGAGTGGTTTAGAGTAAAAGTAAAACAAGTTTATTAACAAAAGAAAGACCAGATTTTAAGTGAATTCAAATAGGAAGGACAGTTAGAAATGGTTACAAGCAAATGAAAGTGAAAAATGATTTCTAGAGGCTAAGACTTAACAAATCAAGCTACAGCCTTTGTTCAAGGTGATTGCTTTGCCAATACACCTTCCAGCAAGAAGGCTGGCCATCCCTCTGGTCAGGCTTTCCCACAAAGTCCAGAGTGTTTGGTTCCTTTGTTGTCTTACGTGAAAGATAATTTGGGGTTCTTTCCCCCTCTCTTTTATAGTCTAGGGAACCTTTGAAATGGTTTCTTCTGAAAATTATTTTCCTTCCAAAGAGAAAGTTCATTCAAGCTGTATGGAAGGCAACTTGAAGTCTCCTGGTGAAGGAAATGTCATGCTGGTTTCATCCCCTGTTGGTGTTACATCCCCTGCTGGTATTACAAAAATGTAAATTGATCTTTTCCTACAATCTCTTCTTCCCTCCTTCCCCTTATTAGCTTGATGGTCCTGTTTACCTTCTATGAAAATTGCATTTCCATTGTCTCTTCCAAGTTGCAGAATCATACTCCTTTGACTAGAGTGGGGTAAACTTTAGCTCTTCCTGGTAGACACACTTTGATAACATAATTTCTAAAGTGTTTGTAATTTTGAATTTGTCCTCTATGTACATATATCACCCAATAATGATAGTGATCAGCATGTAATTAGCTTTCAGTTGGCATCTTACCTGACCCCTTCTAGATACAGGTTATGACCTTAGCGAGTTGGGTACACTCCACTGAAGCCAGCAGAAACTGACTACCAGATACCAAGGAACCTCTTGCCTTCTTGCATTGAATTGCAATTATGGTCACAGGAAACTGGCTCCAAATATTTCCACCCAATACCAAGTAGGGATAGAGAAGATGTCGGGTTCCACAAACATCACTGGAAACTTTCACAGGCAGATACTCTACATGCCAATTACTGAATACACACCTCCTTACACAAAGAATCATTCTTCCGGCTATCATTTTCAATTTATTGACAGAACATTTCTTTAATATAAAACAGACGAAATCCACTAAATCATCTTGCGGAAGCTGCCCTCAAAGCAGATCAAAGGCTTTATCTAGATCACAGGCCCTGGTTCTCATGGGGAACTTCAATCATCCCATATCTGCTGGGAGAGTAATAGAGCAGTGCACAGACAATCCAGGAAGTTTTTGGAAAGTGTAGGGGACAATTTCCTAGTGCAAGTGCTGGAGGAATCAACTAGGAGCAGATCTCTTCTTGACTTGCTGCTCACAAACCGGTAAAAATTAGTAGGGAAGACAAAAGTGGATGGGAATCTGGGAGGCAGTGACCATGAGATGGTCGAGTTCAGTATCCTGACAAAAGGAAGAAAGGAGAACAGCAGAATATGGATCTTGAACTTCAAAAAAGCAAATTTTGACTCCCTCAGGGAACTGATGGGCAGGATCCCCTGGGAGAATAATATGAGGGGGAAATGAAACCAGGAGAGCTGGCTGTATTTTATAGAATCCTTATTAAGGCTGCAGGAACAAATCATCCTGATGTGTAGAAAGAATAGTAAATATGAATCCTTGCTGATCTTAAACTCAAAAAAAGAAGCTTACAAGAAGTAGAAGATTGCCCCACCTCCTTGCCAGAAGTACTAGGGTATGGCTGGAAGTATGAGAGGCCGGCCTAGCAGCACAGTTGTGGGGGAGCCTGTGGGGGCGATGGATGCTCTGCCGGTTCATCTGCGTCTCCAAGAGGAACTCTTGCCGGGCGGAGCCCAATCTACAGGTGCTGACCGGGACTGACCCAAAGAACCTGCTGCCCTCTACCCTTAGGATCTGGAAGAGGCCTGGTGGCTAGAGGTACCAGACTCCAGTGTGGCAGGAAGTGGCCCAGGGGAAGCCCCGCAGCCGCCGGCTGCAGAGCCAGGGGTCGCCCAGTTGACGTGTTGTGACTGGATCAGTGCTGACACATGGGCAGCCGATCCTGCTCCTGCCAGGGCCCTGTGCTGGGATGTAGTGGAGTAGGGTGGGCCTGCGTCCCCCTTCCATCCTGCCCGGGTGGCTAATCCCCTGCCCAGTGCAAGGAGGCTCTGGCTCTGAAGAAGAAGTTCCCTTACCATCACTCTTAAAGGTTGTTTGTCTGCTAGCTGAAGCCCGTCCTGATAGACTGTTTATTTGCTGGCTGCCTGAGCCCTGCCCAGTCCAAAGCCAGTCCTGATAGACTCAGTTTAAGGGTTGCCTACTTGAGCTACTCAAGCCCAGACTAAAGCCTGACAAGGACTATTGACTCCCCAGGACTATAATGGGACTCTGGGCTCTCTTTCAGATTCCGATCCGGGCCAGCCCCAACCAGCCAAAGTGGTCTCCCTCTGAGCGGGAAAGTGAGGGACCATTATAACATGGCATAAGAAAGATTAGATTGGTTTAAATCTATGCGTTCCATATGGTGGTGGTACTATATTTTGGTGTCAGATAATAAACTTAGAAATCTGCTATATGAGACCTTGCTTTCCTGCTCTCTTTGATTCAGCAGCTGAGTTTCTTTGGATTTTATTTGGTTTCTCTCTTCTCTCCTGTTTCCTTTGACATTGTCTTGAGTCCAGCTGCTGCTGTTTAATGAGAGAGTTGTTCAAAGACATAGGTTATATATGATGTGAACATGGCCACATTCTGGTTTATCCTGATCTTCTCTGGTAGGGAGTTCAATAGCCAATGCCCTTCTGCCTCAGCTCAGCGTTTGCGGCTCTCAAACACCTTACCTTGGGCTCCAGGCACATCAGCATTCTGACTGACTGCAGCTCTGGAGAAGGTGTATGTAGAGGTGGCTTCTGCCATAGCCCAAGAAGAGCTTCTAAAATACTTTGAATTTTATTCAGGATCAAATAGCTAGTGGAGTGTGGTGGAATACTCTTTGTCTCTCTTGCATGGTAGAGGGACTGTTGCATGTTGTGCAAACTAGAGTGCTGCTGGAAATGGTAAAATTCATTTAGATGGCATTGCCCCTTTGAAGCAGTACAGCACCAGTGTATTCATAAGATGTCAGGAGGGGCAATAGGGAGGTGTGCCAGCTACATTCATTTCTTTGCTCTAGCCTTTCCAGGTGACTGGTAAAGCTGCAGAGTGTTCTTCCTCTAATCGAGATCTTGATCTTTAAAGCTATATAAGGTGAAAAAAATGATGGTAATAATTAATAGGGTTGCTCTCTTTCAAATGAGATGTAAAACAGACCATGATCATTAGAGACCCTAAGGTTCTGACTACAAGAATTTTGCAATATCAATCTGCCTTGTTCCCCTAGAGAACTAGGTGGAAAAGTCACCTATTTGTTGGATATTTGGTAGCCAGAGTCTCCTGATTATATAAAAGAATATCTGAGCTATGACTTAACTCTGATCCTAAAGGTGATACAATCTAGTTTGCTAGACAGAGAGGAATTCAACTGAATTATATTTAAAATGTAGCATTCATTGTAAAAGACTAAACTGATCTGGCTCCATATGTTCCTTTGTACTTGCATGTACTTGCTTTCATTTTCCTGCAGCTCAACAATGAAATGGAAAACGAGCTTTGACTGAGTATTAGAGATACTCAACAAAATGTATCAGAGACATGTATAAGCTGCTACTCCAGAGACTAGCACTAAAAATTATGATATGTATCAAATATTGTGGATATTGAATAATGAATTTTAAAAATTGATAAATTCTTAATAGTGAATGGTTAAATGATCACCTGATCATAAAGTTAATTAGCACTACTGAACAGTTTAGCAACTAAGTGATTTCATCTCAATCATAAACAAAAATACAGAACAATGCACCAAACAGCTCAACACTTCTTTTTCCTTCTGTCTGTGTTTTGTCACTTTCTTCCTCTATATCCAATTTTTCCAGGCTTTCCTCAATCTCTGCTGATCAAAATTGTTCTTACAAGAGTCCTCCTATTTCATGACTTGATTTGCTTTGCTTGATTTTCACTTCTTTTTCCTTCCTAATATGTCTCATTTCCAGGTCTCAGTCTGTTTTTGTCTTACTTCTCCAATACCATAAGTGTACATCATCTTTTTAATCAAAGGGGTGGCCGTGTTAGTCTGGGTCTGCAAAAGCAACAAAGAGGCCTGTGGCACCTTATAGACTAACAAACATATTGGAGCATAAGCTTTCATGGGCTAATACCCACTTGGCATCTTTTTAATGTAATTTTATTTAGGCAGGAATAGTTTATTTCCTATTTATTGACCTTCCCCTCCTTTTAGTGAAAAACTACTAGAAGTCCAAGATGGTGTTGGTAGCAGGTAATAGGACCACCTGACCCGTAGTGGCACAGCTACATTCCAGAAGGCCTCTCAGTAAGGAGAGAGATTAATGTCTTCAAAGTCTTATTGTTTCTTCTTAATGGTCCATCAAGGCTGATGGCCTGTTGCCTGGTGGGTGTCTCTCAAATACACACACACAGTTGTAATTGTTATAGTCAACATTCCTAACTTTAGATACAGAAATGATACATGCATACAAATTGGATAATCACATTCAGTAAATTATAACCTTTTGATGATACTTAGAAGACCCATCTTATATAAACTATATCTCAGTTATGCCATATCCATATCATAAGCATATTTCCATAAAGAATATGGGATGTAATGTCACAATGTAATATTATAAATTAATTTCACTTTTTATTGACAACTGGTCCAAAAAAGGCTACACTTATAATCACCAGATGTTAGATTGGCAAGGTATTGGCTGATGCATCATATGAACATTGTTCTGTTGGCCCCATCCACCAGAATTTAAACTTTTGTTTAAAACTTAAAAGATTCTCACTTTTAAGGTTTCAAAGAAAACCATCCCAATGTGTGAATCATTGTGGTCCTCTTACTCAGTATGGAGATAGACTGAAACAACAGCTTTCAGAAAGGTATAAGGTGCCCCATTCATCTCAGTGGGGTAACTCTAAACTCTAATGATGACAGTTTACATATCAGGGCTATTTACTATTTCATTGTGATCATTTGAACAGAAACATCCAGCTAATATGGAATTTTGATGATACTCTAAAGCTCTAACTACTCTATCACAATAGCCTAGTCTACGTTCCTTGCCCTGCAATAGTTGTGCTTATACTAGAACACTAGCGTTAATGAAGATATCATGGTGAAAATCTGTCCCTCTATACTACTCTCCCCTCTGGACTGGGAGAATCACTAACTGACATTGTGGATCAGCACCAGACACTTCTGTCTTTAGATAGCGAGGAACCCAAGGGAAATTGCACAAAATGCTTCTCTGTGGTGAAAGCAAATATTCCCCATTTCTGTTAGGTACCTTTCTGTTTCCAAAGACAACAGGCAGTGGGCAAGAGACAGTATTTTGCATTGTATAACATAGTTATAAAATACAGTATTAGATGCCTACTTGTGTGTCCAGTATCACTGTAAGTTCTGGGGAAACACTGTATTGCTTTTTTATCTATACAACCTCTTTCTATTTTGTCATCATTATCAAGATGTCTGCTAATAGACATGTTGTATTATGATAAAATTATAATAAAATCTCAAAGCTGTTGACAGTTTAAATACAATTAAATATATGGTTTTATTCAGAAGGGGTTTGATCAATGAGTATCTACAAAAAAATGGAGTGGTGAGATGAGTTCTCCCCTTTTCTCCATACAGTATTTACAGACTTAAACTGTCAGTTTCACTCTTCCTGCTCATAAATACTGTGACGCTCAATCTTTGTTTAGAGACTTGGATATCGGTAGCAAGAGTAAACATTGTCTCTGCTAGCCAAACAGCATAAGCTGACTCATAAAGTAAACACCTCAGAATATTTTGAAAGCTACTGGGCATCCAGCTGTTGTCACTTACCACATAAATGGTCACTAATGTACGTGCTACAAAATATAAATCTGCAGCAGGACATACTTTAAAACCCATGAGTTGAGTAAGTCAGTGCATTATCAAGGCATTGTATATTGTTCTCTTCACGACATACGTCTATTTGCACACCGAGCCAAAATGCTAATCAACAGGTTGTGAAATCTTCAAGAGAGGAAATTTACAGGCAGAAATAAAATGGCAGGAGGGGTTTCATTTATGAGTAAAGACAATAGATTGTTGGAGTATATCTGGGAGAGGCAGAGATACCCCCTGCATCCTTCACCAAGGAGACAAGCTAACAGTGTGGTTTGGTTCATGGGAAAAAAGGGGATCAGCCAGGCTTGGCTGAAAAACACTGGAGGATTTTGGGGTGGGCTTTACTTAAATAAGTCTAGGTTTTAAAATGTATGTTACGATTTCATTTTATATGTAGCCATTTGTTTCCAATATTTCTACTTTCTACCTTTTGAATCTCTTCTCTTTGTTAAATAAATGCTTGCTTGTTTTCACTGAAAACATAAGTAACTGTTGTGTACTAAGCGGTAGTCTGACAGGTAACTGATAAGCTGTGTAGGGATTGTTCCTTTGGGAGCAGCAAAGCTGTGAATAATATGAGTGTCCAGTGGATCAGGGACTGGACACTCCAGGGGGACACTCCAAGGGCTGGATAGTGCCTATCACTAACCTGCAGAGGGACAACGGAGCCTGTGTGGGCTGAGAGGGGAGTGCTCATATTGCCTCTGAAGCCAGACAGCTGTCCCATGGCAGGCCCAGACAAAGCTTCTTCGTGCTAAGAGCAGGTGTTAGCAAGGTGCCTAACAACCCTGAGTGCCCCCAGGCAGCATCATCACCTGTTAGTCAGTGGCAAAGCTCCCACTGAATTCAAAGAGCCTGATCCCACTCCAGGAACGGTAGAAACCTCCTAAAAGTGGAGGGGGGTCACTGGTGTCCAAACCGTGGCCCTGCCCCTTCTCCCTGAGTCCTCACCACCCCACCCACTTGCTCTTCTCTGCCTATCCTACCTTGTTATTCGCTCTTATGGATGGTAAAAAGTGGTGGGTCCTTGGCCTCTTGCCCGCTGGTTCTGGAGCCCCATCCTGCTCCCCAACTTCACAGTTGTCTAACTGGGCATGTCTGGCATGCATGATGATCACAGACACTAAAGTCAGAGGGTCCATGGTCACTGGAGGGACTGTTATTGTCACCAGTGGACCAGGGAATGCAGAGTGTTAGGCTTCAAGCAACTCAGTCATGTGGACAGAACAACCCACAGCGTTTAACAAAGTTCCACTTGTTCAACTTAAAATGCATTCAGTTTCACATACATCTTATGAATGAAACATGGCAGAATCAGACAAGGGCAGATTCTGCATTCAGGGGGAGTTTTGGTTGCATAAGAAATACAGGAAAAGAAGCCTGATCTGCTACTTCCATCTGTGAAACAGAGTGTGTTCATTAGAGACTGTGAAACTGGCAAAATTGTGTCTTCTTGTTGGCTGCATTTTTTAACATGATTCATATTCTGATACTTAATCCTACACTTATATTTTGTTCTGTTTTCACGGGGGACACAATGATATCCAGTAATACTTGGTTTAAAACAATTATATTCTGTAGACTGATTTACTCATTTAAAATAATGACACAAATAAATCAATGGACAATTAGATGCAGCAAGTATTTCTGGTTATAACAAAAAATAAAAAAAATCCCAAAGGGTAATGAGTTTTAATTCAGTTGCTCCAATCAGTCATTACTGCACATTGTGTGATTTTTTGAGAACATCATTTGGTCTCCCTATCACAGGCAATAATTTATGTTGGAGAAAAGCTGCACCTCATCAGAAAAAGACAGTAAGAATCAAGTGTAGCTGACTTCATTGTGTACAAAACTGCTATGATGAAAACATTTTTATTTAGTGAAAGGAAAGTGATATTTTTATCAGGTTGCTGATAGAAATAAACAATGTTATGCTTCAAACTAGGATTTTTTTTTCCAGAGATGCACTGCTGGCAAAATAAATGCCAGAAAAGCACCAACGGGATAGTTAAAGAAATTAATGGCTATGGGGCATACTGTTGATTAGTGCCATAGCATTGATTTTAGAGTGCAGCAAAACTTGCCACAGAGGAATGTGTAATTAAAGTGGAAAAAGCACAGTTTTCTTGCCTGAGCCAAGCCTACAAGTAGGTTTCAAAACACACGTCATTTCAGTTGATCCACATTGCTTGTACTGGCAGACCCTTTTCAGTCAAAGCACGCATACACATGAGTGTTTACTGCCGAGAGCAAATGTCATGAAAATACGTTACTGGCAAAGTCCAAGCAATCCTGTTCCTGCTCACTTGGAGATGTCCAAACAACCCTGTTCCTGCTCACTTACCCAGATAAGGTTTATCACAGAAATGTAGTGATGAATAGAATAAGACTTCTGTGCAATATTTGAAGTTTTTAATATTACAATAATGCACTGAGGCCTCAATAGACTGTTTGGAGCAGGGATTGCATTGTACTATGCCTAAGTGCTTTCTTGTTTTTTCTAACAAAAGTGGATTACTTTTGAGCACAGTAATTTTAAAGTCTATTAGCAGAAAAAAAAATCTTTTTCTAAAACCATTATATGTAGCCCTGGCATGGATTTATTAAAGCAACATAAGACGTGGAATTGTGCTGTATGTATTACACCCAAAGAGTTATTATGGAATAATCAATTGCCTTTCCTTCCTTGCCTGAGACAAGCTGGACAGTATAGCAATTAAATCTCCCGTCCCACCCACACTAGCATGTATATTCATACACACATACCATTGCTCCCTTGGTGACAGTTATCTTACAATAACTAGTTATTTATTTTACCATACATTAAAATAATGATAGAGATATACAGCAAAAATATAGTGCGTGACCAGTGTAATTATACATAAGCTTGGCAATTTTTTTTATGATTTTGACAGAAAATATCAGTTTATTTTAAGCATTTTATTCCACTATTTATCTATTTAAATTTTCACAGTTGAGCAAAGTTATAGGTTTTAAACATGTTCTACAAAATATACAAAGAAAATACCCTTCACTCAAAAGTTGTAAAGCAGCATTCTCCTGACTTTGCTTATCTATACATTTTAATTATTATCAATGGAAATATTTTTTCATTAGTTTTTTCTGTGTACAAGGAAATTGACATTTACCAATAAAAAATATAATCCTTCCAAACCTAATTATATGTATGAGATATATGCACATACACAGACAAGTAATAATATCTATTAACAATATAGTAATTATAGAAACAATTGATTAGGAATAGTCTCATTATCTGTTGCAATAAAGGCTAAAATAATTATAGTACTGGTACATCAGCTGTCGTATCTAAATTATGGTATAATTGTGCAATTAAGTAGCACTGAGTTTCTAAATGATATTGCAGATGACTTGCTACTAGCATGGGGATTTGTAATACTGTAACTTTATTATGGCACCATAAAAAGCAATTCATTGTTCCTGACAGGGAAAATACATGAAATGTAGATGGTTAGTCTGATGAGGTAACTGAATTCTATATTTTAGAAACAATTCACTTTTTTATCATGCTGAGTTGCATTGTATACATTTGTGTACAAATTTAGCATAAACTTGAAGATGTTAATGTCTAGCTCCTTTAACTACACAGGTGCTTCTGAAAATGATCCCAGTTTCCTTGACATATTTCACACCATTTCTGGTAGGATTTTTATCCTGAAATGGATAGTGGTTAAAAAAAACAAACACAGTACACTTGTCTAGGTGCACAAGATTTACAGGTAGAATTTTTAGAAGGCTGGGTTTAGAATTGCCTGGAATTTCATGTACAAAGCTTGATAAACTCACTTGTTTGTTTGGCTGATAACAATAATAACAGAAACATCCCCACTGCGCAATACTGACTTTTTGATGGAAAGGAGTTCAAATCCACTTCTTTTTTTGGTATGTTTATTGAAATCCACACTTGCTTAGAGTCTCTCATTGTTGTATACGCTTGCATACTCTTTGGTTGCAAATTGAAAATACAGTTTTTTTATGATTACAGAAATTAAATTAAGCTTGTAAAGTAAAGAATGATGGGTAATGTAAAAAAGCATTCCTGAGTGGTTTGAGTTAGCACAGAGAGCAGAGATGAGCCCTTTGGCTCAACTGGCAAGCACTCTTTTGGAAAACCTAGGGTGCTATGCTCCTGTTTAAAACAGTGTGTAAATGGAGTGCAGTTCACCTCATTCATCATATTCTGTAAACTCATGGCTGTGCAAAGCAGAAGGAAAAAGTAATGTCGATGGAAGTTCCACATGTAAAAATTCTATCCTCGAAGTGGTGAGTGACTGGAGGTAAGTGCTCATTGTGAAGTTGTATCTTTTAGAGCTGACTTGGGATCTGTTTATCAGGCTGTTATTAAAGAGGATTTTATTTAGAAACGCTGACTCAAAACTGGGAGAACAGCTGGGGTTTTGCAAGTCATTCCTAATGAAACAGTGGCAGTAAGCCAAATCTAGTCGCAGAAACTTGATCAGGAGACAACAAATAGGCTTTCATATGGAAGCTCCAAGAGAAAGAAAGAGAGACTGCTTACAGTTTCCAACAAGAATAACAAAATAGACATTAACGGGAACATAGAATGTCATTTGAAGGCTCAAAAGCAGACCAATGTGTTGGCAGGATATACAGTAGTCAGATTTCTGCATGAAGATCAGGAGATTTACACAGGCATGAAGTGCAAGCAGGTTTCTATCCTGGAGCAAAATATAACAAGGCTTTAAAACCACTCATTAAATTGGATTAAAATGGTCAGAGAGACAGAAGTTCAGACCATCTATGGCATAGAATGAAGAATGAGGAACAGAGGTGAAAGTAAGCCGGTATGCCCTGGTACAGTGTACCGGCAAGAGCCCGTGCACCATACTGGGGCGGCCCAGCTTCCCTAGGGGGCAATTTAAAGGGCCTGGGGCTCCCAGTAGTGACTGCAGCCCCAGGCCCTTTAAACTGCCTCCAGAGCCCCCCTGCTGGAGCCCTGGGGTAGGCTGTGGGGCTCTGGGGGCTATTCAAAGGGCCCAGGGCTTCCCTGCTTCTACCGCCCTGGCCCTTTAAATAGCCAACAGAGCCCTGCCACTGCTACTCCAGGAACCTGTAGTACCTATAGTAGGAAGATGTACATCACCTAGAATCCCATCAAACTTGTCAGCACACTGATTATTTTACTATGATTTAATTAGTTACATATTCCTAATTTATATTGAATTTAAAGAGCAAATGAACCTGCAACATTATCTTTATCTTTGAGCAACTGATTTCACGTGTGTACCAGGTGAAGTTGCAAAACCAGCAACAAAACTGGGATGTGTAGTGGGGCAGCTGCCTCACTCTCTGGGAGAAA
>ML677333.1:38367855-38406133 GCA_007922305.1 Dermatemys mawii
TCTTTGTCACTTCTGCAATTCCAAACTAACACGGCTACCCCTCTGATTCTTGACAATCAGAGCCAAGAAAGAGACAGCCAATCAATGTCAAGCTAGGCCCTGTATAAAGATTGCCTAGCAGAGGAGCAGGCAGTCTCCCCCTGATGGGCAAGGGAGAAAGACTGACTCCTGAGATCAGCAGTAGCACCTTGGACAGAGCAGTGCTGGGCAGGCACAGGGGAGCAGGAAAGAGCTCCAGCCCATTACCTGCCAGGCTGCAGCCCTGACTAGAAGGGCTGAGAAGATGCAAGGGGCCAAAGGGGAAGTGGCCCGGGGAACATAGTCCCACAAGGGGAGAGAAGGAGGGCAGAGAGGCTGCTGCTAGAGGGTCCCTGGGTCAGGACCCAGAGTAGCAGGTGGGCCTGGGACCTCCCATTCCCCCTTGAGCTGCACCTGGCCACGGAGGAGTGGCTGAGATGGACTGCAACCAGTCCTTGATGTGAGGGGCTAGACTTTGGGGTTGTGGTCAGCCACCTAGGCAGGTGACAGGTGAAGGACTTTTGTTGCCCACCACTCTGGAAGGGAGTGAGACTGGAGTAGTGGGCACTGCCAAGGGACAGTGTCCTGAAGCAGATGAGGACTGTCCGGAAGCGGATGCCGTCAAGCAGGGAGCAACGTGGGTCCCTTCAAACCAGCAGAGCAGACAACAGGTGAGACACCATGCATGGAGAGCGCTCCACAGCTGACAGCTAATTCCTGGACTAATCAGCAGGAGGTGCCATGGTGGTGAGTTTTGATATTGGTACAGATATAGAACATATAGAAAATGTTCAAATAAAATAAAAGGTTTAAATATATGACAAATTATCTAAAATTTCCAAGGATGCCTGAGATAATTATAGGCCTATCAGCCTTATGCCAACTTCTGTCAAGATAACTGAGTGCCTGATACCAGACTCAATTCATAAAGAATTAGAGGGTAATTAATGCAAATCAACAAGGGTTTATGGAAAATAGATGCTGTCAAACTAACTTGATATATTCGAGTAGATTACAAGTTTGATCGATAAAGGTAATAGTGCTAATGTAATACACTTAGACTTCCCTAAGATATTTGACATGGTACCACGTGACATTTTGATTAAAAACCTAGAACAGTAACATGACATGCATTAAATAGATTTAAAACTGGCTAACTAATAGGTCTCAAAATGTAACAGCAAATGGGGAATTATCTTTAAGAGGGTATATTTCCAATGGGGTTCCACAGGGAACAGTTCTTGGCCCTGCACTATTTACCATTACTGATAAGTTGGTAGATGAAACAAAAACCGAGGCAGTGGTAAATAATGAAGAGGAGAGATCACTGATTCAGAGCAATCTGGATCACTTGGTAAACTGGGCACAAACAAACAATATGCATTTTAATGTGGTTAAATATAAATGCATACATCTAGAAACAAAGAATATAGACCATACTTACAAGCCAGGAGACTCTATCCTGGGAAGAAATGACTCTGAAAAAGATTTGAGAGTCATGGTGGACAGTCGGCTATACATGAGTTCCTAATGTGACACTGTGGCCAAAAGAGCTAATGTGATCCTTGGATGCATAAACAGGAATCTTCAGTAGGAGTAGAGAGGTTATTTTACCTCTCTATTTGGCAATGGAGACAACTACTTCTGGAATACTGTGTCCAGTTCTGGTGTCCACAATTCAAGAAGGATGTTGATAAATTGGAGAGAGTTCAGAAAAGAGCCACAAGAATAATTAAAGGATTAGAAAACAGGACTTAAACTGAGCTCTGTGAGTCTATCACTATATTTACTTTAACAAAGAGAAAGTTGATTCTCCTTCACTGACAATTTTTAAATCAAGATTGGATGTTTTTTCTAAAAGCTAGGAATTATTTTGGGGGAAGCTCTAGGGCCTGTGTTATACAGGAGGGAAGATCAGATGAACACAATGGTCCTCTGACCTTGAAATCTGTGAATCTATGAATAAAACATCTTTGCCAAAACTGATTCAGCTATCTTAGTAGAATTATCTTTCATAAAACAGCATCAAATTCAGGTGCACTAAGATATTTCTATACCTACTCCTATTACCACAACAAAGAAAATACAATTACAAATATTCATATAACTCCCTCCCAGTAGGGAAGATGAAATTACATGTTTCAGCAACCTCCAGCTATAATGATTAGCAGTAACAATATGATCTTAAATTTCCCCAATCACACTGAAGAAGCATAAAATATTTCTTTGTACAATTGTGAGTGCCCATGTGTAGCAGTTAAAATTTCAGCCCAAAGAATATTTCAGAATGCTGTGGTGGGGAAGAGAGAGAGACTCAGACCACTCTAACTAGGAGCTAAAATTTTTAAATAAGCATCTCAGAAGGGAAGAGGAATTTTAAATGAATTGCAAGTACTGTATCCTCTGGTAAACTGCAATGCTTATCAGAGCTGTGGAATTGAAATAAACATGCTGTACTTCCCCTGCTCTGAGAAATCATAGATTCCATTTATGCCATTGCTATAGTTGGATGCAGCCCTGAAAAAATAATTAAATAATCCACAGGCTTGTTAAAGCAGTGATGGGACTGGAAGGATTTTTAAAGTATTCATTTCAACAAAAAATTGGGTTTGTTTAGTCAAGAGAAGAGAAGACTGGGAGGAGGCATAATAGTTTTCAAGTACATAAAAGGTCGTTAGAAAGAGGGAGAAAAATTGTTCTTCTTAACTTCTGAGGATAGGACAAGAAGCAATGGGCTTAAATTGCAGCAAAGACAGTTTAGGTTGGACATTAGGAAAAACTTCCTAATTGTCAGAGCAGTAAAGTACTGGAATAAATTGCCTAAGGAGGTTATGGAATCTCCATCACTGGAGATCTTTAAGAACAGGTTAGACAAACACCCTGATAGGGATGGTTTAGATAATACTTAATCCTGCCATGAGTGCCGGGGACTGGACTAGATGAGTTCTTGATTTTCCCATCTGTTCTATAATTCTATGATTTTTTTAGTATTAAATTTTAATTAATTTAGGTATACACAGTTGAAGCAAAGATTCAGCAGGGGTCCACTAAAACTCTTCATGAGGCAGGAAATATTCCTGGTCTGTCTAGAAGTAGATTTGTTAACATTCTAGATATGCTGCAAGGTCCACCTTTTCTCCCAGACAGTTGAGAACAAGGTTTGTCTGAGAGGGGGTGGAGGGAAGCGGCATTGCAGTTCAATGAGCAGTTTATTATTCATGAATATACAGCATTGATATGAAAATCTAAATCTTAAATTTAGAAGCACTCAGAGCATGGGATGGGTGCTTATTAAGTGATGACTTTTATATACTGGAAGAAACAAAATAAACTAAATTCAGTTAAATAATATAATATCAGTACACTTAGGCTTTGACCATACACGTGTGATGCACAAAAAGGTTGTTGTGCTCCAATGAAAATGTGTGCAGAGGTTAGTCATGGTATGAGTAAGCATAAGCACTAGGAATAATCCTCCGCATGGAACCCCTCAAGCCCCATCTGTGCCTATTTTCTTAGTATACACTCACTCTCAAAAGCATAGAGTAAAAATAGGTACAGTGTGGGCTGAGAAGACTTAAATGAGATTCCCAATATTCAAATGAGTCATAAACTACCTGACTTATTGCTTCCCAGGGGTAACTTGATGACCATGTAGCAGCACTTTTGTTGATGCTCACCAGTGGATCAGCATTTGTGACTTTGAACTTACACATTTAACACTTCACATCTTTACAGTCAAAATCAAAAACATGGACTGCAGTCCTGCAAATTTTTAGAAATGGCTGGACTTCTGAATCAGAATGGAGCCCCACTGAAGTAAATGGGACTCCTCATGGGTACAGCACTCTGCCCATGTGGAAGAAGTTGCAGGATCAGAGTCTTCAGGAATAATTAGATAGCATTGTAATAGCCATCAAAACAGAAGATTACAGACCCATGGTTTAACCAAGGCACAGAAATGGTTCCTATGTTTCATCAAAGAGACTGGAAGAATCTTAATAGTCTCAGTTGTAAATTACTTTAGAATCTTAAAAAATGTTTTGGATGTAACACAAAATACTGGGAAATTTTAGAAATATGCCCTTTCCATGATAAATTAATTAGGATGATTTTTTTTCTTTGTCTGTTGCAGACTATAAAGTAGATAAGTAAAGTAATATGAGACCTACCAATAGTATATATTTCTCCAAAAGCACTATCTGTACTGTTTGTTCCCAGGATTCAATTTATTGTGCAGTATGTGTTTGCATTCATCATATGTTATTCAGCTGCTGTTGGGATTTTATTGAAAATGTTGATGTTTTAATGTTACGTGAATGTAAAGGAAGGGTCCGAGCAATGATGATGATAACTAAATTAAACTGTTACTTCTGTGTGCTGGAAAGGGAAACTGTTCTATTGGTGTATAGTTTTAGCATTACCTCTTGAACTTATCTTTGGCTTCTCTTCTCAGCAATAGTGTTTACCTGAGAAAAGGTAAGAAAGCCTCTGACTTGATAAGATTGAGAAGAGTTTTCTAGCTTGAAATACAGAGTAACTGAGGAGACGTCTGCTGGAAGATAAAACTGGAAGATTGCTGTACATCTTTTTCTGTCTGCTTAGCAATGTTGTTGCACTACATCTTCACTTACACACACTCAAACCTCTCTTTTAAATGTTCAGTACCCGCTAATATTCATCTTTTTTTCTCCATGCTCTGCACATTCTGGAATCCCTGACATTCTAAAAGGTACTACATTTTACCTAGTTAAATAGAAACTTCTTTGTTGTAGCAACTTGGACAAGAGGACTACATTTATACAAAAAGCAATTTCCTTTGCAGTAACCTTTTGAACTCCCATTTCTATTATTTGCAACGTTTTTGTTTGAATAAGATCTTTATCTGTCAGAACCCAACTTCTAGGTAGAGGATTTATTTATTTTCTGATAGTGTATCTGAAGATGGGTACTTTATCTGAGACTCTGTACAAACTTTGGACCTGATGTGTTTTTAATTATGTTGACTGTTCAGAAAACCAGCCATTTCCTCAGCTAAAACAAGGCAAAAGAAAACGGTCTTAAAAGGAAGAGCTAGTAAAGTGCAGGGGGAGGGGAAAGTGGTCAGAGGAGTAAAATATGTCAGCCTTCAACTAAGGGTAGAAGTGACTCTGGTGGGACATCATGAAGAAAGGAATCCCATACAGAGTGTCCCTGAATCAAGACAGAGCAGCTACTGGCTTGCTTCAAACTGAAAGTGGATCATTATACCAATAGGATCTGGGTCCTGCAGTCAAATGAGGTCTCCGTATATAGGTACTGGAATGACTGAATTCCAGTGATCTACCATTGGTCTCAAAAGTCTGGCTCTGGATCCTACTCTGGAGACTTGCTCAAGGAGTTTTCTCATATCACTTGTGTGTTTGCTGCATTGCTAAGTAATGGTGATGTAAAATTACCTCCCTTTATTTACTCCTAGCACAAAGAATGAAACTGATATCTGACCTTTTCCCTCCTCTTAACTATGGGGGAGGAGCTATCACAGGTGTGGGAAAACTACGGCCCCCCAGCCACATTCAACCTGTCAGACCTTTTAATCCATCTCTCAGTTCCAGCCAGGGAATGGGGTTGGGTGCTTTCCCCGCTCCATGCAGCTCCTAGGAAGCAGCTGGTGTGACACACACACACACATCCTCCCCGGCTCCTTCTTAGTATGCGGAGGCATGAACAGGTGTCTCCCTGCATTGCCCCATCCACAGGCACAGCCCCCACAGTTCCCATTGGCTGCGGCTCCCAGCCACTGGGAGTTGCGGGGGCATCACCTGCAGACAGGGCAACAGGCACAGAGCCTCCTGGCTGCACCTCCACATAGAAGCCAAAGGTGGGACATGCTTCTGGGAGCATCTCGAGGTATGAACCGCCCAGAGCCTGCACCCCTGAACTCCACCCCACTCCCTGCCGCATCCCAATCTCCTTCCCCAGCCCTGATCCCCCTTGTCTTTTGAAAGTTTTTTCCAGATTTCTGGCTGATAGGTCAGATATAGAGCGATCACTTTGTAAGTGGTGTTCACCCATAGGTGACAGGGTGTTTTTGTCTTATTTCCTGCATAAGTTCATTTCAGAGCATAATGATTGTCTGGTTTCACCCATATAGTTGCTATTGGGGTATTTAGTGCACTGAATTAACTATACCACATGTTGTATTAGGCATGTGTAGCCTCCATGGATCTTGAAAGTGTGTTGTGAGGCGTGTTGATCATTGTAACAGTGGAGATATGTCTGCAGGTTTTGCATCTGTTGTTCTGGCAGGATCTGCTGCCACTTTTAGTTGAGGTGTCCTGTTCTGTGGGGAGCTTGCTTCTGATGTTGAGTTTGGGGGGTTGTTTAAAGTCCGGAAGAGAGGGTACAGGAAAGATTGTCACATTTACATTCTTTGATCCACAGCCATCTTATTTGTTGAGGTAGGCTGGCCTGGTATGTTCTAGTCATTCTGGGTCAGGCCTGATGTAACTGTGCACAAAATCTGTTGAATTTAGTGGAAATTGCATCTGATTACGCCAAAGCTAATTTTGGTCATTTTTCTTTAGAAACTGAACTCAGATTAGACATGAGAAACATAAAGAACTTTGAAGGGCTTTTTTCCCCTCAAGGTTTAGGGCCAAATTTTCATTTACACCACTTTTCACTTGGTTTCACAGCCACTTGGTGCTGTTGTGTCAGTGTGTAAAGGGCCCTTAAAGTGAGAGTCAATTTTATTTTCATCTATTTTAAGGTCATTTTGCACTGTTGGTGGTTTAAAGGGGCCTTGATGTAAATGAAAATCAGGCCCTTAAAATCTGAGTCCACATACATGCTGTCCACATATTAATATTGGTCTTGCTATAATCAAGTGTTAGGGTGGCATATCTTGTTTGGTGGGAATTTACTATAAGATAATCAAACAATACAATAATTAATCAAACTGATCAGATTTTATAATTGAGCTCATAAATCCATTTTCTGCGATGGTTATGTATTGTGAATTACTGAAATAATTGCATATGTGACATAATAAAAACTTTGTTACATTATGCTCTATTTTAACTAAAGGAAGCAGGAGCTAGAATATTTTTCAGAGTTTATAAAATAAAATTGAAAATGAATGAGCTTGGTTGCAAAGTTTGGCTGCTAAAATAAGTGTGGGGACATCCTATAATTGACTAGTAATTAAATAAATTATTTATATTGCAATAGAAAAAAATCAGTGTAATTTACCACTAACTGATTACTAATTTACTATTAAGTTTTGGTTAGCTAAGCTTTTTCTCTGTTTTCTTTTCCTTTTTCTCTGAACTGCAAACACTAATAGCTGTAGGTCAACTGAAATGTCAGAGCAATGTGCACTATAACATTTCTGCCCATCAGAAAAGATGTTTAAGAGAAAACTTTCTAAAACAAGTCCTGCAGGGAGGTAAAGAAATAATACATATATATCTGAATTCCAATTTGTAAGAAATGTACTCCTAGAACAAATAGTATCTAAAATTCATTCACAGAAAACAAGGATGGTCAAGTCTTGATATTTTTTTTTGATTTGGTGTCAAAGAATAAAATGCTGAATTAATGAAAGGTTCACAGCTCAGTGCATGACCTGATGATTTTCAAATGCAATAAATTTGGAGAATGGGTGTAACACTTAGGGCTAGAATACTTGTAGTCTGTAGCCTTAAATCTGCAGAATGGAGAGAGACTGAATTTGCTAGCTGAAAGTTTTCAAAAAGAGTTAAAGACTTAGGCTTGTGCCTGATACCTGCTTGAGAACTGCAGTAGCAGCATACAATACTAGTATTCTGTATCAGCCAAAAGATTTTCTACCTTTGGTTCTAGAAATCAGTATTTAACACCTATAAAAACTTTCAAAATTTTGTCTTCATGGACAAAAGTGTGCTTCAAAAAATTGAATTTTTTAATGGGAGATGCATTCTGATTTCTAGCCATCTCTATTCATTTTCTGTATTTTTCTGTAACCCACTAACATGACAACATTTATGAAATTTCTTGGTAAGCCGTGTGACTGTAATCAGTGCTATAAGAGTTTCTGACCTGAACCAGAGATTTCAAATAACCCACTGCATTTTTTTCGTAGATGTATCATGTATAAAATCTCAAACTATAAATAAAGGGTTACAAATTTGTATTCCCCGTATCTGTTATCCAATTCAACACATGAAGCAGTGCCTCTAAGACATTATTGATAGATAACATGTGCAGAGATGAAGACTAAAATATTTAGTACCTAATTACTGACTGAATAGGAAGGGCAAAGATTTGATGTGTGTTCTGAATGAACGCTGAGAGCTGATAATTTCTGTATTAGCAACTTTTTTTTATCATCACTTCACATTTTTTGAATTATAACTGACAGTTGACTGTTGTGTTTTTTTAACTACAGAGGAGCCTGAAGAAAACACAGGCATCTGTACACTCCTGAATTTTGTGGAAGTTCAGATCTGGTTATGAACTTGTGAACTGGACTTTTATAAAACCTCCAGGGACTATCTTTTCAAAATGTCCATTAGCATTGGGTTCTCAACATAAGACAACTAAGCCTAATTTCAGAGGTGCTGATTACTCAGAACTCCAGTTTGGCACGTTAACAGCCGTAGACTGGCTCTGATTTGAGAGCCAGAATATGGTACCTGCAGGTCAGACTGCATCATGCTCATTACAGTAAACAGCAATGACTTTATTTTGCTTTCAGCTAGAATTTACTGGTTACCTGTTTATATGTGTTATTCTCAAACTCTCCAAAGAAGAGTATATTTCTATGTATATGTATATTCCTAACTGTTTACATGCTTACTGAATAAAGAAAGGGATAAGAGGAGGCCATCTCTTTTCATCACTGGACTACCTCATCCTCATGCAATTGCCAGGTGGCTTCTCATGTTGTGGTTAATGGTTTCGGCACCTTGATACAGAATTTACAAATTTGTAAACACTGTTTGGAAGAAGGCACTAGAACCCCCAAACCTAATGCAAGATACTCTGTCTTTCCTCTTTATCTTCTCCAACATGGCAGGAGGGCTCACTGCTGCTCAGAGGCACAGAACACTAGCCCTTCATACAGAAAGGAAGCACTTCTTTGCCACTCATGCCTGGCTGCCAGGTTACACAAATGCACTCAGTCTAATGGACAGAAATGAAGCTCCTGCTAGCACTCCTTCCTGTTTTTCATTCAGCCAATTCCATCTCACCAGCCCTGCAAATGGGGGTTATATCTGAGGACTACATGAATCCCAACACAAATGACTGGGTCAGGTGTTCTAAGCTTTCAGCTAGAAAGAAGATGGTGATCTAAGTCATTTAAAAGAGTTTGAATTAACCCATCCATTAGTGCACTCTCGTGCCACCAACATCAATGGAACTAAAACCCATTTAGGGGAAAGTCCTATAGAATTTAATAGAAAATTATAACTTTTCTAAAGGTTTTAAGGATCCTCCTATACAATTTAATCAAAAACTTAATCCATATAATACAGCATGCTTCAAAATCCAGCTGAAAGGATCTCATTCTCCATTAAACTCTGTGGGTGAAAGTCTAGCTCTACAGAAGACAGTTATGTGTTTAAGTAATTTCTATAGAACTCTATTAGTTTAATCCTCTTTATGTTATACAGGGCTTTTCCATTCATGAATCCTTTGGTTATGCTGAACCTTGAAAGAAAGAACAAAGACCTTATATTTGATGGAAGACAAAGGAAACACAATGAAGGGATTTGAAGAGAGGTTGTACATGATGTAGCAGGCCTGGGCAAATATTACTTTTTCATCAGGTTTTTTTAACACTAATAAAACATTCAGTGTCACAAAATGGTCAAGAAGAGACAGTGATAAAACAGAATAGAAATATGAATCTGCATATTTAGAGGAGGAGCTAATTATTGTTATGTTAATTTGGTAGAAGGTGCTTGTAAAGAATGTTACTGTAAACGGTAACTGGTTCTAGGTCAAAATGTTGAGAGTACCTATCTAATAATTTGCAGATGAGGAGACGGCCAGAACTTTGGCGAAATGAACTCCAGGTTCCTGATCCCTTCTTTCTAGATATTGGTTGTTACTGTGCTCCTAAAAATTTGGAATTAAGAGATTTGAAAAGGGAAGCAAATAAATAAAGCCCAGTAACACACACAGAAACATACACATAAAAAAGACATGTTGAGTATTTTCCATTACGCAGCAAATCTTAATTGATGAAACACTAGAAGCATACATTAATTGGGGCCTGGTGAAAACTAATCCTGTAAATATTTTAAAACTGTCTGTGGTATTATAAGTAATAGTATAAAATGTGTCAAATTATTTGGGCTGTCTCTCAAAAGGTTTTCAAAGTAGAAAACTTTATTTTAAAGTGTCATACATAAATTAAAATGTATTTTGTCCAAAAATCAAGCTGGTATTCTGATAGACAAACACTGAATTAACGATTATAGACCTGAACCTTTTTAAAAGCATTGCATGCCTAGTTTCAATCCAGTCACACAACAGATGCACCTGCTAAAATGTGCAAGACTCTCTTTGTGCCTTCAAAACTCACATTTCTGCCCTCAAAGCAAGTGCACAGATTACTTGCTTGCGTGTCCCTATCTGATATGCTCAAATGCTGTGTTACAATCTACACGAATGGGTATTTTCAGGGGTTCTGCTGGGCTCCTGAAAATTTGGACCTCCATCAATTCTCCTTTGAGCAAATCCTTCATTTAGGAATTATTTGTATTAATTTTTTTAAAAATCCTATCTGGTGTTGGTTACAGTAATTTGCATTTATAATAACTTTTCCCTCCATTAGTAATTATCAGATCTCAGTCAACATAGGACAAACACTTTTCCCTGCTACTGAAATAGTTTTTTACTGACTCTGAAGAAATTCACTTTTTCAATTTGCTGTTATCTATAAAAAGCTTCATTTGTATTTGATACATATGGATGGAGTTCACAATTATTTAGGGCAGTGATACAGAAACTTTCCCGGTTACTTGCTATCAAAAGAATCTGTATTACAGTTTTCCAATAACATACACAGGCTCTTATGTCCTCCCCAAATAGGCAAAAGGGGCGTTATAGGTAGCCTTCAGAGAGTTCATGCAACCATATTTTGACGCTTCTGCAGCCTTCAAAAATCTCTCCATAACACCAGCTCGTTATTTTTCCTCTTATGTAAATTTTTAATTCAGGAGTGATCAGCTGATTTTGTCTACAGAGATTAATCAAATGCTAATAATTAGCCCTTATACAGCACTTTATGGTCTTGATCCATAGCTATTAAATTGGTACATGTTTCTTCAGTTCAGTAAAGCTATATCAATGTATATCAGCTAAGTATTTGTCAAAATTTTACCTGAACTATTTTATTTGAACTATTCAGCAGCAGTATTTTATAAAATTTTAATGAACTTGCAAATAAGTAGCTGGAGACTGACTTCTCTACACTAAAAGCACCAATCTACACATGAGATATATTTATTGCCATCCCAATTCAGTGGGTTACAGTAAGATCACTTCATCAAGGGAGCATTTTGAGAACATTAGAATGAAAGTGAGGAACAAATTACCTTGTATTGCCTGTCTGAAAAATAAGATGAAGCTTGGGCAGAGTGAAATAAAATGCAGCGATAAAACCTTGTTGCAGAGTGCTAAGCAGCTGGCAAGAGAATTTAATTGGCTTTGCGAATATATTTAATGAACATGTAAGGAAAACCAGGAGTGTCTAGATGTGGCCAATGAGAGCGCGAAAAGAGTGCAATGCAGGGGAAGAACTGGAAGCCAGCAGTTATCTTCATAGCTTGATTGAGCCGTAGTGGAGGCAAATTGCAGAAGAAGGAACAAAAAGCTTTGAAGAACCTGTAACTGAAAGGGAAAGGGAGCACTCAAGTCTGGCAGATTTTTTTTCAGGTAGTTAGTCAGTGCGAGTCCCAGAAGTGTTCAAAGGAACTGCTAACCATACACTTCAACTAAAAGAACCAAAAATAAGCCACACGGTAACTGACTGACAACATCCTGTAATAGCCTGAATAAACTTTACTGAATTATGTTAAACCCAGTTGAATTAGGGTTAAGACCTTTTGGGGTCCATTGCTTTAGAAATGCAAATGAGACTTCTTTAGCAGGAAGACAAAATTAGTGCAATCTCTGGAAGATATAAGGAATTTCAAAGGTCTTTTGAGAACAACATGTGAAGTGGATTTCCTAGGAAGTACCCTGATGTGAGGAGAATGTAAATTCTCCTCTCTAAATGCAACATTTTGCAGATAGCCCTTGGGAGAGAGGCCCATTGTATACTAATTACCTGCTTCTGGAAACTCCAGATCAAAGGGTGGAGTAAACTTTGCATGAAGGTGCTTATTCTGAGCTGAAGTTATGATGAACTTGTAACTGCAGGGAATCCCCTAAAGTAGGGGATTGTCAGACTACTCCTGCAAGAATCCCATTTAGGGTTGTGAATAATTCTGATAAATGTATTAGCGCTTGCACAGGTTCTTTTATTGTTTCAACAGGTTTTCTTTGTAATGCTTTTTCCCTTTTTCCCTTAAGAATAATGTAGGCTTGCATAGGAAGGTTTGTGGTAATTTATATCCATAGTAATTATACCTGTTAACTGCCTGAAGAGAAAGTAAGCAGGTCTGTTTGGGCAGACTGTCTTTGTTGGGAGTAACACAGTGAAGGCAGGGAACCATTCATTCTGGACATGCCCTGGTCAGAAGAGAAGCAGATGGGCATCTCTACCCAACAGAGGCAACTGGAAGCCTGAGACTGGATGCCCTTGCTAGACCACTGAGGAGAAACACAAGTGTAGTTTCCCAGAATTGTGACACATATTAGCTGCTTTTTGAAGTAGCTAGGTAGCAGAGTTGTTTTAGAGACTCAAGTTCCACGGATGTTATGTACCTGGTGAAGAGGCTGTGTGGGTATACAGTGGAGTGGAGGCAAAGTCACGGGAGGTGCGACATAGGCACAACAAAGAACTATCTACTGCATAAACAAGCAAAATTGGGATAAAATGAGCAGTGGTGGAATCCATTCCAGAGATGCTTGAGAGAGACATGTACATCTCAGACTTACTTTCCAGCTGATCTTTAATTGTCATAATATAATTCCATTAAAGATTTTGCGAGGACAAAAATCATTCAACTTGCAGTTAATCTTCTAAGAGGCTGATAAATCAACATCCCTATGAAGTTTTGAGATTCCTGAAAAGAGATGTGAAACAATCAATAGCCCCTATAGTTAATATTTCTGGGAAAAGATTCACAGAATCAGGTTAAAGTCAGTATATCTAATTATGACAGGTCACTGACAGTTTGGCTAAATTGCAGATAAAAAGTGAGTTTTTGGGTTAGTTAATTTGAAGTCATTATTAATCTTGGTAATAAAGAACAGTAACAAACATTCAATAAATTATCTGATTTGGTTTAATAAATCTAGTGACAGGGAGACATTTTAGTGATTGTAAACTGCTGGAGTCCTGAGACTAGTAAGATCATTCTTGTGTGCCAGTCAAATATATTAATCCTGTCCCCAAAACAAAAAAAGTCAATATTTACCACTTGTTTAAAAAAGTAATGTCAGTTGCTAATGGTTGTGACTTTGAACTATAATTGCATGTGTAATATAATGAATACTGAGAAATGGTTAAGAGATAAGGTAGTTTTTTCATGGCAATATAACTGAAAGTCATATCTGTGGGAAGGTTGTCTGGGCCAGCAGAGGAAAGAAAACATGTTAAAAAGCTTGTCGTTTCCTACACTAAACAGAACTTGTATACTGTAACAGCTAAAATTATATATGAGCTGATCCTTTATGAAAAGTTATTTTTTAGAACCTGCTAAGGGGATGTTCAGAATGAAAAGTAGCTAGTTATAAACCAAACTTTACACATCACCAGGTAACTAGCAAAATGATTAGTGAATATTCTGTAGGGCTACCTAAGTTCCTGAACTGAAACCATTTTACTAACTGACTTAACATGTACAAGAATAATTCCCACGCACCGCCATGGGAGCTGCTTCTCTAAAATATTTGTGTATATTTATCCCAAAGTACTTATTTATCCAAATTATTGTAATTAATCACTGCAGCTTTCCTGGCAGATATGTAAAAACCTATATGCCAAATTGTTTTTGACCTACTCACATGAATCCTGCTGAAGTATAGTGACCAGATGTCCTAATTTTATAGGGACGATCCCGATATTCAGAGCTTTGTCTTACATAGGTACCTACTACCCACCATCCCCATCCCAATTTTTCACACTTGTTATTTGGTCATCCTATGCCAAAGTCACAGGAGTACTTGCAAAAATAGTGAACAAAATCCCAGCATGTGAGAAGAAGCCTGTGTCACAGAGAAAAGAAAATAGACACATTATTCCTTTCTGGGTCTTTAAAAAAGGCATCTCAACACATACCCCCATTTAATTTAAGTTGTTTTATTAGACAACTGTCATCTATTGCTGTGTAACCCAACAAAATGCAACCCAGCTTCTATATCATCTATATCACTTTATCTTTTTATTGCCAAAGAAAAAGTCCTGTATTTCTAAAAGCAACAGAATCCCAAATTTTATTTTCCTTATTTTTTCCTCCCCATTAATGACAACTGTGTTGTTTGGATACTAAAATTCTTTAAAAAATGAATTTTTCAGTGAGCTTTTAAGAACAATATAAATAAATCTGAAAGGACTAGAATTGCAGAGGCAGATTATTAGGCTGACTCATGGAAGCATTCTGTACCAGCTAGCCTTGTGACAGCCTCTCTGCTTCCCTTTTCCTGTTTACAACAATAGCTCTATATTAACGAATACGGTTTTGCTGTTTTCAAGGTATCAGGGTGCCTTAAATGCGGAGAGCTGGATTTTCGAAAAGTGCTCAGCATTGGCCTAATTCTGTTTCCATCAAATTTTTACCTTTGGCTTCAGTGAGAGCAGATGTAGGCCACTGCTGCACACATTTTGAAAAACCCTTATTGGGATTTCACTGAAAACACAGTCACATTGAGAATCCACTGGTAATGTGGAGGTGCTCAGTAGCATGCAGGACAAAAAGCCTTCTCTTGTTTTGGGAAGGGTTTATATTTTGTTATCTCTGTAGTTTTCTGAATTGTTTCATACAACATGAAGGACGTGTACATGATGTATGATAGACTTTACTATGCAGGGGTCAATTGTGCCTTATAGGTACAGACCTGATGCCAAGTGCCTCTGAGTGCTTCCCCAGGAGAACTCACTTCTTGCTACACCCTGGAGATAGCTTCTGCATTCCCCTGAATACCTGGCCAGCTCTGCTGATTGATGTAGGGACATGGCCTTGCCTCTGTGGTGGTGTAAAGGCTGGAAATACTGGCAGAAAGAAACCAGAGGTCAATATACATGACAGTAAAAAGTTTTAACTCTACCTTTTTTAAAGTATTAACTCAAGTGACTTGATTTCAGAGGTGCTATTCTGTATTTAAACCAGTGTATCTAAGATAATTGATAAGATAAGTGCTAGTAAGCTATGATCACATAAACACCACCCTATAACGGAAACCTACTGACTGATATACTTACCTACATGCCTCCAGCTTCCATTCAGGACACATCACACAATCCATCTATGGCCAAGCTCTAAGATACAAACTCATTTGCCCCAATTCCTCAGACAGAGACAAACATCTAAAAGATCTCTATCAAGTGTTCTTAAAACTACAATACCCACCTGGGGAAGTGAAGAACCAGATTGACAGAGCCAGAAGAGTACCCAGAAGTCACCTACTACAGGACAGGCCCACAAAGAAAGTAACAGAACACCACTAGCCATCACCTTCGGCCACCAACTAAAACCTCTCCAGTGTATCATCAAAGATCTACAACCTATCCTGAAGGATGATCCCTCACTCTCACAGATCTTAGGAGACAGGCCAGTCCCCACTTACAGACAGCCCTGCAACCTGAAACAAATATTCACCAGCAACCACACAACAAAAGCACTAAACCAGGAACCTATCCTTGCAACAAATTGTGGTGCCAATTCTGTCCACATAACTGTTCAAGTGACACCACCATAGGACCTAATCACATCAGCCATGTCATGAGGGGCTCATTCACCTGCACATCTTCCAATGTGATATATGCCATCATGTGCCAGCAATGCCCCTCTGCCATGTACATTGGCCAAAACAGACAGTCTCTACGCAAAATAAAAAATGGACACAAATCTGACATCAGGAATCATAACATTCAAAAACCAGTAGGAGAACACTTCAATCTCTCTGCCACTTTTAGATCTGTTACTGAGTGACCAATTCTTCAACAAAACAACTTCAAAAAGAGACTCCAACAAGAAACTGCTGAACTGGAATTAAAATGCAAATTGGATATCATCAATTTAGGCTTGAATAAAGACTGGGAGTGGTTGGGTCATTACACAAACTGAAATCTACTTTCCCATGCTAAGTTTCCCTCTACTGTTACTCACACCTTCTTGTCAACTGTTTGAAATGGGCCATCCTGATTATCACGACAAAAGTTTTTTTTCTCTGCTGATAATAGCCCACCTTAATTGATTAGTCTCAGAGTGAGTATGGCAACTCCCATCTTTTCATGTTCTCTGTGTGTGTGTGTGTGTGTGTGTGTGTATATAATCTTTCTACCATATGTTCCACTCTATGCATCTGATGAAGTGGGTTCTAGCCCATGAAAGCTTATGCCCAAATACATTTGTTAGTCTGTAAGGTGCCACAAGGACAGCTCATTCTTTTTTAAGATAAAGTCTTGTCCATCATGCTTAGAAGCAGTTCCATACAATGAGCTTAAATATAGACTCTGTAGGGTTATATCATAAAAATGCACAGCAGTGAACTAGGCTACTTTGCATAAAAGCACATATCATAAAAGATGTGGGTCTTAGCCCACAAAAGCCCATGATCTGTTAGTCTCTCAGGTGCTACAAGACTGTCTCTTTTGCAGAGCCAGACTAACATGGCTACACCTCTGATATTAGACTCCATAAATACTGTTAAACAAGAAAATAAAATGAATCCTAGTATTGCATCACATCTAGGAGAGCTGGCAATGTGAGCAGCAGGCAGTGAGTGTGGTGTTAAGGAACAATGGAGGTCCCACTTTTTGTCCAAATTCAGTAAAGCCAAACACACAACAGATGGAATAGCACCTGGCAGTCAGCTGAGGGTGGTGTAGATTCTCAACCCCCTGCCTAAGAGCCGCTGACAGAGGGGTGTGCAGGTCACTTTTGGAAGCTGTCCAAGCTAAGGTGTGCACTCCTCACCCTCTCCCGCACCCCAACCCTCTCCTCTAGCCCAGAGCCCGTACCCCGTGCCCAAACTCCTCCCAGAGCCTGATCCCCCTCCCACACCCAAACTCCCTCAAAGAGCCTGCACCCTCTTCCACACCCACAGTCTGCACTCACACCCTCTCCTGCACCCCCAACACCCTTCCCCAACCCAGAGCCCACACCCAATGCCCCACAGCCCCTCCCGCACCCAAACACCTTCTCAGAGCCTGCACCTCTCCTGCACTTGAAATCCCCTCCCAGAGCCTTGGCCAGGTGGGGGCGGGGGTTGGACCTGTTCTAGGCACCACCAAAAATTATACAAACTTGTGGCCCCTGATTGTGGCACAGAATTTCTCTTAAGAGAGTAGACATAGTGGGGGGGAAGAAACTGCAGTGATTCTGGCTCTAGAAAAGTTCAAAAACTGAACTGGAACATTTCAAAAAATAATCCCTCTCTTATTTGGTCAGCTTGACAACATAATATCTGAAATAAAATGTTTGGATGTGATTTATTTTTCTTTTTGTGGAAAAAGAGGGAGGAAAGAGCATGAGAGCTGGAACGGAATTCTAATTTAATGGAGGAGGAAACCTCTGTCCTAACCAAAATGTGATAGATTAATTTTCATGTTTTAAACCAGGATGTTTCCTGATAGTCAAAAGTGACAATTTAAAAAACAGGATGTGTGTGTAAGAATGATTCACATCCCTAAGGCTACAGAGGACAATGAAAGGATGGAGTATTAAAGAAATTTTCAACCTACAATATATCTGTTTTGTGCTATGTAGAAAATGCTCATAGGAGTTCTGATACAGAAACCAAGAACTCCAGCTGTTACACTCAGACCCAGAATTACCAGGTTAAACGAGGATGTTGCAGATTTTCTGGAGAATGGCTGGGGACATTTTGATCTTGTTAACTTTACAGATGTGCAAAATTTCCAGACATTTTAGTAAAGCAAATTCAGTTGATAAGGATGAAGGTTCCTAACGTATGCAGGTTAAGTGAAGCTGTTTAAACACCTCCAAACAATTGAAGATCAAGTGTCCTCTCGGCCAACAAGATTTGGGTAGGTAACCTAATAGGTAGGTCTGGGTGAGTGGGGACACAATAGGTCCTGGGAAGTTCAGATACTGGGCCACAGACCTTCCGCTGTCTTGAGCATAAAGTAGCATCTGTGGACCAGTTTCATCCATGGTAGCTGGTAGGAAAGGATTCCAATTTTTTTTAAGTAGGGATGCTGCATTGATCTTCATGATGAAAAGAAGCAAGACTCTGCTGTAAAGTTTTATTAAAAGGAGTCTATACTGTGGTCATTGGACACAGACAGGACCCTGCAGATTTCTAGGTCCCAGACCAGTTGGTTTTATTTTATTTTATTTGTGGAAAAAGGCTGTAGTTGGTTCCTGTGTAAGACATATGTAAATTAGTGTACAATTTCATTTTGCAGCATGAAGCCAGATGATCAATTCTGAACACTCTCGAGCATAGGTATCTAGTGATGAAGATCAGGGATTTGGAAGCCTAAATGGAAAAAGTAGAGTTATTAACTTTATAAGTATTGATTGCTGTTTAAATGTTATTTTACTGGCAGACCATTTTGTATAATCCATTCTGATTAAAACCAGACTAATGTGTTAGTGTTATTTATCATTATGTTTCCATTTATATATTTATTTGGGTTGATGGTAGCACTCATCATGTGCTAGGTGTTCTCCAGTCATTCTGAAAGGACTGTCCCTGCTTTGAGGTGCCCAACTTTAAGGATTTACAATTATTTCTTTAATTGGAATGTATGGACCGGACTCGCTGTGCCAAATGTAACCCTTTAGGCTCTCAGGGATTAATTGGACCTACTAATCAGATTGAAAAATTCATGTGGGTCAGACTGATTTCTTTCTTGCCTGAGAGTTGCAGCTAGGCATTGATCTGCATCTGTAGGTCAGTGGTCCCCAAATGTGCAGCACACCCCACATAGGGGGCTTGGAGGATCATTCGTGGGGCTCTGATGCTGGTCCCGGCTGTTGGTCCCATGCCCTGGGCTATGCCTGTGGTCCTGGCTGCCAGCCCTGCGCCCAGACGCTCTGGTCCTGGTCCTGGCTGCTGGCCCTGGGCCTGAGGGGAAGCTGCTCCTGGCCCCACACCTGGCTGCCAGACCCAGACCCAGGGTAAAGGCTGCTGGCTCCGTGGCCGGGGCTCCACTCCTGACCCTGGCTTGGGGCTCTGCACCTGCCAACAGCTGTGGCTCCAGCTGTATCTGCCTTACATCTGTCCACATTCCCCTTTCCCAGAGCCATGGCCCTGCTCCTGAGCCCAGCTCTAGGGGTCGGTGAGGAGCATGGACAAGGTTAAGGGGGGGCAGGTCAGCTCCCCCACTCTAAAAACTGTTCCAATGCCACTGCCTCCCACTGCCTCTTCTATCCCAACATTCTTCCTACCCGTTCTCCCTCCCATCTCACAGAAAGGTTTTCAAATGGCCACCAGACGCATTACTGCTGCGTGTTTTCATCTAAATATTTAGATCACAAAGACCAGCAAACCAAACTCGCTAGTTTTATTCACAAAATATTCTGAAATACAACAAAAATTTATCCTGTCAACTCTAGTGCTAATAGAACTGGCTCATTAAATGAAGGGAATGGTCTATTAACGTGCCTATTAGTATTCACCAACCAAATTTACAACCTAACGCCATTAGAAAATACCTTTCAAATGTTGCAGAAGAGGGTTTTTTTAAAAAAATAAAAGTATTAATTTTAATGACTACTTATTTCTGTGAAGAGCAGTACTTGAAAAGGTCAAACTGATTGTTATTTAAAATTAGTATGCTGTAATTGTATTCAGTGAATGTTTACATAGGTTAACTAAATTCATCATTTTCCCTACAATTTTTTTACTGAATACTATTTATTTTATCCATGTCTTTAATCCAGTTCTCATTATGCATCAGTCTGTGATTACTGTCTTGTGGAAAGTATGCAAGATGTATCCCAAAAAATACAAATCTCTCTGACCGTAACCTTTTGCATGCTATTCTAAAACCATTTTTAAAAGTCAGTCTCTTAACTATTCAATCTTTATATCTTAGTTTTAAGTTTTTTCTGTATAAATGTGATAACAACCAAAACATTCCAGTCATTTGGTTTATAATGTGTAATATTTAAAGAACCTAAAGTACATTTCAGAGGACGTGAGAGTTTCTTGTTTTCCTGGTAATATGTGAATTGTTGTTAGCTGAAATCAGACTGACTAAACAATTTTTAGGATTCTTTATTTTTTTTTCATTTTAGCTGTATTACTCCAGGTTTCGTTTTGCCCTGGAAGTTGTATTTACAACAAATCTATAATAAAATAAAATAAATTGGGAACTGCAAAGGATAAGCTACAGCACCTGCCATCAAATGTTTGTGCTTGCAGTTGTTTGTAACATATCTGTGGCAAGAGTTTGCTGATGCCTAGCTATTCTATTGATATTTGGATACATGAAGGGGTTTTTTTAATTTAATAAACTTAGAAGTAGCTTACAACGTCACAAGAAAATAGTTGCAAACATTTTCTCATTTCAGCTGTTGAGTTAGTTTCGTATTCCAGACATGTCTCTGCATTAGAGTTTCCTAAAGAACAAGTTTTCAAAACCAATCTTGAAAATGTTCATGTAACTGTTGTTATGTTACCAGCTGGAGAACAGGCTCTGCCTGCGATTGTCTCAGAGAATAGGATTTATTTATTTGTGTAGTTCAAAGTCCTAGTACTTATATTATTTAGGGAATACGATAAAAATGCAGAATAACTCACATAATTCTGTGTAGCAAGGTTGTGTTGAATGGGTAAGTAATTCAGGTTTGAAAGTGTGATTTCATTCCGGGCACATAAGAGAAAAAAAATCCTTTTAAAAAAATTCCAAAACAAATGAACTAGGATAGAAATACTGTTACTTGGGGCAGCCACACAAATTAGAGACAAAGAAAAGATGAAGATAAAAAGTAAAGTCCTGTCCCCTTCTTCTGAATCTCAAGAATGAAGAGCGAATGAAATCCAGATGGCCAGCACCATTAGAAGAGATTAGTTCGTAATTCCTATTTGCAGAAACAAGTCTAAAACATGGAAATAAATATTTAAACATTGTGGGGATTGAAAAGGCTCTAACTAATAAAAATATCTTTAATACTAAATGAAGGAATCAAGTCTCCTATGCTGAATTGCCAAATAAATTGTCCACAAATTGTATCCCTTTACAGTAAAACTAAGCCGAATAGAAAAATAGTAGAGCAATGTGACGTGTTCAATTTCTCTTTCACTGGGTCTTGTATTATTTATGGGATATATGTGTTGACAACAAAGCCATGAGCGTTCATTCTTGTATTTGTCAACATAGTGATAAGAAGTGGTGGAAATGTCATCAGCGCTGTTCATGAGGCTAAGGTAACGAGCAACATATTTTTTGTCATGACTGAGAAATACCTGTAGCATGAAGACTAAAATGTTAATGTAATGCTTTACTATTCTCCACTGTTATGTAGATAAAACCAATTTATACAGTGCGATGGTGTGTGTCCAGCCTTTTGAGGCCCCTTGCTGGAGGCCTTGCAGTCCTACCCCATCGCACCCCAGAAGAAGAGCAGTGAAGGTCGGTCCTCGAGGCCTGACTAGCAAGGTTTAAGGGAAGCAGCCAATTAGAGCTCAGCTGATTCAGTAAAAAGGAGCTGCAGGGGCTGAGAAGGCAAGGACCAGAGGAGTAAGGAAGTGTGCTCCTTGTTTGTTGACTAGAACTCAAGGGAGAACCAGAAGATGGGGAGACCTTCAGCCCCAAGTAAGGGTGCAGTAGAAGAAGCTATATGGGAAGTGGCCCAGAGAATAGCAGCAGCAACTATTACAGGAAGCAGCATGTGGCTGCTATTTATAGGGTCTCTTCTTCCTCTCCCAGGCCCCAGCAGAGTGGCCTAAGCTCCACAAAGGGAATAAGGCCTCTTTAGAGGCCCAAGTGAAGAGCAGAACTTAAGAGTCTCCAAGGAGAAAGCCTTGGGAGCACTGCTCTATATCAGGGCAGACACAGACTTGAAGCTAGTTCAGAAGGGGCTGAGGACTGAGCACAGAGACAAGGCTAAAGACTTTAGCAAGGCCGCAGGACCTTTTACTCCAGGGGGTTTGTTCATTCACAAATTGACTGTGTGACTTGGCTGGAGGGCTGAGCCACTGAAGACCCACCTGATGAGGGCAGCAGCCAACAGGGGGCATCATGTGCAAAGAAAGAGTGCAGGGAAGCACTTGGCTGACAGGAGGTGCTCATGAAAGGTGAGTCCACATCAACACAGAGACTGACGTCACAGAAAGCAACTTTGTCTTCCGTAAAGTTATTAAAATAAGCATACGTGCTGATTGTTCAAAAACGAAGCTCCTAACTTGAGAAGGGACTGATTTAAGCATACAGCTAATGTGTGATAGAACTATTCTCGTAAGGGGTTTGGTAGCCTTACACAGCCCCTCATAATCTCCACTTCCCAAAGAGGCAGAATTAGAACTGGCCCTAAGAAAATAAGTTCTTAGGGGCAGGGACCTGTACACTAACATGACATTAACAACAACAATATCTCAGAACAGACCAACAGAAGTTGGTCCAATAAGTTGGTCCACCCACCCTCTCATTAATAACATGTGGCCTTTTACCTCAAAGTCATTGGTTCACATATAACTTATATTGTAATAATTGTAAGATGGCGTTTGATAGGTCCAATGACAGTTTTGCCATTAGCTAGGGAATTGTCCTATTCCAAAAAAAAAAAGAGAAAATACATCCAGAGTAGAATATATTAACTTTCCTCTCAACCCTTTGCAGTTTAAATGGGGGCTACACAATAACACTTATATGAATGATTTATGAAAGAGAGTTGCTCCCCGACACCTGACCATATATTGTGCATTTGAGTAGGGATGCGAAGAAGCAGGAATAGAGGTAGTAAGTATTCACTAAAGAGCCTGGCAGCCTATAATTAAATAGTGCATATGCAGCTAAGGTGAGTTGCCTTAAAATATCCCACCTAAAATCTTATCCTAAAGCTGCCTCTGGCTCAGTGGCCTGTATGAAATGAATTGGTGATCCTGAGTCAATTTGTAATGTTGTGGAGCATCATGGCTGGTCTCTGAAATACATGGTGAGGCTGCAGGGTCAGTGTGCAATCTGCCCACTCTCTCCTGAAGGTTGATCATATTTTGTTTTAATCATCTATCCAGAGTGAAATCCCCAACCAGAGTGCTCCAGGTTGTCATATAGAAGTGTTTTGGTGGGGGAACAGAGAAGTTGCTGTGGAAGTGGGGAATTAAATGGATTCCCTATCCCACTCATCCCCCCTACAGAAATAAATCAAGATTGTGGGTCCATTGTGCTTTCTAAGTCTTCAAATGTATTAAGGGATGTTATAAAGAGGATGGTGACCAATTATTCTCCAAGTCCAGTGGAGGTATGAGAAGATGTAATGGGCTTAATCGCAACAAAGGAGATTTAAAATAAATATTAGGAAAATCTTTCTTATTATAAGAGTAGTTAAGTACTAGAAATAGGTTACCAAAGAAGGTTGTGGAATCTCCATAAGCAAAGATTTTAACTACAGGTTAGACATACACCTGTCAGGGATGGTCAAGATATACTTGGTCCTCCCTGAGCACGGAAGGCTGGATTAAATGACCTCTTGAGGTCCTTTACAACCCTGCGTGTCTGATTCATCAATTTTTCAAAAATAATCTTTTTATTTGAAATGTTTTTCTCCATCTTTGCAATTGTTTTATCTAGATTGGGTCAAAAATTTGTCTATAAGTATCACACAGTGAAGTTGCTATATCAATTCAAATGATTTTATGAGTATAATGGAACACTCCTGATGAGCAGTCCCCTCATCAGGAACAATGTTCCCGCTAATTTTTGACAGGCCTTGTGTACAAAAAAAATTTTCTGTGCAAATTTTTGGGCTTCTGTGCAAATTTTTGTGCATGCAGTGTTTTGTTGTGTGCACAGGGTTTAGGATCTGTACGCATGTGCACATGTGCACAGCTTAGAGGGAACAGTGATCAGGAATGGCACGGTTACTGCTATGAAAAAACATTAACAGTCAAAATATACTCCACTTGGCTTAAGAGTTGAATATATAACTCTTTTGTCAGAGTGTAAATTAAAATTTATTGTATAGTTGAGTGTAAGTACATTACAACAATGTCTTTATTTCTTCTAAAAATATATCAACCTATGGCAACTCTCTAAGCAGCTGTTTTATGTTCATTAAGATATGTCAGATGCTCTGGAACAAAGTAGAAAGAAAATTCAGAAAGAGATTCTCACCTCAAATAAAGTATTTGGCAATTATTAGCATATAACTATTTTTTTAAAAAAAAAGCACCCTCTTCTGAACTGTTTCATTTTTAATGATACCAAAGTTTAGATTAAACAAAGTTCAGATTAAAACAGTTCAATTAAAGTACATGTAGTAGTAATTCAAAGTACTTAGTGTCATGTCACTATTCCTGCAAATAAAAACAAAAATTTTCTCTTGTTGTATGTCCAAGAATCTTTCTCTGGAAGTTAACAAATGTTACAGGTAGTTAAGTAAAGGAAAGGAATGTATTGTCTAGAATCCTTGGGAATAGATGTTTTAACTCATTTCAGTGGCAAAAATGTTCATATGCATGTACCTAGTTATATTTAAGCATTTAATAATTGGCTAGGATTTTCGGCCACACTTCATTTCCTTTATGTACTATGGCTATTATATATTTTAAAAAATAATTCATATATTCATTAGATTTAAGACCAGAAGGGACCATTAGGTCATCTAGTCTTCCGGATAAAGTAGGCCATTAAACTTCACCTGATTACCCTTGTGTTTGGCCAAAGCATGTCTTTTAGAATGGTTTCCAGTCAGTCTTGAGACATGCCTTGATAGGTTGTCCCTATTTCTAATTTGACTTTGTCTGACTTCAGTTTCCAGCTAGTCATCCATTGGTTCTTGTTATGCCTTTCTCTGTTAGATTAAAGAACCCTTAGTATCTGACTAAATTCCCTCTAAGCTGTATGGCCACTATTAAGGGCCACACATGTGGCTGCGGTGGAGAGAGGCACCTCCCCCCCAGCCCTGGACCTGCCAGAGCAGGGAGAGGTGCCTCTCCGCTGGCCCCAGCCCCAGGCCTGCTGGAGCAGAGAGAAGCACCTCTCCTTGAGCCCCACAGCTGCCAGGGAGAGGTGGGGAGAAATGCTCTTCCCTCCCCCTCACCAGCTCCAGAGCTTGCTGCGGGTGGGGAGAGGTGCCAGTCCCCTGGTCCCAGCCCCAGTGCTGCTGTGGCAGGGAGAGAAGTCCTCTCTCTCCCCATTGCGGCCCCAGGGCAGCCTGCACGCCAAACCCCTCATCCCCAGCCCTACCCCCAGATCCCGCAGCTAGGGCCCTCTCCCCCTGGCACTCCAACCCTCTGCCCCAGCCCTGACCCCCTCCCACACCCTGAATCCCTCATCCCCAGCCCCACCCCAGACCTCCCACCCCCAGCTGGAGCCCTTACCCCCACACACACAATTCAACCCTCTGCCCCATCCCTGAGCCCCATCCGACACTCCGAACCCCTTGTCCCCACCCCCACCACACATCACTTCCGTATTGGTGCACATAACAAAATTCATTCCGCATATGCTGTAGTAAGATGAGGACCTGAAAGATAGGCCTTGTATCAGAGGCCTGGTATGAGGCCTGAGGCCCAAACTAAAGTAATGGTCAAGGCTTTGCTAACATAAAGCAAAGTTAAGCTGTGAGCCAGAGGCAGGCCCTGCTCACAGAAGTTGGCAAAAAGAAGGCTGCTAATTGCACATATACACATATCTAAAGTTATCAAGTACTAGTAAGATGGACGTGTGCCAGGATGGCACCAGAACATCCTGGTACAAACATATTCCACAGAGGTTATAAGGAACAGGCTGATCCATCCTAAAGACAGGGTCAAAAGAATAATATGATGGGTAGAGTTTTTTGTTCGAGCCAACATGTACCAGTAGAGAGGCAGCACCCTAATGCGTAGAGGGGCTGTACCTCAATGCATCAAGTTACCTCAATGTAACTTGTTTGTACCAATGGATAAGTGCATCCCTGAATGGATATCTTTGTCTGGCTTAGGAGGCAGCCGGTCTATTGTCAGGGGGCACATAATTTGTAGTATGTCCTGTAGGGTCTGCGGGAAACTATTACTGTGCTTCGTTTGACAATAAACCTGGCAGGGGGCCTTCACACCCTATTGGAGTCTGTGGTCACTGGGGGTTTCTCTTGTGGTCTGCTGTGTCAGCTATCTGCGCAGAGCTGGGGCAGAACACAGAGGGAATGCGCACACGCTGCTGACTGTTATAACATTGAGTAGAACAGAGCACCACACTGGTGACATCTGACAACACATGCATGGGAAAAATTAGAGGGAACATTGGTATGTTCGCTCTGGGAAGGTACTTGTATATTGGAATGAAGTAACCTTTCAATCCTCCTTCTATTTTAGCTCTTTAAGTGTCTCATTGTAGGGCATTTTTCTGAGTCCAAGAATCATTTTTGTGGGTCTAGTTTTTCAACATCCTTTTCAAAATATGGACACTAGAACTGGATGCAGCATTCACTAGTGCTATAAACAGAGGTAAGGTCACCCCCCATTCCTATTCAGTATTCCCCAGTTTATACATGCAAAGAGTTCATTTGCCCTTTTTGTCACAGCACCACACTGTGAGCTCACATTGATTTTTTTCCACTATGATCCCTAAATCCTTTTCAGAGTCATTACTTTCCAGAATACAGTCTGTAGATATGGCTTGCATTCTTTTTTCCCTCGGTATATGAATTTGTATTTGGCTGTATTAAAATAAATTTTCTTTGAATGAGCCCAGCTCACTGTTCAGATTGCTCTGTATGACTGTCATGTCATGATTTCTTACCATTCTGCTTGACATCTGCAAATATTATCAGTAGCCATATATTTACTTCTGGTTCATTGACAAAAATATTGAATAGCATTGAGCATAGTACTGATCCCTGCAGAAACCTCACTAGAAGCATTGAACCCTATTCTCCATTGACTTCTTTTTGAGCTTTGTCAGTTAGCCTGTTCTTAATCCATGTAACAGGTACTCTGCTGATATTGTATAGTGCTAATTCTTTTGTCAGAATGTCAGCCAACACTACCAGACGTGTTACAAAAGTCTATACCTCCATGCAGTTACCATTAGCAACCAAATTTGTAATGTCATAAAAAAATTATCAGTTTTGTTTAAACAAAAAACCATGTTGACAGGTATTAATCATATTCCCATCCTTTAATTCTTTACTGATTGAATCCTGTGTCAGATTTTCCTATATTTTGCCCAAGGTTTGATGTCAGAATAAATGACCTATTTTTTAGAGCTGTGAGGAGAAAAGTGATTCTGTTTTCATATTGATTTTGATATTTCAGACTTTGGTTTTGTTCCAATTTGAAGCAAAACCCAAACATTTAGAATTTCTCCATAAAAGGGAATGAAGTCCTGGCTCTGGTGCAGTCTGGCAGGCAGGCTGCCGTGGCATCACAGACCCTGGAATCCCTGGGAATCCAGGTTGGCAAAGAGACCTGCTTGCCCATTTAAATTATTGGCACAACATTAGCACGTTTCCAGTCTCCTGCCATTTCCCCAGTATTCTGAAATTAACACCAGTGAGCCAGAAATCGCCTCAGCCAATTCTATGAAGATTCAACTGCAATTTATCCAGCCTGCTGATTTAAAATTCTTATCCCTAATTAGGGTGACCAGGTGTCCTGATTTTATAGGGACAGTCCAAATTTTTGGGTCCTTTTCTTATATAGGCTCCTATTACCACCCACCCCATCCCGATTTTTCACACTTGCTCTCTGGTCACCCTATCTCTAATAGATGCTATTTAAAATCCTCTTTAATTAGTAATGAGTTGGTAAGTACTTCATCATCCTCATGTGATATTAGTAAATCATTGTGCTTCCTTTCGAATACAGAACAGAAATATTTCTTGAAAACTTCTCTTTTCTGTATTATCATAAAATTATTAAAAATTTTATCATTTCCATCTAGTTTTGGTCTTGCACCATTGTTAAGATTTCTTTTGTTCCTAGTATACTTTTTTAAAAAATCCTTCTTATGGTGCTTAGTCCTGCAGAGCTAGTGCATATATGTCTACCCAACCTGGGAATTACACCTCTTCGAAGAAAGAAAAAACAATTTGCCAAAACATTTCCAAAGCTGGAATTTTTTGAAATTTTTAAACTAAAATATTTTCCTCCCAAAAATATTTCATTGAAAACGTTAAGAGGGAAGAAATGAAATTTAAAATGAAATTTTAAAATGTGAAATTTTGAAATGAAGTTAATTTTTATTTAGTTTTGATTTTCAAAAACCCACATTTTTTCAATTTTTTCTTTTACCTCTTTCTCGTCCTTTTTTCCTCTGAATCCAAAAGAATGAATTATATGTAGGGTGGTTGGGGGTGGATTGCTTCCCCCCTTTTTTCCTTTTCCTTATCTCATCTGTGAAGCCTGATCTGGTAGGCATACTCAGAGCACACAGAAATTTTCACAAAACACCGCAGGTGGGAAGGAAGTGGTTTCCCTTATAGCCTGTAACCCATTAATTAGGGCTCTCAGCTACAATGTGGGAGACCAAGGTTCAATTCTTGCCTGTGCCTGATACGGTAAAAGGAACCTCTCATCTGACCAGGAGGCCATAAGATATTTGGTGTGGTGTCTCTGTTTCTCATGTTGTAGTTGATCCATTGTGTATAAATTCTTAAAAATACATTGGGCCAGATTGACAATCAGAATGACTTTATAGCCATATGGCTAAAAGTTATAATGGGGCCACTTCCTGCTTTGGTGGAAGTGACATTTCTTGGGGAAAAAGACTTAGGTGAGAATCCCAAGCAAAGATAAATGCCTTCGTCTGGCCTTGGGCTTAGGCCACAGCCCTTTTCTTAGCCAAGAGAGAATGCTATCTTATGAAAACTCTCTGATCAGCATGCTGGCTTCTGTAGACCCCATTCTTATTCGCCTCTCTCTCCGCAGACCACGTATGGTATCGAGAGCATAGGTGCCTGACATGGGGCTGTGGTTTCCACTAGGAGCAAGCTGTCTAATAGTTCCAAACCCAATATGCTGAAATATAACAAGAAGAAGCCCAGTGTAAACAAAGAGTTACTATTCTATGCTGTGTACAACTCCTGGCACTTCCTAACTGATAAAATGGAACATCAACACATGGTCTTGTTTCTTTGAACTTCGTTAAATAATAATGTCCATGCTCTGAAGCCCTATAGGAAATCTAGGATCTCAGTTAGGAAAATGCCTTGACCAAAGTTGCAGAAAAGTAAAATAAAATAACTGCTGACTGGTTTATTTTAAGACAAGACAGTAAAATAAAGCCTAATCAGTAGGGGAATAAAAAAGAGAAGAGACAGCCCTTTCTCCTTCCATCCTTAACATGCAGAACATATGGTCTGAATAAAGATATGGAAAAGATTCTGGACCCTAGAAAACCAGATCGTAGAAGCTAGAGATTGGATGCTGTGTTGTGAGCCAGCCCAAAGCCAGCCTGGTGGTGCTAGTGCCCTAGATGCACAGCCCATTTCCCCTGAAATATCCATTATAAAAAGTGTCTGACATACGTAGCTTTTAAATGATCTTAGACCACATGAACTCAGCAGCCGCTGCTTCCTAAATCTGGGATAGAAGGCCCCTGGTTTCTGCAGCAGCCTATTACAACACACTGGAAGTGTTGTGGCAGATTCAAGTACATTTAAAAAACAGCATAATTTTTATTGAATTAAATATGAAAATAAGTAATGCACTCAGTACAGTACCCATTGTTGTTTACTTTTTATATGAAATTCTATCTGTGTTATGCTGCTTATTAATCTTCAATTTTTTTCAGTGTGCTGCAAAATTTTGTACTGAAAGCACCTAATTATACAGAAGCTGGCAGGGAGGAAGCTGGAGATTTTGGCAGCTGCTTAGGCGATCACTGGGCCTTTTGGCACTGGTACACTCGCTTAAAGATTTCTGCTGAAACAGTCAGCAGTAATATAGTTATGTGGACATTTAAGTTACAGTGATTGAGTTTTGGAGTTAATACTATAGAGAGATCAATGGCCAACTCATAATTTCCAGAGCTGCTATTTCAGGCTGGCTGTAAAATCAAGAAAGCAGCTCTGGTTTGGTTTCCACTTGGATCCCATATTAAGGTTTTTTTAACACTATCAGAGACCTAAATGTAATTGTTTCTAATGAAGTCATAGATTTAGCAGCACAGTTTTGCTTGAGGAGGTCCAATCCTCTGACCACCAAATTGTGGAAATATACAAGGCCCTGATTATAACAAATCACCTGCCTGCCTGCTGCCCTTAAAGCACAGACTAGAATTGATGTGAATAAAGGAAATATAGTGTGACTCATAAAGTTGTATGTTTTCTTGCCTTTTCTTCTCTTTTTTTCCATTTTCTTCTTTTCTCTTCTTGTTTTCCATCTCCCACTTTTCTTGTATCTCTATTCCATTTTCTTTCTCTCCCTTTTTATTCATTTTGGCCCAAATTCAGTAAATCACTTAAGCACATGTTTAAATCCCATTTAAGTCAATCAAGCCTAAGCATCTTCTTAAATTTAAGCATATGGGAAAGTACTTCACTAAATGGGAGAGGCTTAATTAGGTACTAAGGTACTTTGCTGAATTGGGACCTGAATTATTTTGCTTTCTTTCAAGTCTGGATTCCCCTCTATAAAAGGTGTCTCTCCTTTTGTCTCTGTCCCTCTGACTCTTACATTATAGCCTTTACTTCCACCTATTTCTCTCCTTGAGTCTGTGTATATGCATCCCCAGTTGTCATCCCATGACATGTATTCTTTCCCTGTCACCATTTTTTCTTCCCTCTCCCATCTCATTCTTACTTTCCTTCTCCTAGCCCTTCATTTGGTTGTTTTTGTTGCCTCAGGTAAAGTTATGCCTCTCTCTCTCCACTTCATTGCTTATTATCCATGATTTGACCCTAATATTTAGGTCTGACAACTTCTGAATGTAGGAACTAATAACCTGCCAGATTTGTATTTCCTAAGTAGACTCTGCAGGTTTCTTACCTTTCGATGTGTGTGGTGTTTCCTGTATATTTGGGTTTGTTTATAGCCCCAGTAATCTTTGCTAATAAAGTAGGCGGCTGGATCAAGCATCCCATCCTGTCAGTGCCTGTGCTTGAACACTCAGGGTAAAAGTGATAAAGAGTCCTGTAGCTGATGCATCCGATGAAGTGGGTACTAGCCCACGAAAGCTTATGCTTCAATACTTTAGTTAGTCTTTAAGGTGCCACAGGACCCTTTGTCACTTCTGCAAATTCAGACTAACACGGCTACCTCTCTGATTCTTGACTCAGGGAAAAGGCTCACCATTTTGAAAGGATAGGGGCTGCATCCAGTACAAGGTACCAACCACATTAAGCCCCTACTGGAGACTGGTTAGCAAGTCTCTGAATGGGATCCTAGTTGTGCCAACCTGGATGGATTAGTATAGATCAGGGGTTCTCACACTGGAGTTGGGACCCCTCAGACTCCTCATTTACAAATTGTTTTATGAATGGCTTGAAAATATAGAAGAGGTGTCATATAGTCCATCAGAAACAACATAACCTAAGCTAGCAGAGAAAGCGTTAACTGAAGACTTATTACATGAGAGGTCATGAGCTGTCAGCCTCCATTCCAGACCCCACTTTGGCTGCAGTATTTATAATGGTGTTAAATATATAAAAAGTTTTTTTAATTTATAAGAGGCTGTCACATACAGAGGCTTCTACCTGAAAGGGGTCACCAGTACAAATGTTTGAGAACCACTGCTCTAAATGGTCAAGATGGGGCCAGTCTGATGCTACACCAGCAGCATGAGCAGGCCCTAACTCCTCATACCCAACCTCTGTCCCTTTACTGATTCTGCTATGCACAGCAAAGGCAGGATTTGGCCCTAATTACATCTAAATGCTCTATTTCTTTGCTTCTTTACAGGATTGTAAGTAGAGCTGCTCAGGAATTTTTTGACATAATTTTTTTTCATTGGAAAATGCCAGTTCGTCAAAACTGAAACTGTTTACCAAAAAAAAAGGGCCTGATTTGATCAATTTCTCATTTTGAAAAAAAACTGAACCTATTTCCCTGTCCAGCTCTAATGGTAAGGCAGCTCCTATGGTGGTTTTATATTTATTCGGCAAAGCTTTCATTTGTTGCTGTACAGCTGCATTTGTACATTTTTTTATTGTGTTCCATGGCAATGCATACTAATTTACTTTGTCTGCTTGTCATCTTGGTAACCACTGGTCTGACATTCATCCTGGTTTATTGCACAAAGGTAGTTTAATACTTTAATAATGGAATAAATTATATACTATAACTCCAGTCTTAAATGCCTATTTCATTAACATTTTATAATTTTATTTTGCACATAAGATCTACAGTATAACTCCCTGTTGCTACACTAAATCATTTTACAACTTTATTTAATAGGTGGTGACCCTTGCCCTATATCATACTAAGTATATTTGAGACAGATGATATGAATTTCATTTGCTGAACCATTAAGAGATCACAAATGCATCTGAGAAATTTAGCCTCTGAAGTGGATTAATATTTTGGATTTATCATAGGAAGAGCCTCATTTATACTTAAACATGAAGAGTATCAAAAAGACTTGTTCCTCATTTACAAATTGTTTTATGAATGGCTTGAAAATATAGAAGAGGTGTCATATAGTCCATCAGAAACAACATAACCTAAACTAGCAGAGAAAGAGTTAACTGAAGCCAGAGAGCAATTAGTGCACCCAGTTGTCCCTGGAGGATGGCCCAAACCCAATTTAGGATTACGCTCATCTGGGGAGCAGTTGGGTAATTGATTAATAAAGAAAGGAGTTCATGACAGTACAAGACAGATATGAGGCCTATGGGGAAAGTAGACATTCAGATCCTCTCCTGAGAAGGGAGCTGTTGTATCCTCGGGGGCAGTGGTTTTAGGAAGAAATCACTTGAGATGCAGAGAGAGCTGTGAACCTTAAAAGCAGCCATTTATTTCCACACACTGAACTAACCAAACCAGTCAAAACTGGCTGGGCTATCCCCTAATAATCTAACTCAGTTGCCATAGCAACAACAAGGTTCTATTACCACGACAACCAGATATACAACATATTCCTCTCCCACCCCCACCCCTCTTAATAAGAACATGCCCTAAATAAAACAAACACTAAACTAGAGAAGGAGGGTAGACTGCCTCCATTCCCAGCTAAACCCCGGGGATTATTTCATCCCATAACCGTGGGTTCATCCTAGCTAAATATCCAGACATTGAGGAGGTCTTCTGTCTCTACATGGATCACAGTGAACTTCTGGTATTGTTGCACCCGAAAGTATCTTGGACGCAGGCCTGACAACAGGCTCAGGGTTCTTAGCGTGAATGGGTGAGGATGTGGTATCAGCTCGTTCCAGGCAGGGGGGTATCTCAACCACTGGCAGTAATAGAGGGGAACATCAGGAACAGGTGACTCTTGATTCGGTGTCTTGCCAGAAAAGATGAAGTCAGGCAGCTCAACTGAAGATGTATCCTGAGGGCTGGTATGACCTAGCGACAGCTGATCTACATGTTGCTGCCAGGTGAGATACTCTGCAGTTCATACTGTGTAGGAAACGGGTCCTGTTTGAGCATCGACCGTGGCAGGGACCCATTTAGCTCCAGAAGTATAATTCCAAGCCAAAACTGGCTGTCCCAGGCTAAAGGTTCAGTCTTTTGCTCTCGGTGCACGCCTGATGACTTGATATTGCTGCTGACATTGCACAATTTGTCTGGGTTCAGAAGGTTTCAGCAGATCAAAGCAAGTGCACAGTTGTCCCATCATTAGAAAGGCCGGGGATGCCTTGGACATAGCATGAGGTGTGTTTCTGCAGGATAGTAAGAGGGTATCCAGACGCTTTTGAATGGAGTATTGTCCCCTTGCTGATTTCAAAGCTTGTTTCATTGTCTGCACAAATCTTTCGGCTAATCCATTGATGGATGGATGATATGGTGCTGAAATGATGTGGTGTATCCCATTTGCCTTCATAAAATTTTGAAACTCCTGAGAGACTAACTGTGGTCTGTTGTTGCTCACAAATTGTTCTGGCAGACCAAAACAACTAAAGAATCCCCACAGTTTTTGGATAGTACTCTCTACAGTAGTAAACTGCATTATAGAGACTTCTGGCCATTTAAAATGGGCATCTACCACCACCAAGAACATGCTTCCTTCATAGGAGCCAGTGTAGTCAATATGAATACATTGCCATGAGTTTTAAGGCCAGTCCCATGGGTGTAGGAGCACCCATTGGGGTGCATTCCTGACACCCTGACATAACATACAAACTCTTACCTTCTCTTGAATAGCACTGTCCAATCCAGGCCACCAAAAATAGCTTCGTGCAATTTCCTTCATACACACTGTTCCACAGTGACTAGAATGTAGCTGTTCTAACATCTGTGATCTCAGTGGTGGTGGGATAATCACATGTCTCCCCCACAACAAACAATAAGATTGGATCTATAACTCCATCCTCCTGGACATGTAGGTAACAAGGTTGGGTGAGACTGGAAAGGTTCGTCGAGATTTTCCATGCATCACCAGGTCCATAACTTGGGACAATACGGGGTCAACACGACTTGCCTTCTTTATCTGAGTAGTGGTGATGGGTGTATTCTCTACATGTTCAAAGTAAGATTTCCTTTTGGGCAGTATCTTAATGTTTGACTGGCAAAGGGAACCTTGAGAGACCATCCGCATTGCTGGGCAGAATGGATTTCTGACATTTGATTTCATATGTGTGCACTGAAAGCAGCAATGCTCAACATTGCATATGACTAGCAGCTAATGGGGGAATGCCTGTGTAGGGTCCAAAAATTGAAGTCAGAGGTCGATGGTCTGTGAGAGGAGTAAACTTCCACTCAAACAGGTACTAATGAAACTTCTGAATTCCCAAAACGATTCCCAATGTCTCACGTTCAATTTGGACATAGTTAGTTTCTGTTTTGCTTAGAGTGTGTGAAGCAAAAGCAATAGGTCTCTCCTCCCGAAGGCATAATGTGTGACACGACTGCTGCCACTCCATAAGGGGAGGCATCTCAGGCCAATTGTAGGGGTAAGGATGAATCAAAGTGCATCAGAACTTCAGAATTTAGCACTGCATCCTTAGCTTTGTTAAATGCAACATCACAGGCTTCAATCCACTTCCTGGTCTTGTTCTGCCCAAGGAGTTCATGAAGTGGGTTTAGCAGTGTGGCTATCTGTGAGATGAACTTTCCATAATAGTTCAATAGTCCTAGAAATGAGTGAAGGTGGAGGAACCTCCACAATAGCCTTAACTTTTGCAGGGGCCTTATGAAGACCCGTAGCATCAATGATGTGTCCCAAATATTCAACAGAGGGCTGAAAGAATTCACACTTGTCTTTGTGGACTCATAGGCCAAACTCTTCCGGTCTTTGTAGGGTAGCCTCTAAATTCTTTAAGTGATCCTCCTCATTCCTTCCAGTGACTAGGATATCGTCCAGATAGCACTGAACTCCTGGAAAGCCACACAAGAGCTGGTCCATAGCCCTCTGGAACAGGGTGGAAGCAAACGTTATTTCAAAGTGTAGGTGACAGTATCGATAAAGCACCTATGCGTCATAATAGTCAACAGCTTTTGGGACTTTTCACTGGTGTGCATCTGTAAATACACTTGACTCAGATCAATCTTACTTTTGTTCCCCAGCCAAGCTCATGAAGAAGTCATCGATGTGGGGAAACGGGTATCGCTCTACACACAACACTGGGTTCACAGTGACTTTAAAATCACCTCAAATCTGGAGGGAGCCATCTTCCTGCACTATTGGAGCAACAGAAGTTGTCCATGGGCTATGGGTAACTAGTATTAGGACTCCATTAGTGATCAGACACTCCAGGTCTGCTTCAACTTTTTTGGTTGACTGTCAAGTTTAATGTTCAATGTCACTTTTTCTTAAAATCTGAGGATAGTATATTTTGAATATGGTAAGGATAGAGGGTTTCTCTGTTGATGTGAACTTCTCACTATACTTAACAAATGAAAGTCTCAAAGTACAAATTGAGGTCCGTGTAGCTGTGCCCATTTACACCAGCAGAGAATTTGGCACTTTCATCTTACATTGGGCTAAATTTCACTCAGTTCATCTTTCTTGGAGACTTAGGGTTACATAGTATATTTTGCAAAGAATCTATTAAAGTTTCAAGGTCATATGCCTGACCATATTTCTAGTTATTTGAGTTTATTTTCTTATAACCTTTCAGTAATTGGTTGGTGCTATATGTAGGCATGAGGCGGTCAGCCATTTCCCTGACATTTGTTCAGGAAATAATCACAATATTTCTGTACTTTACATTGGTATTATCCCAGTTGCTACCATTGTTCCAGTTCATAACCCAAATCAGTGGTGCAGGGTGAGGTCTGTAGGTGCCTGTTTATGAATTCTCATGATCACAGTTCTTAATCTTATTTCAGAAAAGTTCTCAGCTTCCCAGTTTCTTCTCTTTAGCTTTAGGTTTGCTGATCTGCTTCAATGACAATAGTCTCTACTGAAGTAAATTTGTTTTATTTGTGTCTCGCTCCACATATTTTTAAAAGCTTTTTGATATTTAGGGACTAAGAGATCTGGGAAAATACTGCAAGAAATTTTCAGTGAATTATTGGTTCAGTTACTAAAATGAATTCTCTTCAGTTGTGTTTAATAGATATTCCAGTGAACGGGTTTAATGGCAGGGATATCCACAGGATCAGAAAATTTTAAATGACTATTGGAATATGAAATCAAAATTATCTTTCCATGAAGTATTCAAACCAGAAATCAGATCCCATGAGCTCTGCTCCTTTAATAGGGAACTGGGTTATTCATGAGCACATGAAAATCAGGTTTGTAATGAAAAACAATAGAAAGAAGGTGATACAAATATGCTTTACTCAGAAACAAGTCATTCAGCTAAGAACATGTGTAATTGCATGAAATTCTATGGGGTGTTGTCAAGGTCAAACAAAATGAGCTAATAGTCCCTTCTGGGCTTAAAATTTACAGAACTATAATCCCTGGAATGCATAGTGCACATACTGATTTCTTCTATCTGCTAACCCTATATGAATAATGGAGTCAGTCTGATCAAAATTGCCTATACTAGTTTGTTCCATTTTCTTCTTTACTTTTACAATATGATTGGCAGCCTGTGCCTGGGAGCCTTACTTATGTCTGAAATTACTTGTAAAAGATGCTCCATGGGTTGGCTGACTGGGAATTGCTAAAATGAATAAGGGTGATAAGGCCACTGTTGTACCTCACAGAGACATCAACAGTACGTTTGATCTCTATCACGTCTGGTTATCCAAACTATTGTTTCCATTTCCACTTGAAACATAGACAAAACAACAATTTCAGAGTGTTGTTGAAATCTTATTTCTACCAAATACGAACATGTTTTCAAATCTTCGGACTATGTGACAGCCATGCCCGTTGACTGCAAACAAGATTTATTTATCTTTAAACTTGAAGGCGACAATTTTACAACAGAAAAACTTCAAAAACAGACTCCAACGAGAACCTGCTGAACTAGAATTAATTTGCAAATTGGGTACCATCAATTTAGGCTTAAATAGAGACTGGGAATGGCTGGGTCATTACACAGATTGAATCTATTTCCCTATATTAAGTATCTTCACACCTTCTTGCTAACTGTCTGATATGGGCCATCTTGATTATCACTACAAAGGTTTTTTTTTTCTCCTGCTGATAATAGCTCATCTTAATTAAATAGCCTCTAAGAATTGGTATGGCAACTTCCACCTTTTCATGTTCTCTGTTTGTGTCTGTCTGTCTGTCTATCTATCTATCTATCTATCTATCTATCTATCTATCTATCTATCT
>ML677333.1:38406143-38520905 GCA_007922305.1 Dermatemys mawii
TCTATCTATCTATCTATCTATCTATCTATCTATCTATCTATCTATCTATCTATCTCTTCCTACTGTCTATTCCATTCTATGCATCCAATGAAGTGGGCTGTAGCCTACGAAAGCTTACGCTTAAATAAATTTGTTAGTCTCTAAGGTACCACAAGTACTCCTGTTCTTTTTGTGAATACAGACTAACACGGCTGCTACTCTAAAACCATTTCAAACAATTGACAAGAAGTGTGAGTAACAGTAGGGGGGAAAATTAGCATGGGGATATAGTTTTTAGCTTGTGTAGTAACCCATTGTAGGAGGCCGGAAGACATTGTCACGGTGGATTGCTAGGGGCGCTCTCCCCCCCCCGACTCCAGGGAAAGAAAGGGTATTACAGGTCACGCTGGTGTTATTAGTTGCTGCTCCGTTATCACATACTTTGCATACCAGTGCTTTCCAGTTCTCATGGCCTGCTTGCCTTGTGCACTACTAATGAGACACCTGCTTGCATTATGTAATACTACCAAGATAGGAACAAGGTATTAGTTATTTATGAGGTATGCATGAGATGCAAATGTTCCTGTTATTTCTCTGTCTGTGTTCCCACGCCCGGTGGGCTTCATCCCGAGCATTGCTCCGGTGCATCGGGCTTTCCACGTCTCAGTGGCAGCAACAAAGGGAGCCCCCATTGTGGGTGTTTCACTTTTGCCTTCAATAAACTCACTACTTCTATTCAGCAGCTGTGTGTGTGCCTTGTTCCTACAGGACCCCGAGTACCCTGTAACACCCATCCACTCCCAGTCTTTATTCAAGCCTAATTTAATGGCGTCTAGTTTGAAAATTAATTCCAGTTCTGCAGTTTCTCGTTGGAGTCTGTGTTTTTGAAGTTTTGTTGTTGAAGAATTGCAACTTTTAGGTCTGTAATTGAGTGTCCAGGGATTTTGAAGTGTTCTCCAACTGGGTTTTGAGTGTTATAATTCTTGATGTCTGATTTGTGTCCATTTATTCTTTTGCATAGAGACTGTCCATTTTGGCCAATGTACATGGCATAGGGATATTGCTGGCACATGATGGCATATATCACATTGATAGATATGCAGGTGAATGAGCCCATGAAGTGATTAGATCCTATGATGGTGTCACTTGAATAGATATAAAATAAATATAGAAAGATAGAAAATAAATGTAGCCCAGAATTGGGATCCCATTTTCAGAAGATATTCATCAAGAAATGTGTCACTGTCACATGAAAACAAATGAGACTCACGAATTTATTGAAGTTTGTAGCAACTGTCTTATGTCTGTTAGCAGCAAGGGATTCCTGGCATATTCTCAATGTTTGATTAACATAGGTGCCAAATATGGTCAAATGGATGCATGTGTGCTAATACCACATTCCACAACATTAACCCAGCAGAACTAAAAACAAATCTTCACAGAGCTGAAAAACATTCTTGCCATAAGAGGGAGTTGACCTCGATCTGTGGATGGATGATTCCAGAAAGGTTGCCTATTTGGGAATAAATGTGCATTACATGTTGGAGCCATAACAGTTTTTGGAATGGTAGAGTAGGTGCTTTGTGTGACTCAGTTTGAGAGTGGAAAACCAAAAACTGCAGAGAACATTCATTTGGTGGTGGTTCAAGCCCTTAGAAAATTTGATCTACACAGCATTACCAACCAGATGGTTTTCTTACGGGACAGGGAGTGAACATGATTGCAGCCCTCAAATCCTATGTGCGAATAATAACATTATAAACTCTGTACTTGAGCACACTGCCAAACGAGAAAGAGAAGCAGTAACCAAACAGATCTACACAAGCTGGAATCTCATTACTTCAGGAATTCTGGACTTCAGAGCAGACTGCAAAAGTCTCTGAAAGGAGATGTAGAAACACGATGGAACAGCAAAGTACTCGTGTTTTAAGACAATCCAGGAGCAGTGAGACAGAATATATGAAATTTTTCAGAAAAGGGAGATATGCAGCTCATTCATAACATTGACCTCAATGCTTTGAGAATCTTAATAGAGTTCCTTAATAGGGCCCTTCAAGGAAGCATCAGATGTGCTAGAGCAGTCATGACAGCCCACTCTCCACTTGGTACCCATTTGGTACAAAAGGCTGAAAAAGCATCTCCATCCTTCTACCACTGATGTGGATAGTCTGTCAACACAACTCCAAAGGCTTAAAATGTCTCATCAAAAAGTTTTTGAAATAAAGCCTATGCACAGAATAGTGGTTTAACTGCACCCACAAATGAAGGGGATGAAATTTTTTCACTGAAGAGGAGAGACAGGAATTTTATCAGGCGACCAAAGAGTTTGTCTAATTACAGGAATATTTTTCTCCTGCAATGAATCTTATGCTTCTTTTGCCAGCTCTACACAGATGCTATCATCAACTGTGACAAAATGGTCACATACTGAGTCTAAGGATTCAGATAGCAAGTGTGGAAATGACTATGATGAAGTGCCAAAGTATATCGCCCTGAAAGGGAAAGTGAATGAAAATGTGTAACTGCTGGCATGGCAGAGACAGCACAAGCACAACTTTCCCCTTCTCAGTCAAATTGCATGGTTTGTGTATTCCATTCCTGCATCCAGTGCACCCCTGAGAGCCTTCTCAGTCTCTGGTCATACAATTAATGAGAATCATACTTCACTAAAGCCAGAAATGGTGGATGATGTTTTTACACAGTAATATTTCAAAGAAAATCAGCTGTCCCAAGGAAGACATCTACAATGAAGTCCCACAATTCAGGGTTGGTAGTTAGTCCTACAGTAAACCTTGGCACTGGCTGGGTGGCTGGACAGCCTCTACACACACCCACTTCTGCACCCACATGGTGAAACAGACCTAGAGTCACAGAGCATTTGGCATTGCTCCTCACTCCCCACCTCAGCCCCCCACGGGGGCACAGAGGATGACCTGCCAAGCCAAGAAGTGCTGGGGCTCAGCCCTGGCAAGCCCTGGCAAAAATGCAGCACTCTAGACCTGTGATAGTATTCCCTTTGAATGCTTCCACCCGGAGGACAGACTCCTTGACCCTTGCACTATCTGAACTACTTAGAGTATCATCTGCTTCAGTTACTTCTACATCAGCAACTCACATTGGGCAGTGCAGATAATCCCCTAACCTAGGCTGGGGGGCTCTGTGAGCAATTAAAATACCCAAGCAGCCTGCCAGAGGAAACAGTATTCATGGCATTTTTTTTTCTCAACATCACTGGTAACTGCACCACAGCAAACAGCTTTATTGATTAAGACCTCAGTGTGGCTTTAAATCAATAGAATATAGCAGACCACAGCCAGAAGTATTGAGCAGGAATCCTGGAGACTGACACTTGCAGTTGCTGGGAGAAGACTGCAAACCATGAGTGATAAGGGCAGGAATCTGGATGGAAACATAATGCTCATTTTCTCAACACAGGAACTACTATGGAGGGAGGGAGGAAACCAATCCTGAGGCTATTTTTTATTTTAAAGTTCAGTTTATGATTTTGAGCATTATTCACTTGAGATGTGTATTTTATTATTTTTATGTAAAAGGCTATTTGTTCTGATGTCTGGTGTGTAATAAGATGTTTAACAGTGTGTGTATTTATTAAGTCAGATTGCTTTCACATGCAGTGTGCACGCACGCACGCACACAAACACTCCATCTGAGAGGCACAGTGAGCTAGGGTGCTGGTCAGATGCAGATAAAAGGTGGAGTATGGATTGTGGCTTGGATATAAGTTGATTCTCCTAGATGTGGATTGGATGCAGATCCAAATGTTTGTATCCATGCAGGGCCCTAAAGATGCTGGCTTTTGTTAGTTTTCTTTGTATATTGTTGCACTCTAGAAGAGAGGAATTAGCTGGTACTAGCAAGAAGGAATTTTGAAAGGTATAAACAAGATGTTACTTTGGAATATTAAGAGAAATTGTTTAATGGGGGGGGTCCTAATTGATACAAATGGCTAATAATGAAATCCTTTAAATGAATCAAACATAAAAAGCCTCCAATAAGAAAAGCATTGAGGCAATTTGTTATGCATCAACTCATTTATGAGATACTAATGGAAGCAGCAGAGAAACAAAGCTATAATCTGAGCACACATTTGGCATGTGTCCAATAGAAATTAGAGGGTGGGCCTCTCCATAGAGCTCTGAAACTAGTATATATAAAACTGAGGTCACCATGTGCTCCAGCGAGTTGGCTGAATCCAGCAAGAAGCTATGGGATCCTAAATTAAACCAACTCCTCTACCAACCATATGGAAATGACTCTACTCCTCCGCATGGTTAAGAAAATAAGATGTGGTAAGATTTCATTTTAAATATTGTATTTCCCCTTCTGTTTCTTTAATATAAATAAATTCAGACTATCTTGTTAAAAGCTTGTCCACACTTAACGGGGAATCGACACGTAACTATCGATGCATTGACGATCGATTTAGTGGGTCTAGTGAAGGCCCGCTAAATCGACAGCAGGTTGCTCTCCCATCGACACCTGTACTTCACCTGAATGAGAAGCGCAAGGGAAGTTGATGGGAGAGTTTCTCCCGTCGACATAGCATAGTGTGGACACCGCGGTAAGTAGATCTAAGGACATCAACTGCAGCTATGTTAGTCACATAGGTGAAGTTGTATAACTTAGATCAGTTTCCCCCTGTAGTGTAGACAAGGCCTAAGCCTGCACTCTCTAGTGAGACCTCAAGTAACCACATTTTGGATTTTAATTCCTTTTGTAAATCCAAGCAAATTGGCTAAAGAGAGATTAAAAACTGTATCTTCAAGCAATTGCTTTTGATAGTCTAAACTTGTCCTTTTTGGACCAATCCAGTCAAACAGCTCTTAAAAATGCCTTAGAGTTCAGTGCATCATTGTAAGTGTGATAAATGTGTTTAGATAATAAAGAATTGGTGATCATTAGTAAATGTAATAAGAAATCTTGGGCATTTGCATTGTTCCTTGATGTAACTTCTGAGCCTCAACTCTAGTCTGTGATAACTGCTTTCAAGACTGTAGTCTACATATAGTACACACCTAGAAGAATGGCTTTGTCTACACTTGAGTGGTGAATTGGTGATTTTATATTAATGTGGTTCTGTGTAAATTAATAAATTGTTTGTTGGTTAAGAACTACCAAGCATCTTTACTTGAGAAATACTGTTTAAATTCAATTTATCTGGGAAGAAGCCAGCATTAAAATTAATATGCTAATACTTCCTGGACTCAGTAGAAAGGGGTTATTCTATTTAGATTCCATTCTGTATTGGCTATACCACTTATCCAACTGGTAAATCTAGTTTGTTAGATTTCAGCTTTAAAATCTAACTGGCACCCTGGCAAATTGATAAAAATTGACCCTCTTCCATGCTTATAACAGTTCACTTAAACTACCCAGTGACTACTTAAGGATGAGGAAAAACATCTACAGAAATCAAGATGGGCTCATGCATAATTTGCAAAGAGGCAAAAAGGCTAAACTTGACAATATTATTTGCAGTAACATGTCACATGCAATAACATGTCTACTCAAAATGTGACATTTGCTGTAAAGGAATGTTAACCTGCACTGCCACTAAGAGGCTAAAGTTCCTTCACGCCTGCCTCAGTCTAGAACACCACTTCCTAAATCTAATGAATTGCTCAGAAGGGCAATGATTACAAACTAGCAGCAGAACAGGCAGGAGAAGAGGTTATTTCATAACACAAACCATTTTGTAAGGGTCTCCAAATAGAAAGTTATGATGTCTCTGCTTCTAATGCCATTCTGCCATTTGTGCAATCTATACTAGTGACTTAGGCTAACATACTGTCATGACTCCCCTTTTCTCTCTGAGCTCTTTGCTAAATAAAGCCATTGTTTTGGGGGATTTTTTAATGTAGAAGGAAGCCTTCTTTAACCTGAATTTTTTAAAATGAAATGTTACTGTTCTTGTCCAGAATAGAGACTATGTGGATATAAGATGCATGTAAAATTAATGGGCCAAACCTTGCATTTTGTGCCTAAGATTAGATGAAATTGCAAATAACTGCAGGTGCAATCATAGCATTTAGATATGTAAGTACCTAATTGTGGATATAAAAGTGAAAGCCAGTTTTAAAAATGTGGCCCATAGTCTTTAATATTCAACAAGACGGGGATTGCTTTTAACCACACTCATCTAATTTCTATGTTCCCTTGTCATGATTAGTAGGGTGCTACCTACACAATCTTTGAGAACTGTAATAAAAACAGTTTCTTTAAGATAGTGGTTTACATAAATATATGTGCTAGGTCAGTGCTATTTTGATCCTCCTTGTTAGTACCGATTGAGTCAGGAGAAAACAAAATCCTTGCCAATTTAAGACTAAATATATATGACCAAAGAACATCTGTCTTGTTCATTTCTTTTTTTAATTTAGTTTTAACTGACCAAGAGACCTCTATCAAATTGCTTTCTCTCACTCAGTCTACGCTTAACTAGCCTCTCATCTTCTTTCCCCAGCTTGTCTGTCTCTTGTTTTTCCTTCAGCCTTCCACCAACCTCCATGTTACATTACTATAGCTAGAAAAGTGTGTCATGATTATGGAATCACCTAATAGGGTTTGTGAGCTCCCAAAGGCCACATTCATGCCATAACATAGATGCCACTTTGTACTCCCTCCATCTGAGGAGCTGCTAGTCTCTATTCGGTGTGTACCTGACCCACAAAGGTTACGAGTCTGTGACCATTTCTATCTTCGGGCTTTTGCCCTAATTTTTAGTCTCTCCTCATATGAAAGCTGTTCTATACAACTGGTCATCTTTGTTCCCTTTCTCTGAAACCTTTCCAGTTGCACTATTTCTTGTTTGAGATGGGGCACCCAGAGCTGGCTACACTATTCAACATGTAGGCGCACCATGGATTTATATAGTGGCATTTTCTATTGCTTTCCTAATTGTTCCTAACATTTTGTTATCCTTTTTGACCACTGCTATGCACTGAGCTGAAATTTTCAGAGAATTAGCTATGATAATTCCAAGATCTTTCTTGAGTGGTAATAACTAATTTAAAACTGTCATTATATGTGTAGTTGGGATTTTTTTCCAGTGTACATTACTTTGAACAATGTTGAAGAAGAAAAAATAGACAAAAATGAAACAATTCTTCTTTCAAATTTCCATGGAAAATATAGTATTTATATATAGCTTATATAGTAAGCTCCAGTGCTATAACAAAACATTTATAACAATAAGGCAAAATATTACAAAATCCTGGAAATTCTCTTTTCCTTGTTCTTCCAGCACTACTTCTACAATATACAAGCTTTTCTTCACTTTCTCTGCCCTTCACCTTTATGGCCCCTCCCTCACCCTCGCCTCTTAGATCTTCCTCTGCTCAATACTCACACCTAGTTTGGTGAGATATTTTATGACATAAAGTGGGATAGTAGCCAAGTTTGATATTTTTCTTCTGTTGGGAGGATAGAGGGTGGACAAAAGTTTAGTACAATTATTGTATATACAATACTTATTCTTTTTGTGATTGGTCACTGGATGGACTACAATTAGGAAAAGTAAGCTTAAGTGAACACCTATAAGGCATTTTACAATGGGAGTGGTAGAAAGAAGAATGGACTTTGAGGTGGAGGCATGAAATGATATTAATGCATTTGAGCAAAGAGCCATTATTATTAAATGGCTTATAATAAATATAAGTTGTCAATTTTTGCAACTATTGAGAGGTTAAGGAAGAATTTCTATCAGGCTCTTAAACTCTTTCTGTTCTATAGAAAAACCTTTCAGGACGTAATTTTAAAATGTCTGAAGTTCGTCATTCAGAATTTTAGCTTTGTTCACCTTCATTTATAAGATATATGTATATACATATGTGATCAAAGTAGTCTAAAATGACTGGCCATTTTCCTGAGATTAAAGTGCATTTTTGGTTACCCAACTAAAAATAAAATAGACTATTAAACATTTTTCCTTTTCTTATTCATTAGATATGTTAAGCTTCAAAAAGTAAGTTTAGGTGGGTCATCATAAATGTTAAGATACTGCCTTATATAAGAGAGTAAAATAAGTTCTCTTTTTATTTTAACTTTAATTTATAAACATAGGCCATGATCCTAAAAACACTTAGGCATGTAAATAGCTTAACTGATGTGAGGAGTCCCATATAAATAAGAGACTACTTATGTCATTAAAGTTATTCAAATCTGCATAAGTCTTGGCAGAATTGAGTCCTAACGAAAGACAAGAAATAACTGAAATGGGTCCTAAAGAATACAGGGCAGATTTACAAAGGTATTTAGGCCCACATCCTCAAAATGTATTTAAGTGCCTACCTCTCATTGATTTCAGAGTGAGTTAAGTACTTACGTAGCTTATGCATTTCTGAAAATCCAACTCAGCACCTGTCTGAATCTTTAGATGACTAAATATCTTTGAAAATCTGGTCCTAAATCTCAAGTTCAATTTATATTGAAGATTTTAAAGTTCACTGCTTAAAAATATTTTTGTTTGCACTGTTGTATCCATGTTGGTCACAGCACATAAGATACAAAGTGGTTGAGGTAATATCTTTTATAGGACCAAATTCCGTAGGTGAAAGCGACAACCTTTTGAGCTCTTCTTCAGGTCTTCTTTGTCCACTTTGTGTCTCTAACAGGGCCGGCTCCAGGCACCAGCGAAGGAAGCTGGTGCATCCCTTTTCAACAAAGCAAGCCCCACTGAAATCTGCTAAGCACATTTGCTTTGCTGAATAGAGATGGCCTCCTAAATTGGGGCCTTAATCTATATTCAGCCTGAACTCCATGGAAGTCCTTAAATATAGTGTATTTTTTAAGCTGTATCTCTGTACATGTAGGGTCAAGCAGGCTTCAGTCTTGTGTGTCACGGTGTACAGTTTTAGTAGTATGGCTAACATACAGTATCACTTATATGTCAGATTAAAAAGTAATTATTGCAGAAAGCACAGTACTGTTATGGAGATGGTGCTTGATACTAAATATATTGTCAGTTTCTCATCCTTTATTCCTAAAATGTAAGGACATTAGGATCACCAGGTGCCATTTTTAGATTAATAAACAGATAATATTAATGAGGGAGACTAACTAGAAGTAATTTAAAAAAGGAAAGCAATCTCTTGGTGTATTAATAGGTTGTAAGTAAAATTGATTTTTATTTCCTTTTCATACTTCATTAAGCACATATTTGTGTCAGAGGAGATAGCTATTCCAGGCTTCTGAGTCTGTATGAGCAACATTTAGCACATGTGCTTGACAGATAGTGGAGCCCTTTTGAATGATTTCACCCAGGCTGTGTCTGTACTGACATCTTTCTTCAAATGTTTTGTCTCTGCAGCTGGAGTGGTAAGAACTGGAGGAGCACTAGTGGAGACTGGACATCAGCATTTTAACCATTGTGTCCTATCACCACTTAGAGCAGGGCTAAACAACATGGTGGTTAAATGATCAGCAACCCATCAAAAGTGGCACTTCCAGTGCTTTCACCACCACTTTGAAAGTAAATGCTAGTTTAGAGAAGGCCAGAGGCTTATTTTAGTGTGATTTAACTAGAAATCAGATTATCCTTATTCTGTTCCTTAGGCTCTTCTTCACCCATTAAACAGTAATCTGTGTGGCAGACAATTCAGATCTATCATGCTAAGGTGTGCTGACAGAACTCAGATGTGTCAAGAAATTCAGCATAGTCATGAGACAGCAATGATATGCAGCAGACATTTGTATAATCAACTAGAAAAAACTGGTAGAGAAAAGTCTGATAATTTTTCTAGATCTTATTTAGTTTGGCAAATGGATTTATTATCCCGTCAATGTGCATGTAGAGTGATGTGTATCTGCATAAATCCCTTATATTCGAGAGGAAAAGAGATCCTAAAGACAATGAAGGCTAGCTATAAAAATAAAGTGGACACCAAGTGCTTCAATACCCACAATTACTGTAGCTTCTTGAGCAGAGCAAAACAATCACTACATAGAGACTATAAGTTAATTTTGTGCAGACCTTACAAAGCAGCTCAATGGAACCATTTTCGTAATGAACTGCTTTTGAGTTACTCTTCTCATCACCTTTCTGCAATCGCTATGTGTTCTTATGTGGGAGGAGTGGAAAAGGGTACGAGGTGACACTTCAAGGGGACTGATCAGTTATAATTAATTACCTGGCTTCTCAGCCTTATTAAAATGTTTCAAAGGTAGCTTTTCCCCTGTAGCAAAGGATTTGGGATGTCTAATAGGATATTGTACTGGGAAAGAGATTAGTTAGAGCAGATCCAAATCTAATTGTTTTAATAAGCCACTTAGTCATTTGCCTCAGACAATGGCAGTCACAAGATCATAATTAAGGCTTCCAGCTATTAGTAAAATGTGCTCTGTGCTAGCAAAGCAAGAGGTTGAAACATAGAGTAGGTTGTAACATTATCACATCAGAACGAGTCTATTGTTCATTTCTGATCTTGGAATCTGCTCTGTAATTGGCTCTGACAAATGGAGTGGGGAGAATCTACACTTACTGCTGGAATTGTCACTTACCTGATGCAATAACGTTAGGTTAGCATATGTGATCAATGGACTAGTTTGATATATGCCTTGTGTTACAACATGGCCCAGTGCCACTTCATATGAGTCCAGTTCACGGTGGACCCAGTTGCTGGGTCCCACATGCTTCCAAGCCTGCTAGGGCGGAGCAGAATATAGTAACTGCTTCTAGCTGTGGGTGGTCTCTAAGGTGCAATCCCAGGTTCAGACTTTTTATCTGAGTCCATCCTTAGGACTCCACAGATCAAAAGCCCTAATCCCTGAAACCTCAGGTGCCTCAGATCACTAGCTAGCTGTCCACTTCCCCACACATCCCCCACCTCCAAGTCACTTGCATACAGTATCCCAGGGCTGGTCTTCACTGGCGGGGGGATCGACTGCAGATACGCAACTTCAGCTACATGAATCACGTAGCTGAAGTCAGCATATCTGCAGCCAATTTACCTGCCATCCTCATGGCGGCGGCAGTCGGCGGCGCGCTCTCGTGTCGACTCCGGCTTACGCCTCGCATCAAGCTGGAGTTCTGGAGTCGACGGGGCAGTGCTGGCAATCGATTTCTCACATCTTTACAAGACGCGAGAAATTGATCGTTAAAAGATCGACGGCTACCCGCAGTAGTGAGAACGTACCCCCAGAGTCCTACTTAAGCTGTGGACTTCTAGTTTGTCCCCTGGAAGGACATGTGGCAGGGAAGGAAGGAGAGATGACTTAGCAAAGGAACTTAATCTAACTATTGAAACTTAACTCTTGAAAGTGTTCAAAAGTTACAGATTTTTGAAAACAGCATGAATTCCTGAGACACACTCTCCCCAATTTGGAGCTCACCCCTTCTGCTAGTCCAAGGTTTGTCAGTGTTCAGGACGGACAAAGCCCCTCCTGTCATCTCCCTCATGCATGTCCAGCTTAGAAGTGGTAGTGGTTGGTGCTCTCTGCTCAGTACAGCTGCTCTGATATTGGCAACTGTTGGATACAGGATACTGGACTAGGTGGAGCATTGATCTGAGATGGTATAGCCATCCTTATGTTCAAGTTTTTGTCCAAAACTTCAACCTGAAAACTGAAATTTTGAGTAACTGGAAAACCAAAAATTTGTATGCAGTGTATTAGAGACACAAGATGGGTGAAGTAAAAGATATTACCTCACTAAAAAAATTATTTTTTCAAGTTTTGATTTTTTTCCCAGTGAAAATCTTAGTGTGTTGCTTTTTTTGCTCTCTAAGGTCTGCTGTTTTTGCACGTGCACACACGTACACACACACACAGAGAGAGAAAGTGATGGGGACGGAGAGCTGCAGTGCTAGCAAGGAGCAGCAGCTCCCTAGGAGTCAAGGATGTGGATGGGTGCAAGGGAGGGAGAAAGGAGAAGCCTGCTGCCTGCTCAGAGGCGGGAAGCTATTTCTCAGCTGAGATTGTCTGCCCTTTCCCAGGTGAGGGAAGGACAGTCAACCACTAGGGAATTTCCCTGGAGACCTTAGGGAGGGTCAGAAAATCTGTAATCTGCAGGGAAAGCCCATAGAGTTGGTAAATTTGGAAAAGTACCATAAACAGCTGCACTCAACCCTTTGCTGTGGCTCAGAGTGATGTATGGAATCTTTTATACTTTCCAAGATTCAGCTGATAATTGGTGACCCCTGCACAGAAATAATACTACTTTCTCTTTAAATTATTATTGGCCTGCCTCAAGTTATACAAGAGCAATTAAAAAAAAAAAAACAAGCAGGACCAGCATCAACATCTTAAAACTACATGCTAAAGGGTGAAGTAACTCACTACCAAGCTACACCTGAAAGCATGTATGATATAACAACTTCCCTCCTATGTCTGAGGACACTAGTTGAGATGACAGGCCAGGGCTTTGACACTTGTTAAATTCAGTAGTGCAAATGGGACATAAAACTGGTAACTGAGGATTCTATTGGCTTATTACAATTGCCAGGTGGTGTAAATGTGGCTTCCTCTGCAGAAGGGGCATTCCTGTGCTGGCAGGGGGCACAACCAACCTCCCTCCAGTGATTCTGCAGGAAGCATTCCAGCTAGCATCATTTATTGCAGACCTGTGGCAAGGGGTTATCTTTGCAGCCCCTGCCTCAGCTATAACAGGCATTAGCTTGACACAGATGTGGATTCAGCCTGCTTTATTTTGTTCATTAGCAACCAGGTAAGTCTGGTGTTTCTGCCCACTTGCTGTATTTACATCTGTGTGATATGCTGATGCCTCTGAGGTATAACTTGAAAAAAGACAGCAAATTCACAGCCTTCATACATGTAAAAAGTCCTTACTGGTGCCTGTAGTCCTCCTGAGGTCAGTTTATTAGTCAGTTAATGGAAGTATTTTCATGATTAGAACGATGTGCATGAATCAGGGCTTCTGGATCAACTCTAATCCTATCATCACTGCAGTCTAGACTGGTTAAATGCATGGCTTTGTGAACAATTTCAGACATTCAGGTATATCAAAAGGCTGAAGAAATGCAAGCTGTTGTGAAGACAAGACTGTATTTCAGGCAGGCTCTAATCACAACAGTATATCCCATCAGGAGTCCAACACAGAGGTAGACACTGTCAACAGTTTTCTTTATTCTTATTCTGAAAGAAGAGTCAAGAAAAATTTGTAGGAATTTAATTACTCAGTTTCATCTAAACGCACTGTCTCATTTGTGTAAAGCTTACTGATAAAAATGTAATACAACAATCTTACACAGTGTGCTGTGCAGCAGACTTACTTCATTACTACAATCTGAGGTGTAACCAGCATAATATTAGAATATTTCTGAGAGTAAGTTGGCTGCAATTTTTGCTTTGCAGTTTGTTAAAAATATATTTTCCTTTTTTAAATAATTCACTTAGGTAAAGTAACAGTAAGTTGTTCCAAGATGCAGCCTCAAGAATTCATCTCTCCATATCTACACTGTACATTCATTCAATAGTTATATTGAAGAAATTATGCGCAAAGGCTGAGAAGAGAAGGTATATTATATGCACACAAGATGCTTTGCAAACTTAAATTTATGCCTACAAGACTTACATTGTACATTCATTCAATAGTTATATTGAAGAAATTATGCACGAAGGTTGAGAAAAGAAGGTATATTATATGCATAAAAGATATTTTGCAAACTTAAGTGTATGCTTATAACACTTCCATTTAAAAGCCATATATTGCTGAATCTGTGATTTTATTGCTATACATTTTATTAAGCTAAAACTTGAACTGTTTATATTGTGCATAGACAACAGCATTCTCTGTTTATCAGAACTGGAATGTTTTTAATCGGAATTAAAGGCATTTTAAGTGCCTTTAATTCTTCCAGGGGCACCATGAAGGCACAGGATTCCACCTGCCTGCGGCTCTTTGCTGGATCAGGGCTGTAGAAGAAATGTATTATTAAAGATTTTTTACTGAGAGGCATCAAACATCCACAACTCGCACCAAAGTTGAGCGTTGAAGGTGCTAAGCACTCTCAGACTCAAGTGCAAAGTGTTCAAAACATATCAAAGCTAAAGGGTGAAATTTTGAAAAGTGACTTAGGGTATGTTTACACTACAGTTAGATGTCCATGGATGGCCCGTGCCAGCTGGCTTTGGCTAAAGAGCTCGGGATGAGAGGCAGTTTAATTGTGGTGTAGATATTTGGGTTAGGGCTGGAGCCTTAGCTCTGGCACTCTCCCCACTTGTAGGGTCCTAGAGTCCAGGCTCTAGCCCTAGCTCAAATGTCTATACCACAATTAAAAAGCCCCTGAGCCTGAGCCCCTGAGCCAGAGGCAGCCAGCACAAGCCAGCCTTGGGTATATAACTGCAGTGTATGCACACCTGAAGTCACTTTTGAAAAGTGGCTTTGGGCTATTAAGTCCATTATGTACTTATTGAAATGTATAATGTTATGGGTACTCTGTCCTTGGGCTGCTGAAGACAATATTGCATAGAAAGGACCGCCAGAGTACAGTTAAGAGTAGACCCTGACACAGAGAATGCAACTCCCATAAGCTCAGTCACACTATTCAATTATGAATGTTCTTTGCAAATAAAGGACAAGCTGAATGCAGAGAGATACAAGCTGTCCAGTCTTTGTAAACTGTCCATTTACTGCAGTATGAAAAATGTGTTAAGGGATGCTAGGATGCGGGCCATTTGGGAACTGGTGATATGTATTCATTTATTTAATATTTTAAATGATTCCACTAACTGACTTATATAACAATATGATCTCATTACCACTTCCCTCTTTCTTCCCTTTTGGACTCCACCTACCATGACAGGGCTATAATTGTGAATGGGGCTTTATGGTGCTACCACAGTGCAAGTATAATAATGGGTCAAATCCTTTGCGTATGTAACTCCACTGACTTCAAAAGTGTTTTATGCCTAGAGAGAATTTGACCTAATAATTCCCTTCAGGTGGTACAGACAAAGTAATCTTTATAATTCGCTAGAACATAAAGATATCATAATAGTGATACATTCACTATCAGAAAACACGACTAACATAGATATTACTCATATCTATTCAGATAGAATTATTCATGTTGAAAAGTCACCAGGACAGCTCTCTGTTTGGAGCAAACTGGCAAAAAAATTGATTGAGACTGCTAGTTTTTAATTGTGATATTTAGCAAGATAAACTAAAAGCCCATGATTGATAGAATTATCTCCCGCACAGAAACACATAGAATCATAGAATATTAGAGTTGGAAGAGACCTCAGGAGGTCATCTAGTCCAATCCCCTGCTCAAAGCAGGACCAACCCCAACTACATCATCCCAGCCAGGGCTTTGTCAAGCCGGGCCTTAAAAATCTCTAAGGAAGGAGATTCCACCCCCTCCCTAGATAACCCATTCCAGTACTTCACCATCCTCCTAGTGAAACAGTGTTTCCTAATATCCAACCTAGATCTCCCTCACTGCAACTTGAGACCACTGTTTTTTGTTCTGTCGTCTGCCATCACTGCGAACAGGCTAGCTCCATCCTTTTTAGAACCCTCTTCAGATAGTTGAAGGCTGCTATCAAATCCCCTCACTCTTCTCTTCTGCAGACTAAACAAGCCCAGTTCCCTCAACCTCTCCTCGTAAGTCATGTTCCCCAGGCCCCTAATCATTTTCGTTACCCTCCGCTGGACTCTCTCCTATTTATCCACATCCCTTCGGTAGTGCAAGCATAAGCAATACTTGAGAGCAATCAATGATCCTCATATACATACACAATTTTGTTGATTTGGGTTTTTTTTTACATCAATCCTAATATTTTTCCCTTTCAAACACTGAAAAGGAAAACAAATTTCCTATGTTATGACCAAATTCTTCCTTCAGATACATGTATACAACTCCACTGAAATCAGTAGAAGCTGCACACAGATGTACTGAGTGATAGAATTTACCCTATGGTATTTAATTTTGAACATATGTGAAATTTGGAATCTGACTTTTCATGTTGTCTTTAGGTTTTGCTTGGTTTCCTACATTCTCAGATTTTTATTTTAAGGCTGCCTTTGATAATGAATATGAGTTCAGTTAGGAGGAGTTTTTATTAGATATAGTTTGCATTGCAGGCTATGTGTGCCAGTGTAAGGCTATATAGTGGTCCTTAGGAATCAGTTAAAAATATTTTTGTCAATAAAAGTATCTCTGAGACTTTGAGTTACAATTTAGGTCATGTTATTTGTAGAGAACTGCAAACATCATAACTTGATTTTTTAAAATTTATTTGGGGATTTTGTACATTTTCATGGCTAGTTTTAACTACTTATTATATGAAAATGACAAGCATACAGCCAAAATGTTTTTATCAATACTAAGAATGTATTTTAAAACATTATATTTATGTGGAAACCTAGGTGCTGAAGATGTGGCCTAAAATCATCCCCAGTATAAATCCACTGACTTCATTCAGTTTACACCAAAGATAAATTTGTTCTCTTTTTAGTTTGTTGATTACATATTATAATATAATTATAATAAATTATCACTTCAAAATGGCTGCATAGTTAGAAAACGAGGTTACAAATCAAAAGTGCACTAGCTTTTTGAAAATGTTTAGATGGCTCTAATGGGCTGCCAAGGCTTAGATTAATGTATTTCCATGACTGTGACTTGCATTACGTTCTGTATTATAATAACACAATGATTCATGATCAAGGATGACTTGAAGTCAATTTTAAAAAAGGACTTTCATATTGAAGAAAGTCTTCAAATATATCTTAATAAAAACTTTAAAGCTTCTAGAAGACAGATGGATTTCATGCCATACTATCTGACTGCTTATAGGGGCATAAGAGGGTCCAAATCTGTGTAAATACTATCTCTTTGGAGCGATCAGAGTTTAGAGGAACTTTTTTATGGGATTCTCCACACCACTTCTTACAAAGGATATGACATTGTCTTTGGGTCTACACGGAACCACCCAGGGAGTGGACAAGTAGATGTGTTGCATTCCCCGGAAAAGGCCACCTCTTCTTCCGCTTTGCTGCCTGCCTGTACTGATCTGAGGAGCACAGCGAGGGTAAGAAAGTGTGCAGAGGAAGCGAAATGTGAGGCAGGGGCCATATCTTCCTGATCAGCAGTCCCAAGATCAGAGTAAGGACTGCACAGGAAAGCTTGTGCTACAGGGAGCAAGCTAGAAATAAGGGAAATATGAGATGAGTAGCACTGTATGTTTGCAGTGGCACACAGGTGAATGTCTTGTAAGTGACACTTGGCAGATATAGTGGCAGAACACTATTGAAAGTTTTGGAGAGGATTTTTAATTGGCCTTCAAATCAGTTTCCAGATTCTAATATTTTGAATTAATCCTGAGAAGACAGAGATAGGTGCTTACCTTTTTCCTGGTCTTTCCTTTGATGTGGATTTGCTGTCTGAGAACAGGTACAAATTCAGAATGCCAAGAAACGAAAGAACCAGATTTATTTGCCTGTCACTTGTTTCTGATCAGTCTGCACACCAAAGAGGAGATTCTGAAGGCAGCCATCGTTGTCTGGTTCAAACAAACATGTTCTTTATTATAAATTTTAAATGTCATTTACAATCATTGTCCTGAGCTTCTCCTCTCAAACCTAAATAAACGGGAAAAATCTTATGTTAATTCATCTATTTCTCCTAGAATCTGGACACAAAGAAAGAAACGTATCTTATTATTCTAAAATATGGGGGAGGGCCTCATTGGGGAAATGGGAGGAGCCACGTAAGTAGGTATATTGATTCATAAAGCAATGAAGTGCGAGAAATGGAAATTCTGTCTACCCTTCTTCCACAGATACACCACCTATATTCACTGAGAAACAGAGATGAGAGTGCTGGAGATTAAAACACTAAATTATCTGTCTACCTACCTACATTTTTTTCTCTGTAGCATCCAACATCATTATATCAGAGTAAGCAGTGAAATTACTTCTGTATTTTTTTCTCCAGTATTTTACAGAAGTCTGGATTCTTCAAAAATGTTAATACCAGATCCTCTATCTTTCCTCAAAATGCACAATATATCTATATAAATAGAGTGTAACAAACATAACATCTGACTTAAAAATTCCTCCGTGATATAAATGTACTCTATGGCTGCTTGCTGTCATATCTGATCACATGAACCTGTGCTTTGTTTTAGGTTGCTTGTAAGCCTGGTATGCAAGTCATCACACTAAGGTACCTTTGGAACAGCACTTAGAGTGCATTTCTGGTTTTAAAAAAGCAAATATGAGTTTCTGTATTTCTGAAATGATTTAAAATATCAATGGAAAACACAGCATATCAATCTATAAAGGAATTATTAAAGGGTGTATTTTCAAGCTTGAGAATATAAGTGGTAAGCACTACACCTTTGCTTGCAATGTATAGCCTAGCATGGATGCAGTAATGCTGCTTACTTTATGGATTTTAATAGCTAATGATATGCTGTGTCAAGTCTGTTCTTTATAGGTTCTTATAGTGTACTCATAACTCTATTATCTGAATATCTGACTCAAACACACTATTTTTTTCAAATGAACTCATTGTACCAAGTGTTCAGTTTTTCCACACACAAAGAGTAGTCACATACTATCAGTCAGACTCAAAAAAACACTATAAAGAGAGAACAAAATTAAGGTTCCCCAGCAAAGGAGCTCACAATGTTTCTCCACTGTAGCACTCTGCAGCTGAACACACAAAAGTAACTGGCTGATGCTGTAAAGGTGACTTCTCTGCATTTAAAGGTGCAGTGCAGAAAAAAGAAGTCAAAACAAAGTATAGGTTCTATGTACCACTGCAAAAGTGCCATAAGACAGTTGAGAGAGTATTAAAGTATAGTATTGCATAGGTTAAGATTTCCTGGAAACTTGAAATAAAGCCAGGGTAGTCACTTTGGACTGCACATATTTTTCTTAAAAGCATGTTTTGCCAAATTCTATATTCAAGTGTTTGTCTCAGTGGCTACAGCTATAAGCGATCTCAAAGCCAATGTCATTACATTATGAAATTTAATATAAGAACTTTCATATTAGGTCAGACCAATGTCCATCTAGCTCAGTATCCTGTCTTCCAACAGTGGCCAATGTCAGATGCTTCAGAGGAAATGAACAGAACAGACAATTAAGTCCAGTCCCAACTTCTGGCAAACAGAGGCTAGGGGCACTCAGATCATGGTGTTGCTTTAATGTTTACTTTAGTGTCAGACACTTGTTTAAACACATGTATAATGGTATTGCTTCCTCTGAGTTTTAAAATACTACCTAGCGAAAGAAAAGTGGATACAAAGATGAAGTCATGAGAATTTGCCATTCAAAGAGTGAAGTTCGATTTTTAGGCCCTGAGCCAGCTCTGAGTCTGCTATTGGTTTCAGTGGGCACTGGATCAAGCCCTTAGAAGCTAGCCAGGAATAGACCCAGAGCAGAGCTGCAAAAGCTTCTGAAATTGTTCATCCTGACTGAGAAAGAGCTGAAATGCCAAATCTAAAAGTTCAGAAATCTGAAGACAAACCAAAATACCCCTGAGAGAGATTTCCATGATGAAATACAAATTCCTTTCCACAGTCCATATAAATAAATACTGTGGTGGTGTTATTAATAGTACTGGTTCTTGAAAAGAACATGGGAGTGGACTGATGCTGATCTCCATTTGCCATTTAAAAAAATGTTATTTTAGGCTTAGCTGTGTCATCACCTCTATATCCCCTCAACTCAATCTTGGATATATTATAAAGACATCATATCACAGGGAATATTGTGTTCTCCTCTGGTATCTTATCGAGAGAGAGAGAGAGAGAGAAAGAGAGAGAGAGAGAGAATGTAAGGGCTGCAGAAGTGGTAACATAAAATGTTTAGAGACATGGAGAAAATTCCATGTGAGGTGTGATTGAAAAGACCAGCACTGCTTACAAAGGAGATAAATTAAGTGAGATGTGATAGAAGTATAATAAAGAACAAAGACTATAGAGAAGGTAAATCAGGTACTCCCATTTATTCTCTGTCATAAGACAAGAACAAGCCAGCCAGTTTAAATACGTGAACAAACTCCAAGTGGCCCACACAAAATGGGATGCAAATCCCTTGTGCCACTGCATACCAAAGATTGAAGGTGGCAGCATAGTGGGACCCATTTTCAAAATCTGGCAAATCTTATATAGGTATCTTTTGTAAATTGGGTCCCACTATGAGCAGCCCATTGTTTTGTTCATAGTAATTGGCATGTACCACAACATTTTGGATAAACAGCAGAAAATGTAATAAGACACAGATGCTTTTCCCTTTTCTTTGTTCAAAGATAACAAAGAGAAACAATAATACAGGCTTGTCCTAAATCCTCCCCAGCCCTAACTCTTTTAACCTGCAAGTGATAACTTAGATTGAAAATGCCTAATTGTTTGCTGTTCATACCTCAGTTGACTTTTTGCTATGTTACTGATCTGCTTTTACAAGTTGTTGTACATAGCCTTTTTCATCTTTAGAATATTTATCAGAATAATTGTCTTATATACTCAATAATTTAAGATTTGATTCAGTTCTTTTTGCCTTGTTGTAGCATATTTCATCCATACCAATCTCTTACTGAAGACCAGTAGTGTAGCTCTGACAACCTTCTAAAGGCTTATATCTTACTACCAGCAACTCACTTGACTCTTCTACCCTTCCATGGGAATAAAAAGTATAGTATATTTGTGTAACTGCCCTTTTCCTCTTAAAGGTGCTTTTTTTGTGGAGAAGGGATGATACATTGCATAAAAATACGCTGATTTTAACAGACATTGCTTGAGGTGTAATGGCAATTTCATTGTAAGACTCGTACAGTAAACCTGATGAGAGCACTGTGTGCTTGTAGCACTCAGCTATACTGGCATAAACAATGTGAGAGAATCTGTGGAGAAAAGACAGAAAGTGATGAAGCACAGCACAAAAATAACGTAAATGAATATCTCCAAAACAGAGTTGCTTAAATGTAACTAAATGAAAAGCTTGGTTGCCTAACTTAGAGTTCTTCCCAGTCGAATAGTTCATTATTTGCTATCTGTGCTGAATTCTCCTTTTAGACTACAGTCACTAGGTGCTGAGCATTCAGTGGTCTTCAAAGAGAAAGGTCCTCTGGTTTAGGAACTACCTTAGCTGAGGAACAGGTCCTCAGAACAGGACTAAACTATAAACCCAAGATAAGGACCAGGGGGCTGTTGAAGGAGCTTTTCATAGGGATGCCAGGGGAAAAAATACTCAAACTAGTAACTGGGGAGTTTTGTAAGTCTTCCATAGCAGGTGAGACCATCAAAGAGAAGACAGTGCTCCTTAATCCAACTAATCAGCAAGGAGATGATACAAAGAGGCCAACAACATGACCGCTAGAGGACAAACAGGAGACTGAATGGGGAGCCAAAGCCAAGCCTGTGAGATCAAAGGCTTAATGTTTTATCTTTTTCCATCTGGACATTCAGGAACAGAAAGGTACTAGAATAGTTGTTTACACCCCTATTGGACTGTCTCTAGAAGTCTAGTTAGGAATTAGTCTACTTTCTTTCGGTAACTAAGTTTTTGTAGCTAGAGTATTTGTATATTTTTTTCTTCTGCCATCCCTTATAAATAATATTTTATTATTAGACATTTGCATGAATGTTTACTGAGAACCAAGCAAAGGATAGACTCTACACTCCCTCACATTTGGATTGCATTTTAACAACACAGGTTAAATTACCCAACAATTAAAAATATTTTATTATTTTGTGGCTGTCCCGCTGCAGAGAAAAAGACATGCCTGAAATCATATAAACCAATGTTTAACAACATAGCTGATCCCTAAGCAAAATTAAAAGAGGAAGACAGAGGTCTGTGCCTCAAGAAAACCAAATCATGTTTAAAACCAGAGGCAATTCAATAAATAGTTATTTTTCTTAATATTAGAGATGGTCTGGAGATAAAATTATGGATGTAAATTTTGAGGGGGTCAAAATCCACATCCAAACTTTATAGCTCAGACTCATCTCTTATTATGATCTGTTTATTATAGAGATGCATTTTTGTCATTAAGATTTTTGAGGAGACTCTTTTTTTTCCCCAGTGCTACAGGATCCTTACATTTATACTGAAAGAAAATAACGGATCTCTTTAAGATGTGTGTGGAAAAATTGAGCAATCTCACTCACAAAAGGTTATTAGCAGAAAGTCAGAATAGTCTTCTAGACTCCATCATTTGTATGCCTTTCAACATAGTGGCTAATTTACGTATCAACTTGCAAGGAGTCATTTAGCATTCTATTTGAATTTCTCAGTTGAATCGGATTGCTGTTCATTTCATTTGACTAAGGGGTGAATTTTCTGTCTAGGGCAATTAGGTGAATTGGTATCATTTATAGCTCTTATTATTTATGGAAGACTCACACCAAAGTCTGAACATAATTCACTGAAAATTTTCTCTTGGAAGTTTTTTGCAGTGGTGTTGTAGCCATGTTGGTCCCAGTATATGAGAGAGACAAGGAGGGTGCAGTACAGGCGTGTCGCATCTTGCGCGAGGGTTCCGTTCTGCGGTTACCGCGTAAAGCGGAAACTGCGTATAGCCAAAACCCATTGACTTCAAAGGGAGGCAAAACTGCGCCCCCTGAAGGAAGTTTAAAAAAAAATCTCCTTTCTTTTTTTGTTTTTGCAAACTGCGTAAAGTGAAAATCGCGTAAGTTGAATCAGCATAAGACGCGACATGCCTGCACTGTCTTTTAATGGACCAACTTCTATTAGTGGAAGAGACAAACTTTGGAGCAATACAAAGCTCTTCTTCTGATCTGGGAAAGGTAATCAGAGTGTCACAGCTAAATACAAGGTGGAATTGATAGTTAATCATAAGGCGTTATTAAATGTTGCAAGAGACTATTCAAGATGAAGTGGAAAATTAACATCTCTTCAAAGCAAAGAAGGGTTAGGGGTTATATATTGTAATGAGACATAAAGCCTGTGTCTCCACTGAGTGCATGAGTTTTAGTATCTAGCAAAGTCATTAAATTAAGTTCCCAGGATCATGTTTTGAAGGTGTTGTGCAGCTTTCCTTTAGGGACAAGAACTGAGAGGTCAGATATGAAGTGATTGTTCTGTGAAAAGTGTTTGCCCTTAGTTTTTCTGTAGGAGTTCATTCAAGAGTGTAATGATTGTCTGTCTGGTTTCACCCACACAGTTGTTTTGGGGGCATTTGATGCAGTGGATGACGAATACCACATGTTGTAACTGGCATGTGAGGGGCCAAAGACGCTGACTCTATGGGTGCTCTGGGGCTGGAGCACCCATGGGGAAAAATTAGTGGCACTGGCAGCCAAGCCCCACTCACGCCTCTGCCCGCCTCCCCACCTCCTCCCCACCGAGCATGCTCTGTCTCCTCTCCTCCGCCTACCTCCCAGCGTTTCCTACCCAGCCACTGCCAAACAGCTGTTTGGTGGTGTTAGCACGCTCTGGGGTGGAGTGGGGAGCAGGAATGGGTCATGCTCAGGGAAGGAGGCATGGAAGAGGCAGGGCCAGGGCGGGAATTTGGAGATGGAATTGGAATAGGAGCAAGGAGGGGGCGGAATTGGGGTGGGAATCTTTAGGGAAGGAGTTGGAATGGTGGCTGGAAAGGGTGGGAAGAGGTGGGGCATGGATGGGGCTTCATGGAAGGGGTGGACTGGGAGCAGGGTTGGGGGGGGGTCAAGCACCCAGGAGAAAGCAGGGAAGTCGGTGCCTATGTGTGGGACCCATAAATCTTGAAAGGTGTGTTTGTGGGGCGTAATGAAGCAGGTTGTCTCAGGATATTTAATTGGCCATCTCCATGATACAACCTACTTCTCTGGTGGAGTGTCCCTGTTTGGAATATAGTTTAAAGTGTGTTAAAGTATATATCTTGGATTTTCTCCTTAGAGCATAGTCTATGGTATCTGAGTGCCTGGCTGTGTATAAAAGATTTCTTGGTACATTTGGGATATTTACTGAATCTATGAAGGTAAGGATGGTGATCTGTGCATTTCTTTGTATATAGTTGCTGCAGGGTTCCATTGTTGGAGCTGTTTGTGCTGTCAAGGAAGATGATACAGGTGGGGGAATGTTCTAGAGAAAGTTTAATGGATAGATGCTGGTTGCTGAAGTTGTGATGGAAATCTATGAGGGAGTTTAGGTCAGCTGTGCAGAGTATGAAAATATCATTGATGTATATCGCTGGTCTCTTGATGCATTTTTCCAGAAAATCTTCCTCAAGGTGGCCCACCATATCATACCAGTCTCATTCTAGAACACTCCAACACCAACCTCAGCTTCTTAGGCACTACAGTCAGCTTCAACAATGGAGCCCTACAGACAACAGTATGCAAGTAACCCATGAATCACCACACTTTTCTTCACATAGCCAGTATCCATCCCAGACACACCAAGTTTTAACATTCTTCAACAGATTCTGTTCTATCCAACTAAATGGGCATGATTTTGGTAGTACAAAAGCAGAAGATAAACTGATATGGCTGCCAGGAGTGCACTAAGAATTAAATTCAGCCATTGTATCCTGGGCCAACACAAGGTCCACCTCACCATGGATACTCACATTTTGGGTCAAACAAAACATTCAACCCAAAATGATTTTTTTAAAACTTTACAGTGTGCCAAAAAAATTAAATTTATTTTGGGTTGACCCAAAACAAATTTCTTCAGTTTTTTGGTACTGTCAGCAAATGAAAAAAATCAGTTATTCACACAACTCTAAAAGAAGCTTGTAATGGGCTCTACTAAGTTTTTTTCAAGGACTAGCTAGGATAGGTAGTCTGAACTACTCGCTAAACATGACCATCTATCCTTAGGTAGTTAAAAAAATCTTTGTCTTAACTACGAAGTAGAAGATTTTTGAGCTAGGTCAACTCAAAGCCATAAAAGACATGTCTGAATTAAAGTTATTTAATCTCTCTGTAAGGCTTTTGATCCATGCACCCAATTCTTCTAGGTATGGCAGACACTGGAAGTTGTGTCACCAGACTTACGGTTCCTGCACTAAAAGTGTTGCAGTGCATGATAATTGTTTATAGTTTATTTATTAAGTGCTGACAATATGCTTTAACTTGTACAAGACACAAATAAATACTCTACCTCCGTGAGACACTGATGTGAACACGCTGTAAAATTTCTCTTCAGAGAATAGGGAGTTAGTCACTGTTCTATTTAATTTAGATAGAATAAGTGGGCTAAAGATGTTAACATAATCCAGTCACTGTTTAATATTAAACAGCGTGAAATAAGGTCCGGAGCTTGGTATACAGAGACTTTTGCCTGCTTAGCACCATGGCAAAACACCCCATTTAAACACCTTTTTAACATTTTATTAAAGATACAGGAGGAAAGGGGAGAAACAGGTAGAGTGCTTGAAATGTAACATATTAAATACGGCTTTCATTTCAATAACATTCCTTGTTCCTCTTCCCTTTAGCTGGAGAAACTTTTTAGATGGGAATAATCCCTGTTGTTTGATAGTCTTGTAGATGGTATTAATTATGGTAACAATGGCCTATTTGGGGAAAAATTACTTGAGATGGGCTGGAGATATTCTTGCTGCTGTTGTTGCTAAAGTCCAATTTTAGAAGGAAAAGCCCCCTTATTTAATAGTCTTTTAGATGGTATTAAATATGGTAATAACTGTTATCCCAGGTGGTGGCTGGGATTCAGCTGGTGCTGGTAGGAGTGGTGATGTTATCTTGGTCCCTTTCTCTCTGGTCCGTTCAGGTCAGGATGCCTTTTGGAATCAGGATGATGAAGGCCTGGAGTTCCCAGGCACAGTAAGAGTGCAACTGTGATGAAGCTTGCTCCAGTAGCTTCTGACTATTCTTTATTTTCTTTCTTTCTTTTTGTTTTTTTGTACTTTCCCCCACAAAATCATTTCTGCTAAGAACTTTAAAATGGAGTGAGGGTGGAATAGCCAATCCTTTCTTTATTTTGTCTCCAAATTAGGCCTAATGTTTGACATGCTAATTTTGACTTATTAACTTTCAGCTTCACATATTCTTCTGTTTGTAACAAACATAATTTTAACAGAGTCCTTGAGTCATAGTTAGTTGGCCCTTCTGTTTAGACTAACTTAGTTATTCTGTCTCCATTTCATACCCTTTTCCATTAACGTTTATTGTTACAAATTACTGTAACTTTTTTTTAACTTTTAAGTACTTTTTACAGTTGAGCTCACAATTTGGACACATTTGTAGACCCACTTGTCACATCATCACAAACTGTAAGGGACAAATTCTAACCACAAATATTTTCTAAATTACACAAACCGTTGACTTCACTGGGAATTTTCACACACATTCTTTTGGGGCCCAGTCCTGTCAGCCCTTACCTATACCAAGTAGTGCTTTACTGCAGAAATAGTCCTATTAAATGAATAGGAGTATTTGCAGAGTAAGATCTTGTTCAACGTGATTTGGAGCAGTAACATCTGACAATAAGGATAGATAGAAACATAAGGCAACTCACTTCATCTGGGAAATTCACATGGAATTCTACTGAACCTCCATGCTGTATTGTAGGGGCAGCTTCAATTCAGCAATGATCAATAACATCTTCAACTCTCACCTCCTTTAAACAGCCTGATAATGAGGACCCAAGCCTATGTCAGTCATGGGATCCTCCAAGGAAGAAAATGGAATATCATTCTCCAGCACTGAATTCTCCCCCAAATCTGTTTCCTTTATACAATCAAATATAATTATATTATATAATTTTTTTTATAATGGGAAAATAACTAGAGCAAGATGAAAAAATTCAAATTACAAATTTTTAATGTTAAAAAGGAATTTTTAATGAAAAATGTTCCCATTTTCTGACTAACTTTAGAGTCTGCACTACCTTTTCTCACTATACAAATGACTTCATATCAGGGAAATTTGTTAATAGTTCAGTTCATGGGAAAAAATTTTGTTTGGAGTTGCAATATTTAAAAAACCACAATATAAGGATGTGAAGCTGGTATAACATGACTGGAAGGGGTTCATTTCTATTAAATTGGAAAACATTATTTAACAGTGTGTCCAGGTAAAAAACTAATGCCAGCACTTGAAGAGACCTGTATGTAATACTGCTAGAAATCAGTAATACTAACCTTAGGGAGGGAAATCTATTGTATTAGCTACTAGATAGCCTTACCTTTCAGATACAGCCATGCATTTATCATATCAAGTGTGAAATTGTACCCTCAAGATTGGAATATTACTGTACCCTTTACCTTGGTCTGACCTAGAAGGCTACCTGGAAACTAAAGTGGATTCAACATGCAGTAGCCTGGTTGTCAGAGAGCTAAAGTACATATTACATCAGAGCTCTGCAGGCTGTTAATTAGACACCAGGTCTCTTTTAAGGTTCTAGTCATCATATGTAAAGCACCAAATGGGTTAGCTATTTCCGTGACCACTCTTGCTCTGCATCCCACCACAACAGCTGTGTTCAAAGGACAGTGGTTGATGGAGTCCAAGTTCAAGGGCTGTGGCAAAAAAGAGCAAAGTTTTCCCAATGAGAGTCCTCAGCTTTGTTATTCAGTACCACTGGAAATAGGGTGGAGCCTGAGTATTGCCATTTTTTTTAATCATCTCATCCCATTCTAATTCTATGTAATGACACACAAATATGTGCTAGGTGCCTTAGAAATGTGTATGGTAATCATAGATGTGGATAAGGTAATATATTTTATTGGATCAAATTCTGTTGGTGAGAGACAAAACCTACCACATCCTAGGTCTCTGTCATGCTTTCAGTGTATTTGTAAAATGTTTTCCTGTTACCCTTCATGTCCCTAGCTAGATTAATCTTGTACTGTGCCTTGGCCTTTCTAATTTGGTCTCTCTATGCTTATGTTGTTGTTTTTTAATATTCATCCTGCATCACTCTTTTTTGAGTGTCAAGTCATTGAAGAGCTCCTGATTAAGGCAGTGTGGTCACTTACCATATTTCCCATCTTTCCTGTGCATTGGAATGGTTTACTCTTGTGCTCTTAATAATATCTCTCTGAAAAACTGCCAGTTCTCCAGAACTCTTTTTCCCCTTTGATTTACTTCCCATGGGAACTTATCTACCAGCTAAAGTCTGCCTTCTTGAAATCCATTGTCTTTTTCTGCTACCTTTTCTCCTACTATTCTTTAGAATCATGAACTCATCATTTCATGATCACTTTTACTAAAGTTGCCTTCCACCTTCAAATTCTCAATCAGTTACTCCCTGTTTGTCAGAATCAAGTCTAGACCAGCCTGTTCCCTAGTTGCTTTCTACATCTTCTGCAATAAAAAATTGTCTCCAATGCATTCGAAGAACTTGTTGGATAATCTGTGTTGTTGGATAATCTGTGTTCCACTGTATTATTTTCCCAACAGAAATCCCCCATCACCACCAAATCCCGAGATTTAGATGATTTTGTTAGTTGTTTACAAAAAAGCCTCATCCTCCTCTTCTTCCTCATTAGGTGATCTATAGTAGATTCCTATCATGCCATCATCCATGTTTTTTTACCCTTTTTATCCTTACCCAGAGACTTTCAACAGGTCTGCCACCCACTTCTATCTCAACTTCAGTGCCAGTATATATGCATACTATTTTGATATACAAGACACCTCCTCCCTGTTTTTCCCTGTCTGTCTTTCCTGAACAAGGTATATTCTTCTATACCAATATTTCAGTCCTGTGAATTATTCCCCCCAAGTCTCCATGATGCCAATTATGTCATAATTGTGATTATTCACTAGTATTTCTAGTCCATCCTATTTATTCCCCATCCTATTTATTCTTGTATTAGTGTACAGACATCTACAATATTGATTAGATTTCCCCTCTATTTTCCCTCTTCTCTCTTCTTTATTCCTAGTATGTTTGCCCATGTTCCCCAGCAGAATCCAGCCCTTCATCCAAGTTTCCATGTTTTTGACTTACTTGTGGGCTGTTGTCTCCTGCTCCCATCAAACCTAGTTGAAAGCTTGCCTCAGTAGGTTGGCTAGTCCTTATCTGAAGATATTCTTCTCCTTCCTTGATAGGTGGACCCCATCTCTGTTGAGCAGCCATTCTTTTCCTAACAGCATCCCATAGTCGATGAAGCCAAAGGCCTTCTGGAAACACTGTCTATGCAGCCATGGGTTCATATGTTACTCTGAGCAAAAGCCCCATAAGATGTTTATGCTCAGAATAACAAACTGCCATCACTTTCTTTGTCCATTATTGCTCCTCTTGAAATCAGTGGGAGTTTTGCCAGCCCTCAGTGTGGTAAGGACCCTGTCCTATTGTCATTATCTCGAGATATAACACCCAACCATTTTTTTTTAACGTTGGTATCTTCCTGCAGATAGGATTCAGAGGTTCTTCATGCAGCCAGCGTTTCCTCAAGCACAAGCTTTTTTCCTTCTTTTAGTAACAGAAATAATCATGTGGAGGGGATACGGAGCTCCCACTTTGGAGCTGCATCCAAATATTAATTCATATTTTTAACAATCGCACTACTTACCAATGAAGCATAAGCATGAATCAGCTTGGATTTTTCCTGGGATGTCAAATGGACATGAATAAATTCCTTACAAGTTTGTTTAAGAGCTTTGATGTATGAAAGTCTCAAGATGGCATACACATTAGTGCACATGCCAAGGCTTAATAATAAGTATCAGGATGTACTTGCCACTTTGTTGGGTAACGTAAATGAATTAATGCATTTTTTCTTCTCTCCTTTAATCTTTTTTTTTCTTATTGGAAGGGTTATAAGGTAGGAAAGGAAGAAAACTGAGCTACAATACTTCTGAAATTCAGCTTCAGCAATCTTTTTATACAAAAAATTCAGTTTCTTTAGAGCTATCTGAGGAACTAGCATTCCAACTTGTCTCATTTTACACACACTCTAGACATCAAATACTCTAATTTTTTGTAAGGTCATCATCATTTTTTTTAAAAAAAATCTGAATTTTGCAGTACAATGGCTTGTAACTTACACAAATGTAACTCACACAACTGCTTTCTGCCTCCCAGGTCTGATTCAGATCAATAGATCAATTTTATACTATCTATGGAGAAGACGGATTGTTAACTGACCATTTATTAGTGGCTTCTCAGAAGCTGTAGGGCTGGTTGCTGTCAGTGAGGTTCTTGTCTCACCATGATTAATCACCATGAAATACACAGAGAGCTGAAATATCATGATTAATTACCATAAAATACACAGATCTAAAGACTAACTTCTACTCTTAGTTAAGTTTATCCAAGAGTTCTTAAATCTGTTCGTCCCCCAGTGATATCACTTGGGGACATATCTGCCACATGCAATTTGCTGATAAGCAGAACTCTCCATGAATATGTGACAAATTATTTAGTAAATTATATAAATAGTAAACAAACTGTTAATATCAAGTTTTCTGTAAATGTTTATAAATATCCAACAATTAGAGTAAGTATTAATAATTATGTATATAGCTTTACTTTTTCCTTTGCTTAACTATAATTTACTAGTTTATTTCCAAGGAAAAGCTCCCATAAAAAGAAATGTTGTTATTGATTTAGAATACAGGTACAGTAGTTCCCATGAGGTTCAATTCTTAGGGGAAACGATAAGCCCCAGTTGTGGAGTATGACTTTCATTCCTACATTATTCAACGGAGTCTCAGAAGATTAATAAGCTTCAGTATTTTAAACAAATTGTAATAGGCTTGAAATCTTTCAAAATCCTGTATTAAAAGAATCGCTAAGAGCAATATATTCCCCTTCCTGGAAACTTTCCCACAGACCTTTATAATTCAAATAGAAAAACAAAGTATACTTGCAGTCTGGAAATCCAGCTCATATCAACTAATGTAGCTAAGGCAGAAAAGTTTTTGGTCTTTTGATTTGAGACTTTTACTACATTCAGTATTTCCTCATCTCCTGATACAACACATTCATGACAATCTTCTGAATATTGGCAGATCAGTGCCCAAAAGCATAATAATTTATGCTTCACCAGATATAAGCAATCTATTTTTATGCCAGGAGAGATAAAGATGGAGCAGAGGACTCCGTGATGAGTGTGTCTGTCACCTGCATAAACAAGTAACTGAGGAGAACCACAGATTGCACTGTTTTTTCTAATAAGTGAAACCCCATTGAATACATACATCTCTGAATGTGGAAAATGTATTATGCTAATCATTTCAATCTTTTTTCAGTTATCCATTTCAGAGTTTCACTGCATTATTCAATATTCTGTCTGATGCACTGAACTGAGTCCTTTAGTAAAGTTTCATTCCTTTAACACCTGAAACTTTCTGAATTTTTATCACTTAGCTTGCTGGAAAAGTGTTCCTTTCATAGTTTCGTTCTGCTAACAGCAACCCATTTAGCAGAGTTTTGCCGTATTGTTTCACAGTTTACAGTTAGAAACACAGGAAATGTATTCTTTGACAGGTAGAAGTTCTTGACAGGTTCTTTGTACCCAGATTCAGCAATGTAAATAAAACTGAATACTGTGGAGAATTGCTAAGTGTACACACTATACAAAATGTCTAGGTGCATAGTAACGCTGTCCTTTAGTATCAGGTATTTATATAAGAGGATCTTGTTATACTCAGAGGGTTGATAGACATGTTGGATTTCTTTTAGAAGAGTTAGTATGAAGAAGTTAAACCATGAGACCTGCTAAAGATGAAAAAAGCATTTTTGTTTTCTTTTTCCCCTCACCCACAAAAGAAGCTTCCCAGTTTTTCCAAATATTTAAATCTGAGCATAGGCGTGTGCAGCACGTTTCATTAGGGTTTACACCCAGGGTATTATTTATTTATTTATTTTATTTTAAAGGCACCACACTCTGCAGTGAAAGCCACTTTTTTTTTTTGAGACATTAGGATGTGCCTGGGCACACCCAACACACCCTGTGCGCACACTTATGAACCTGGGTAAGGTAAAGGTAGATTGCACAAGAAACTACAAGGATGGTAGGCAGCAAAAGAAGTCAAATCAGCTTTAGGAAGCTGAATTGGCCTGAAAAATTAAAAATAAAAAAATACCAAAGAGTGAAATCTGAGTTTGAATGAGAAAGTGTGAGTTTCTCTAAGACAGCAGGACTCCTAGAAAGCTATATTCAGCTAAATTTGTACTCACCTTTATTCCTTTGGGATTTTTTAATATTAAATTAAAATTGAAGGGTTAATTCATGTTTAACTAAAAAAGCCAGAGGATTCAGAGCCTGGAATACTCTACCTTTGTTGACTAGAAATTTTCATTTGGATGTGTTTCATTCTTTGAGAATAACTGAAAGAGTGGGGCCAGTCTGAATACAGAGAGGAGAGATCTCAGGAAGCATTGCAGAGAGTAGATTAGGAGTGCTATTCAGCTTGTGATAGCCTTTTTTCTTGAGGAGAATTTAAACAAAATGGGTCAAAAGCAAGTCACATTAATTCAGGAAAATTATCCACAGGCTAACAAAGCAAACAACCATTTGAATGAGCTTTTTTCATATGGCTTAAAAGCAGAACATTAGATGTTAAAGTTGGGAATCCGATTGATTGCTTCAGGTGTCACCAAGTGGCTGGCGGAGAAATCACCAGGATATGATAGTATAGAGCATTGAAACAAGATGTTCCATAGTTTGAAGACCATTTTCACAGTCACAAATAGGACTGTCTCATTCCCCATTAATGGAAGAGATAGGCATATCTTCCATGTAATGTGCAGATTCAGTTCAAAATGAACCATGTTTTCTGTGGGAGGGAAAAGCCAGTGGGTTCTTTCATTGGATTCCTGATGAGATATTTGTTCAGGACATTGGGACCTTGTTCACCATTGATCTCTGGGTCAAAACCTGGAGTCTTCAAGCTCTTGCGCTGAAAGTCAAAAAGGCTTTCTAGATTTAAATCAGAATCCCAATATGTTATTATGTATTCTTGTATTATGAGAGCATTGTGTCCTTGAATGTGATGGGATTCCCAAAGAATTCTTATGTTATGATGAATTTAGGATGGGTGGACATATGCCAGTTTGGTGTGAATTTATGGTTGTGACACTGTTTTTTTTACGGTGCCCACAATGAGCCTCATGACGGTCTTAAGCAGAGAGTCGATGAGTGGTGCATGGGAACAGTGTGTTCAGATGAGTGAGAAATACTCTGTGGTAGAGGAAACAAGGCCCAGTGAAGAAGTCCCAGTAGGGTTTTGGGATCAGTTCCCTGGGCTTTTTCCTGCCAGTTTCTGGATGAGGTTTATACATACCTTTATTTTGTGGTAGATATTTTTAGGTGCTTGTGCATACGAGGCTTCAGTTTAATGCCACACCTAGATATTTTGGTGCTCATGCCTTATCTGCTGGCTGTAGAAGTCCACATGCAGTTACACCTAGGCCTTCTGATTGTTGTGTCATTTCATTTAAAGTCTTTGTGGTTTTGGTGTTAGCTACCAGCGTAAAGAAATATTTCCCCATGTTTTAAGGTCCTTGTTTAGGATTTTCTGCATGCCAGTGCAGCTAAAGCAATGTCATCAGCACAGGCAACTTTCTCTGATGACATTTGGGGAAGTTCACTGGTACCCTGTAGTAGGTCACTGTTGAGTGTACCTGACCTGCTGACCTGATCACCAAGGAAAATACTAAACTAACCTGCCTATCACTGACGTAGTATAATTTGGCTAAATTTTGTATTTTTGGAAATCACCCTGGTGGGAGCCATCTGGGCAAGGCCTGAACACTGACTGGGCCCTGGGGCTCCCTGAATAAGACTGTTCTTTGTGGAGGTTGGATGAAAGGCCCCTGACAGAGCCAAAGAAATAAGGAGTAGTTTGCTGCTGGGAGCACTTCTCTGGGTGGTAGTGACTCTTTGTAGAGTTCTTTATATCTCAATCCCTTTTTGAAAGAGCTGAGGTGAGCATAGCAGCTGCATCCTGTGAAGGGAGTACAGCAGCAGATAGCTGCCGTCTACAGATGAAACAGAGCAGTATGCAGTGTGCAACTGAGAGCTACAGTCTCTGGGCAGAATGGAGTAGCAGCTCTAGGTCACCCACATCAAATAGGTGAGAGTTTCCAATCACAGCCAAGGGGTGGGGCATATGGATACTTTGGCCCACTAACAGTGAGAAGCAGCATTACTGAGGGCAGAGTATAGGCAAAGCGGCAATTTCAGCTGGTGAGCGAGCAGATCTCTGCGGTTATAAGCCCCCGTATTCATCTGCCTAAAAACTCTGGTGAGGTCTCCCTGAGCCAGCTTCACATTTGAATGTCACTAAATCAGGTCAGGTAGCCGATCCCCAGAGCTGCTTCAGCAGTCTGGACCCAGATTCTCCTTGGGACTTCCTGACCAATTAGGATGTGGCAATACTGCATAGCTATTATGAGAATGGCCATAAGTTGAGATTGTGACTCATGATTCTTGGGGTAATAGTGGTGGAAACTGTTAAATTATAAGGTTTAAACAAATTTACCCTGCCATTGCCCTTCTATCTTCCCAAGAAAGTTTTCCAGTTTAAAACTCTCTAGGTACTGCACTCATAGGTGGGAAATAAATTGCCTATCAATAGCTCCCAGGGTGATATATATAGGTTCCTAGGTTACTGGGCAGGGCCTCAAGCCACAGTTATGCAAGTTTTACGAAAACACCCTAGAAAGTGAGAACCGTCACCCCTGGATTTCTGCCAACATCAGTGGCAGAAGGGCTATATGAGGAATTGCTTTTTAATAGAATAACACAGATGTTCTAAATTTGATGGCCATTGTTTTAATTGAAAAGTACCACTGTTTGGATATCAGTTAAAATAATTTAACTACAGAGGAAAGCTTTCAGTATGTGAATCAGTGCACATCAAAGAAAGACCTACCTAAACTCATGCTAATTTCTTATCCTTTCTATGACACATTATACTTAACAACTTTTCCTTATAAAGTTTTTTCATGTGCACTATTACCCCAAGAATCATGTACGCTTGTTAGTGAGAGAACAAAAGGAGGGCAGTTGTGTGCCTGATCCAGAGTCTCAGCCTAGCCTCCTTCTCCCCATTTCCCTGGGGCACTGCAGTTTAGTTGCCTGGAAGAGGTCCATCACAGCATTTTCCAAACCCTATTTTCTTTTTCATTTTGTAACCTTGTCCACATGCCACTCATCCTGACTCTCACGACATCTTCCTTTCTCATCACAGCATCCATCCTTCCTCTCCTCTCTCCCCACAGGCTCCATTTCCCTATCCTAGTTACAATCACCATTCTACAGTTTCTACCTGCACTGCTTTCCCTTCCATCCCAATTTCCTCCTTCCTCCCATCAGCAAAAATCCAGATTCCACATCCACTCTTTCCTTTGCCTCTTCCTCACCTCTGGTGGCATTTCCCTAAGCCTGGCCTTACTCAATCACCTCTACCCCTCTTGTGCCACAATTTCCAACTACACCCCCCCATTTCCCTTCCCTCTCTCCCAGTTCTTGCTGTCTCTAGATTGCCCACTCCCTCACTAAAAAGATCTGTCATCCATGACCTCTTCATATCTCCCTCCTTCCAGTTCCTGGCTATCACAGAGATCTAGATCCCTTCATCTGACAATGGCTCTGCATCTGCCCTCTCTTACAGAGGCCTTTCCTGTCATATTGCCTGCCTGGATCAGACTGTGGTGGGGGTATTAGTCTTCTCATCTCCCACTCCTGCCACTTCTAGCCCTTCCCTACTCCCACTTCCTGCTGCTCCTCTTCTAAACAGCATTCCATTTGACTCTTCTCACCCCGCTGCCCCTCCTGCCCATGCTGCTGCCACCTACTGTCCACCCAACTCCTCCTCATCGGACTTTCTTGCTGCTTTTTGATTCCTGGCTCTCTCTCTTCCTCTCTTCATAAGCTTGCACACTCATCCTTGGTGACTTCAGCTTCCATGTTGATGATCCATCTGCCCTCACCTCTTCATTTTATTTGCAGCCCTAGTTTAACTCTCCCACTCACCAAAAGAACAGTTCACTTAACTTGGTCTTCACCAAGTAGTGCTCTTTTGCTCCAATATCTCTGCTGCCAAGTTCCCCCTCTCCAGCCATCACTTGGGCCCTTTCAGCATCACCCATCAGTCCTCTTCATCATGCCATTACTGGCCTTTTCATGACTTCCAGTTCATCAGCACTGATGATTTCTCATCTGCTCTCAGTCTTCTCCTCCCTGCTCTGTCTTCCCTTTCTTCCACTGATATGGTGGTTGATTCTCTCTATGATTCACTTTCCTCCAGTCTTAACTCTTTTGCATCCTCTCCCATTGTAATATCTCCCCTACCAGCTCCCAGCCCTGACTCAGACCAACTTCTACTTCCTTTATTCCAGACCTGTCTGCTTCCATCCAAGCAAAAGTCAGATGAGTAGGTGTACGGAGTATGGCAGACCCTCCGTATACCACATTCTTCTGCAACAAGGTCACAGTCCGCATGCATCCATCATCGCCTTTTTAAGGTCAGAAGGGACCATTGTGGTCATCTAGTCTGACTTCCTGCACAATGCAGGCCACAGTCACACCCTCAGATTTCTGCCCTAGATCCCTAAATGGCCCCCTCAGGGATTGAGCTGACAACCCCAGGTTTAGCAGGCCAATGCGCAAACCACTGAGCTATCCCTTTCCAATGCTCAGTGGTTTGAGCAATAGCCTGCTAAACCTAGCGTTGTGAGTTCAATCCTTGAGGGGGCCTTTTAGGGATCTCGGACAAAAAATCTGTCAGGGGATGGTACTTGGTCCTGCTAGTGTAGGCAGGGGACTAGACTCGATGACCTTTGAAGGTCCTTCCAGTTCTATGAGATAGGTATATCTTCATATATTTAAAAGTCTAAGCTGGTCTCTTTGACTATCTTCATCTGTGTCTGGCTGGTCTCTGTGGATAGACTGAGCCCAGCTACCTTTGACTGGAATAGGTGAGCCTAATCCAGCTAATTAAAGAGGGCTGGGCTATACTTAGGTCTATAAGGGGCTGCTAGTAGGCAGCTAGAAGAGAAGACTGTGGTACGATGAGTCCAGGGGAGGAAAGGCTGAGACTAGCTGAGCCCTGGGCAGCAAAGGCTACACAGAAGTGGAACTAACTCCTGTGGTGAGTCCCTGGAGTAAAGGGGCCAGGAATCAATCCTGCAGCTGCTGCCCCGAGGAGAGCAGAGCTGGCTGAGGCTAGGAAGTTGCCAGGAACTGGAGTATCAGAGACTCCTGGGAGGAGTGGCCTGGGGACCAGATGCTGATTTAAGACTGCATTCTTGTTGTTTGTTTAAAGTTTGCCATAAAAGAATAAACCTCCTTAACTGGGACTGGGCATGGCAGAGCATGTTTGGAACTGGGGTGCAGCAGCAGTCAGCTTGGTGATACTGGCCCTCAACTCACGGTCATCCTGGCTGAAACAGCTCTAAATCTTCCCACTCAAGCCCTCTCCACCACCTCCTTTCCCAAGCATTGGGAACATCACAATTATCTTGCTTGGGATTTGGGCCTTTAACCTGAGTGTTTTCTTAAATTTAACCCTCTCTGTAGGCCCTCACATCGAGGGTATATCTAGCTCTTGCAGATTTTTTCCTGCATTACGTCTTTAAGATGTGGCCTTTCTTGGCCAGCTACAGAGCTAAAACTCTCCTCCAGGTTCTCACCATCTTGCATCTCAGTTATTGCAACATCCTTCTATTTGGCCTTGACAAATGCAATCTTGCCCTGCTTATATCTATTCAGAATGTGGTTACAAAGATCATTTTCTTTGCCTATCTCTTTGACGGTGTTTCTCCTCTTCTTTCATCCCAGTGGCTCTCCTTTTTCCATTGTATCAAACATAAGCCTCTTGTCATCACTTTTAGGGCCCTTTTCCCACCCTGCCTATCATCTCTGTTTCTATCAAGATGTTCATTTCTGCCTCTGATTGGCCCAGGACCCCAGCCTCCAACTGTGCCCTTAACTACATCTGTACTTGTGATTATTGCTTGCTCGTTCTTAAATTAATTTAACTCAACCTGTGCATTACCTACTTGTTACAGTTCTCCTCCTAACACCTTTGGATGCTGTATTTCCTGATTCAAACTGTGTTCTCTTTAACCTACATCGGCAAATTTTACTTGGTTTTGCTATATCATAATGCCATTTCTTGTGCGGTGCCAGTCCCATTGATTTAATGGAGAATCCGACAGAAAGGTAGGATTAGGCCCTATGGCTACACACACACACACACACCCCTACCTTCCCGAGTTTTGAGTCTTCCAGGAGCTATAGATATCCTACTGCTAGTTTTTAAATTACTTCCTCCATTACTGCTTTCTTCTTGCTCATTTCTTTTTCTGCATGCTTTTCTGAATGCTTTCCCTGCGTCTCATACTCTCCTGAGGGTAGAAACGTAAACCTACATTCACTTTAAAATACAACTTTAATGTTTGTTTGCCTCTCCAATGATATATTCTTTGAGAGTTAATTATCATTTATCTTTCCAGAATAAAAGTTTGGGGTTTTTGCTACTTGATTTAAACTCTAAAATCAGATCTCTAGAAGCCTCATGTAAGACCTAGTTCTGCAAGGAGCTTAACGGTCTCAACTGCCACCACTAACTTCTTGACACACTCTACATTGGGCCTTTAAAAGCAATCACCAAGACGTCACACCTGGTTATTTTTTCAATTAGGGCTCAATCCTGCAGGCTCTTTCAAGTGTGGAAAGCCAAAATTCTAGTGCTGAATACTCAGTGTTTGTTTAGCACCTGGGTAGAGAAGCTTAGTATAGCAGTCAATTTAGTGCAGGGGGTCTCAAACACGGGCCCGCAGGGTTATTTCCTGCAGTCTGCCAAGCTCCCTGCACCCCTCCCCACCCCTCTGGATTTATTTCCTGAAGCCCCTCCTTCCCTCTCCCTTCCTGTGCCTCTGCTTACCTCCAGGTGCTTCCTGTCACCAAACAACTGTTTGGCAGCGCTTAGCTCTTTCCAGGAGGGAGGGGAAGGAGTGAGGAGCCATACACTCAGGGGAGGAGGTGGAGAAAACGTGGGGATTTGGGGAATGGATTGGAATGGGGCAGGGAAGGGGTGGGATGAGGCAGGGCCTCATGGAAGGGGTGGAGTGGGAAGTAGGGCCAGGGCAGCAGGGTGGGGTATCAGTGATGTGGCTCTCCGGCCAATGTACTAATCCTCATGTGGCCCTCCTGGTGATTCGAGTTTGAGATCCCTGATTTAGTGTGTAGAACAATGCAAAGTGTTCAGCAATGCAGCACAACCTATGAGTCCACACTGAACAGAATGCTGGTAAGTAGGGGGAAAGCAGACATACCTTGTAGAACACATAGGGTATGGCTGAGGTATAGGTGTTCACACACAACCAAGGGATTCTGAATGAGGATTTTCAGGTACTGCTAATGCCAACCCAGGACTAGTGAGTCTCTTGAGTGCTTGAGAGATGCACTGAGGATTGGGAAACAGGTTTCAGAGTAGTAGTCAGGTTAGTCTGTATCAGCAAAAACGAGGAGTCCTTGTGGTATCTTAGACTAACAAATTTATTTGGGCATAAACTTTCATAGGCTAAAACTCACTTCATCAGATGCATGGAGTGAAAAAAAAGTAAGTAGAATATATCTTATAGCACATGAAAAGATGGGAGTTACCTTACCAAGTGGAGGGTCAGTGCTAACAAGCCAATTCAATTAAGATGGAAGTGGCTTATTCTCAACAGTTGACAAGAAGGGTTGAATACCAAGGGAGGGAAAATTACTTTTGTAGTGCTAAGGAGGCCTATGCAATCAAAGTGGCCCATTTCCAACAGCTGACAAGAAGGTGTGAGAATCAGCGGAGGGGACATTACTTTTTGTTGTGACCCATACACTCTCAGTCTTTATTCAGGCCTTATTTGAGGGTGTCCAGTTCGCGAATTAATTCCAGTTCTGCAGTTTCTCATTGGAATCTGTTTTTGAAGTTTTTTTTGTTGAAGAATTGCCACTTTTAAGTCTGTTATTCAGTGCCCAGGGAGACTGAAGTGTTCTCCTACTGCTTTTTGAATGTTACAATTCTTGATGTCTGATTTGTGTCCATTTATTCTTTTGCATAGAGACTGTCCAGTTTGGTCAGTGTACATCGCAGAAGGGCATTGCTGGCACATGATGGCATATATCTCATTGGTAGATATGCAGGTGAACGAGCCCCTGATAGTGTGAGGAAACAAATGAGCAACCATGTGGGCCGGTCACTGTTAGATGTATCTGACGGATCTGATGAAGCAGCAACCAACAACCAACTCATCAATGCTTCATAATATATGCAAGGCGCAGCATTCTTGCCATCCCAGCACCTGATAGTACTTGATCCCCTTATTTTATTTCATCTTATTAGATTGCGCCTAACAAAACAACATACTCAGCAGCCCTACAGATGGCTCAGTCATGCTTTCTCTTACTACCCTTTCTTCTGATCTTCAAGAAGTGGCATGCTGAAAAATAAATTCAAACATTTTTGATGAAATATTTTAATGATTTGAATTTGTTTTGACTCTGTGTTTGCACTTCTTTTGTTGTCTTTTTCTGTTAATTATTCTAGTGAACTAGTGTATTGGCAGAAATGTTTGCTGAAACCGCAACTGCTCATGAATAAGCTACAGACCAAGAACTTTTAGACATTATGAAATGACTAAGGAATGAATTAAAGAAAATCATGGTCTGGTCACAGATAGTTCAGAAACAGAAAGCAGTTGGAATTAATCAAATATATGATTTATTAGTCATCCAGTCTTGCTTATTTATTCCGGGCACAAAACTATTAAACATATGGGGGAAAACTCATAAAACAATTCTTCAGTTAACTCTAGAGGCTCCTCTAAACCTTTTAAAGTATCTCAAGAACTTCTTTTCTTTGGGGATCATCACATTTTCTTCTGGATATTCTGTACTCTAATCATTCATGTATCAATGTGATATTTCTTGGAGCACTCAGACCTGTGAGTTACCTTATTACCACTTGCCTCAGGCATGAGCGAGTCTTGCCTTTGCCAATTGGGAGTTAGCACCCTAAAACAACCAGCCTGTCAGCCACTCAGACACTCTCCTCTCAACTATACGATCCCTGTCTTTGACTTGCAGTTTGAAAGCAGATGCACCCTACCCTTATGTCCCATCAAAGTGTCCCTCTGTGGCATCCACCCTCTGATCACTGGATATCCAGAGAAATCCCAGAACCTCTGTTCCCAAAGGAGCAATGTATCACAGGTCACCAGTTTAAAGTAAAACCTACTCCTGTGTAGTGCACAGCATTTGAGTTCACTTAAAAAAACTATTTAAGAGAGAATACAGATTCAAATAAAAAGCAATGTGCGAGAAGGGAACAAATAGTTAAAAGAACACCATCATCATGCATTCTAAAGCCTAAACTTAACTAAGAAGGACTCTTCCTGTCTAAAGAAGCTTTTCTCACCCACAGTTCTCTCCAGCATTTTCAGCCAAGCCTGGCTGAGAGCCTTTTTTCATGGAGCAAACTCACTGTCCATTTACTTCTTTGGTGAGGGATGCCAGGGTGTCTTTGCATACCTAAATAGACCAGAAAAAAACATTGATGTTCCCCATAAGATAGGGTTTTCCCCCTCACCGTTGATGTTTACCTCTTCCTATTAGTTTCCTTCTCAATTCTTCACCAGCTCTTCATTGGCAATTGATTTAGACTGCAATAGACTCCTGTTGTATGAAATGCAATACACAGTGGTCCCCTCCTGAAGATAAGCATCTACCTGTTGGTGGGGAGAGGGTTTGTCTCAAGACATGCTACCTTTGAGTGACCCATTTTGAACTATAGATACAGAGAACATAGTTTTCATATATACACATAACTCCTTACATATACACTACATACATCTTGCCCCGCTTATGATGACTAGTGACACACAGATTTTTACTGGACGTCTTACATGACATTATTTTTGTGAATCCAGGAGGTCTCTGTATCCCTATAAACCCAAGTGTCCTCTGCCAGTGGTATCCAGAGGTTCTTGGGTCACAAGCAGGTTGAGGAATCACAGGCCTGATATTTCTGTACCTGTAGATTCGCAGAAGACTTCCACAAAGCAGTATTTGGATAGTCTCAGATTCATGGCTCAGATTCTGGCAATATTTTGCAGAATTAATCGATGGGCTCTGAATAAAGTTAATCATATACATAAGGACTGGAGCCTAGGAGAGAGAAAGGAAATGCTCCAAAACTATATATATATATATATATATATACACTTGTTTTGGTGGTAGGCTCCAACTCTTATATTACCTAAAATTAGAGCGGTCCCAATATGTTTATTTCATTAATGGAGCAATTAAGTGGTATCATGCAATATAGGTTTACACAGGAGAGCTCAGTGTAAGTTGTTCCTCTTAGCTTTAAACTCTGTACAATTTCTCATTTTCCTTCACATTACTTTTACCTCGTCAAAACCTTTTCTTTGTCTCCTCCTCTCTCCCCCACCGTCTGTGTCTGATTAACGCTTAATATCTCTGTCCATTCCCACTTTACTGACCTGAATTAAAATGATTTTTATGCACAAAGTTAATTGCTTGCTTCTGTTATCACCCTAAAATTTTAATATAATCTAGCTCACTAGTCTCCAAGTCTATCACTACAGCCAATAAATAAACTGAACACAGAAAAATGATGATAAAAAAAATAGGATTGAGCCATAAAACTACAAAACCACAGAAATTCTAGTTAAGGCTGCATAGCATTACTATAGCCACTCCATCAGAGTCCCACAGCACAGAGTGAGGTTGCGTATTCTGGGTGCTTCATTAGCAACAAATTGCTGGGCTTATAGTACCAAGTGGTGCAGAAAATCGCTTTACAGTGTCGTCCTTATTTAAAAATCAGCATTTACTACCAATTATCACACAGTGGTTCTGAGACTAAAACTGGGAGAAATAACTGAGTAAGACAGTAGCCACCAGTACATGTTGACTGTTTAGCAGCAGACACTGTATCTATCTGCATACTAATACCAACAGGGTAAAATAAGCATTTCTCATCCAGTATCTGCCTTGTGATCCTTCAATACAGAATATAAATAAAGGACTGTCTTCAAGAGTAATAACAGTAAATTACTTCCCTCAGGGGAAAAATATATTTCCCATGATATAATTCCCCTCCAGAGAATTATTTTCTCCAAAAAGCAATACATCTTACTGCTTTTTCCTTTTGGAGCAACTCAGTACTGCTGCAGACCTGGGCTAGCTTCTCTGACAAGCCAACATAAGGTCTCTCTCTAAGTGGTGATAATGATATTTTAAAGGGGCTCGTTTTCATCTGTGTTCTCCCCAGTGCAAAGTCTGACTTCCAGCAGCCAAGTGCCAGCTTTGGTGAAAGGCTGGCTTGGCTTTCTCCGCTCCCCAAGGGCCAACTCTATGAATGGCTGGAGCTAGAGAGGAAGCAAATGCTATGGTGTATTGCTATTGCCAAATATGCAATGTTTCCCTCTACAAGGACTATTCCCCTTTGCCCGAGGGAAATAACTGTTTGTCACAGTGGTTCTCAAAGCAAGCCTCTGAGTGTGACCCTCCTTATAAATTAAAAATATTTTTTTTATTTAACACTACTATAAATGCTGGCGGTGAAGTAGGGCTTCGGCAGGGGGGGGGGGGGGGGGGGGGGGAGAAGGCTGACAGCTCACAACCCCCCCTTGCAATAACGTCATGACCCCTAGTTCGAGAATCACTGATCGTGTGACCACAAAAAGAACGAGACGTACTTGTGGCACCTTAGAGACCAACAAATTTATTTCAGCATAAACTTTCGTAGGCTATAGCCCACTTCATCGGATACATATATATATATATATATATATATATGACATATGCCATCATGTGCCAGCATGCCCCTGTGCCATGTACATTGGCCACACTGGACAGTCTCTACACAAAAGAATAAATGGACACAAATCTGACATCAGGAATCATAACATTCAAAAGCCAGCAGGAGAACACTTCAATCTCCCCGGTCACTCAATAACAGACCTGAAGCTGACAATTTTAAAACAGAAAAACTTCAAAAACAGACTCCAATGAGAAGCTGCTGAACTGAAATTAATTTGCAAATTGGACATTATCAAATTAAGGTTAAACAGAGACTGAGAATGGCTAGGTCATTACACTAATTGAATCTATTTTCCTATGTTAAGTATCCTCAGACCTTCTTGTCAACTATCTAATATGGATCATCTTGATTATTACCACAAAAGGTTTTGTTTTTTCCCTCCTGCTGATAATAGCCCATCTAAACTAAATAGACTCTTACAATTGGTATGGCAACGACCATATTTACATATTTTCTGTGTCTATACGTATCTTATCTACTGTGTGTTCCATTCTATGCATCCGATGAAGTGGGCTATAGCCTACGAAAGCATATGCTGAAATAAATTGGTTAGTCTCTAAGGTGGTACAAATACTCCTGTTCTTTTCATGTGACCACAGTTAACTAGTAGACTCTTAAATAAAATTCTGAGTGTTGTATATAGGTATAGATATACACATGCATCACATATGTGCGTGGGCACCAGGTTCGTATAATTTTTGATGGTGCCCAGAATGGGGCCAAGATCCACCTCCCCACCCACCCCCCACCTTCCTTGTAAACCAACATATATTTTTTTTAAATTAATGTAAAAATGGACTGGAAACAATAAACGCTTAAGAGTTTCCCTATATTGCACAATGTGGGAGGGTGGGGGGATGAGGGATCTGGCTCAGGGTGAGAATGCTGAGGTGGGGTTGGGGATGAGCGGTTTGGGGTATGGGGGAGACTCAGGGCTAGGGCAGAGGGTTGGGGAGGGGGGGATGAGGGCTGCAGGGTGGGGTCAGAGATGAGGGGTTCAGGGTGCAGGAAGGGGCTCAGGGTTGGGGCAGAGGGTTAGGGGGCAGGGGGGCTGAGGGCTGTCTCTCAGGATGTGGGCTCGGAGATGTGGGCTCTGGGGTGGGGCCAGGGATGAGGATTTTGGGGTGCAGGCAGGCTAACCTGGGGCTGGGACCAGAGGAGGACTCTCCCCAGCCCTCTCCCTGATGGCAGCTGCGAGCTCTGGAGAAGGGGAGCACACCTCTCCACGCTGGCCAGGCCCACCGATACAGGGGAGTAAAGGGGTAAAAAGGCATCTCTTGATTCATAGATCTTTTGATACGCCCCATGCAGGTTCTGGAGCGGCTGAGACAGCGGAATAGCAAATACCTAAAAAAATAGCAAATAGCAAAAAAATGCTCGGGGGGTCACTCTAACTAATCACCATATATGGGGTCGAGAAGGAATTTTCCCTGAGGTTAGATTGCCAGAGACCGTGGGACTTTTTCACCTTCCGCTTCAGCATGGGGCACTGATCAGTTGCAGTTTTAAACTAGGATAAATGGTGGGTTGTCTGTAACTTGAAATCTTTAAATCATGATCTGAGGATTTCAGGAGTGCATGGGTGAGGTTATGTGCCCTGTACAATGTACATACGATCAGACTGATGGTTCCTTCTGATCTTAAAGACTGAGTCTGTACTAAGGATGCCCCATGTTATGTAAATGAGGTAAAGCTCCTCTTTGGATACAGTTTGCACACAGATGAAAATGCTGGATCGAAACATAACAACAATAATGTAAAGTTGATAAAGTGTGGAAAAGCAGCCACATAAGACCTCAGTTTCAGGTCTTAAACTCCCAGCCAGAAGCTTAGGTCAGCAATAATAGGCTCCAGAGAAATTGTATTCTATCCCCTGCAGCAAATGGATGGACAGTCAACACCTTTTCTAACAGTAAGACTCATGCTGTAAGTGATACCTTCCTGAATGCCACCACTACTACTGAATAATTTTAAAGCAGAGGTTTGTCCTCCCGCAAAAATGTTTTAACAACACCACCTCTTTTACTACCTGAAAATTTCCTGTTCTGCTAACACCTCTCATATTTGTGGAAAAACCTGTAGAGCACAGATTGGACTCCTCAGCCACTTAAAGTCTCATCAGTGACTTCTTTCCCCCAGCAGACATCATACATGTATCAAGAGATAGCTGACAACAATGATATGGTCCTCATTACCATAGCATCTGAGGCTTTTTTTAAAAAAAAAAATGTATTTATTCTACCCCTCTGAAGTAGGGAAGTATTGTTATCCTCATTTCACAGACAGGGAACTGAAGCACAAAGGTATGTGTCCAACATTTAGGCCTATGTCTCAACTGTTCAGCTGCTACCTAGCCCTGTAGATGCCTAAAGTCCCTTAGACGTCCAGCTGTGAGCACATGCAAAGCCACCTAACTCCTGACGCTGCCTCATAGCTAATGAGCTACTCAATGCCCTCACTCATGCCTAAACCCTAGAAGGATTCTCAAATGAGGTGTTCCCATGCCTATCTCCTCAGCAGAGCCCTCTCTGGGTGGCATGCTCAGAGAAGTGAGACTTTTGGGGCAAGTAGGCAGGTAAACATATGGTTGTGTGTCCTGGAATGCCCAGTAACCCAGTGCGTGGGGCCCTAGTCTACAATATAGCAGTTGCAATATGATGCAAGGGCATGAATCCAGGTCTCCACCTTCTTGGTGAGTGTCCTGGAAATTAGACATTTTAGATTTTTCTCTTACTGTCCTGTTCAAGCTGTTCCACTTTGTATAAATAATACAACAGTTATTGGAGCAGCGACTTGAATGTAAGTTTTCTGCATCTCAGGAGAGTGCCCTGACCACGAGGTAGAAGCGTCAATCATTCTCACTCTGTCATGTTCAGACCTATGTTGACCTATGTTCAGATCAGGGTTTTGAATATAGAGTTCCCACATCCCAAGTGGGTGTCCTTACCACTGGGCTATTGCGTGGGGAAAAGAGGGTCATTATGTTTGAGAGAAAGGGTAGACCTGGCTTAGATACATATCTCTAGAAAAGGATTCACTACTGAGAACTGTACCTCCCTCCAGCCCATCAGTCACTGAAGTCCTTTGTGAAACTTGACAGTAAGCCCTGTCCCTTTTCTGTGCATTTCATTCTGAGCTAGTTTAGGCACTTCATCAGCTTGCTGACTTCTTTGAAAACTAGGCGCCCTTCCTTGGATACCTAACTCTCTCTATGCATTGTATGAGGCACCTGGACACATAACTGGAGGCCGAGAATACCAACAGGCAGCAGGATGCCCACGGCTTAGGGATCGCAATGAATAAGTCCCTTCAAGGATCTGGGCCTTAGTCTCTTAGGAGTAGAGCCACAAAGGTATTTAGACTCTTAAAACCTTTTTCAGATCTGGGTCTAAGTGAGCTACTCAAAGTAGCACAGAACGTCTCGGGTAGAGCTGAAATTGAACGTGTGTCTCAACTCCTAGCCTAGCACTGTAATCACTGGACCCTCATTCCTCTCCTCTTCTGTTTACTTTCTTAGGCATGAATCTCTGCACCAAACTTTGAACCTGTCAACCTCATTTGAGATTTGTATCAGATCTGAAAACTAATGTGTTGAAGTGGGTTTTAATGTCTACTTTCTCTTTTGTTAAAGCATTGACATTTCTTTGTACACAGTCTAATTCTTTTTATTACGTAGTGCAAGTTATTTTTATTGTACATTGATTGTGCAAGGTTTTATGATCTCTTTGATGGAAGATGCTCTATAAATAAAATTGAATTGGATTGGATTAAACTTCTTCTCAGTACAGAGTCTCTGCAAAAAAGCTCTGTCTCAGACTTTGAGACATGCCCGAATAGCATGTCGTGAAGTCAGCAGGAAGTAACACTTTTCTTTTCTGAAGAAAAGATATGTCATTGTTATAACTCCCAAGTTGGTCTGTGGAATTCAATTCGGTTTTAACTGTGTAAAATACTATTATTTGGAGAATGCAGTAGCTATCTTGTAAGCAATGTTCTCTTCTAATATTGCCTACAATTTTTTCTTCATCAAAACTAGGATTATAAATATGCACAAGAGTAAATTTGCAATAGTGTTTAATTTGTACAGCCATTTCTCTTTCAATCCCACAGGAGCTATCTGCTGAAAGCACAGAAAAAAAACAAGCACTTTGGCTTGACTCATTGCTTCCTTTTTATTTTTCAATTTTTCGCCTTAAAAACATCAATTCTCATTGGAATTAAGCTAATTTGGACAAAATGCTCTAAGCACAGCTTCAGAGTTGCCTAAATGGTCTTCTATCACCTTTAATCAATAAGGAAGCATTAGGTTACGTGCAGTGCAGAACCGTCTTCTGCAGTAAATAGTTTAGCTTGTATTGTTTTTCAGCACTGTGCTATGGGATTTCATAGCCATCTGAAGGTGGTTTTTAAATTTTCTGAAAAATTTCTAGTTTAGAATATAGAAAATATTTATTAAAGGTTTTGTGTTTTGAACAATGTGGGCCCATTTCTCCATTGCCCTACACCTTTTGTAGTCATTTACAGCAATGCGAAGTGCATGTTGACTGTTACTCACATCCGATGAAGTGGGCTACAGCCCACAGACGCTTATGCTGAAATAAACTGGTTAGTCTCTAAGGTGCTACAAGTATTCCTTGTTTTCTTTATGGATACAGACTAACACAGCTGCTATCCTTAAACCTGTCCCTCAGAATAGTATGCTTTCCACTTATTTTGTACTCCCTTTGTACTGGAGCAGATGATAATACAAAATGCAGGTTACAGAGAATCAAAACTCATTGCTTTTAACATGTTTTTAATTTTGTTCTATTCAGCGTAGTACCTATAACACAGGGACTGTATTCTTTGAACTGTCTCATTTGGTGGCAATGGGGGACTTGAACTACTCAGACATCTGTTGGGAAAATAACATGGCAAGGCACAGATTCCATATATTCTTGGAATGTATTGGAGACAATTTTTTTATTTCAGAAGATGGAGACAGCTACCAAGGGAGAGGCTATTCTAGATTTGATTTTGACAAATAGGGAGGTACTGGTTGAGAATTTGAAAGCGGAAGGCAGCATGGGTGAAAGTGATCATGAAATGGTGGAGTTCATGATTTTAAGGAATGGTAGAAGGGAGAACAGCAAAATAAAGACAATGGATTTCAAGAAAGCAGACTTTAGCAAACTTGGGTAGTTAGTAGGTAAGAACCCATGGGAAGCAAGTCTAATGTGAAAAACAATTGAAGATAGTTGGCAGTTTTTCAAAGAGACATTATTAAGGGCACAAAAGCAAACTATCCCACTGCATACGGAAGACAGGAAGTATGGCAAAAGACCACCCTGGCTTAACTAGAAGATCTTCAGTGATATAAAACTCAAAAAAAGAGTCCTACAAAAAGTGGAAACTATGTCAAATTACAAAGGATGAATATAAACAAATAACACAAGTATGTGGGGACAAAATTAGAAAGGCCACGGCACAAAACGAGATCAAACCAGTTGGAGATCTAAAGGGTAACAAGAAAACATTCTATAAATACACTAGAAGCAAGAGGAAGACCAAGGACAGGGCAGGCCCCATAACTCAATAGAATGAGGGGAATAATAACAGAAAATTTGGAAATAGCAAAGGAGCTTAATAACCTCTTTGTTTCTGTTTTCATCAAGAAGATTGGTGGTGATTGGACGTCTAACATAGTGAATGTCTGTGAAAATAAAGTGGAATCAGAGGCTAAAATAGGGAAAGAAAAAGTTAAAACTTACTTAGACAAGTTAGATGTCTTCAAGCCACTCAGGCCTGATGACGTGCATCCTATAATACACAAGGAGCTAACTGAGGCGATATCTGAGCTATTAGCGATTATCTTTGAAAAGTCATGAAAGACAGGAGAGATTCCAGGTGACTGGAAAAGGGCAAATATATTGCTCATATATAAGAAGAGAAATAAGGACAACCCGGGGAATTACACATGAATCAGCTTAACTTCTGTACCCGGAAAAATAATGGAGCAAATAATTAAGCAATCAATTTGCAAACATCTAGAAGATAGTAAGGTGATAAGCAACAGTTAGCACGGATTAGTGAAGAACAAATCTTGTCAAACCAACCTGATAACTTTCTTTGACAGGATAATAAGCCTTGTGGATGGGGGAAGCAGTAGATATGGTATATATATCTTGACTTTAGTAAATGATCTTCTCATAAACAAACTAGGGAAATGCAACCTAGATGATGCTACATAAGGTAGGTGCAAAACTGGTTGGTAAACTGTTTCAAAAGAGTAGTTATCAGTGGTTCACAGTCATGCTGGAAAGGCATAACGAATGGGGCCCCGCAAGGATCAGTTCTGGGTCTCATTCTGTTCAATATCTTCATCAATGATTTAGATAATGGCATAGAAAGTACACTTATAAAGTTTGCAGATGATACCAAGCTGGGAAGGGTTGCAAGTGCTTTGGAGGATTGTATTAAAATTCAAAATGATCTGGACAAACTGGAGAAATGGTCTGAAATAAATAGGATGAAATTCTATAAGGACAAATGCAAAATATTTCATTTAGGAAAGAACAATCCATTGCACACATAGAAAAATGGGAAATGACTACCTAGAAAGACGAACTGTGGAAAAGGATCTGGGGGTCATAGTGGACCACAAGCTAAATATGAGTCAATGGTGTAACACTGTTTCAAAAAAAAGATAACATAATTCTGGAATGTATTAGGAGAAGCGGTGTAAGCCAGACACAAGAAGTAATTATTCCACTCTGCTCCATGCTGATGAGGCCTCCACTGGAATATTGTGTCCAGTTCTGCGTGCCACATTTCAGGAAAGATGTGGACAAACTGGAGAAAGTCTAGAGAAGAGCAACAAAAATGATTAAAGGTCTAGAAAAGATGACTTATGAAGGAAGATTGAAAATATTGGGTTTGTTTAGTCTGGAAAAGAGAAGACTGAAAGGGGACATGATAACAGTTTTCAAGTGTCTAAAAGGTTGTTACACGGAAGAGGGAGAAAAATTTTTCTCCTTAACCTCTGAGAATAGGACAAGAAGCAATGGGTTTAAATTGCAGCAAGGGAGGTTTAGGTTGGATATTAGGAAAAACTTCTTAATTGTCAGGGTGGTTTTAAGAGCACATTAAATGATCACCTCTCAGTGATGGTCTAGATAATTTTTAGTCCTGCCATGATTTCAGGGGACTGGACTAGATGACCTCTCAAGGTCCCTTCCGGTCCTATGATTATATGATCCTCTAAATAGCTGTTAACAGAGCCAACTGAATACCCAATGAATGATCTGAGAATATTTGCACAAAATTTTGAATGGATTTTCTTTGGTCATGTTCACAGTTCTTTTGCATTAGTTTTCCATAAACACTTATATTGTTTTGATGGAGGCTGGGTAAAACCTTGTGCAAACTCATGAGTGTGACAGCAATCTTTCATTCAGAATAAATGTAAGAAGCAGTTTAATTTTATTTTTGGAGTAAAGATAGCTGAAACAATAGGAGCCAACCAACACTTACAATAGAAACAACATGCAAGACCGATCAGAAACTTAATTATGTGAATGAAGGGTTTTTGCTGGATATTGTTTGACGGTGTGTGTCTGGGAGCAGAAGCAGCCAGAGAACTGGTAGAGAGAAACAGATAAAAAAGGACTGGAAACGTGAGCCTTAATTTTTATCCATAGAGCTGTCTGGAAACTGACTTAGAACTTTAAGCAAAGAAACTGTCTCAAGTTGTTTGATTTGTACTGTGTTCTGAGAAACAGGACTTTGTGTACATTCTTTGTAAATAAACAGGACTGAACCAAATAAATAACTGCATCTAAAATTTCAAACATAGGCTAACAGCTCAGGTCTAAAGGGATGATAATTAGGCTTTACTGGAGCAAATATGCTTAGCAAGCACATTTCAAAGCATACACACACATTCACAAACCCAAAGTATAGAATGGCAGGTGTGAGTATTCATGCCAGAAGTACTTGCACATATAGCCATAGAAAATACCATGTGACTTTTCTGACCAAGCAGAACTATTAAATGCTTGCATAGACTTTTGCATGATGAATACATAGAGTTAAATAATTTTGGGGGAAATGTTGAATCATTCTAAATAATGAATAAAGGTAAGGAAATCACAGTGCCATTCAAAATTATATTCCATGAGCAGAAAAAGGTGACATTTGTTGGAAACATTATTTGATGCAAATTATTTACTCTACTCTAGTTTTGAGGTTAAACATGTTTCAGTGGAGTAGCTTTGCATTTCAATAAAATTCTGCATTGCTTAGAAACTCAGTTACGCAATAAGTAAATGTAAATTTGTGACATGTAGTTCCCAGTATCAGACTATGGTTTTACTGTTTTATAAAGCAAAATTAAAGTTCTAATAGCAAGTTGTAACCACTGTGCTGTGAAAATGCTGGTCTGACTATCTTGCCTGCCCTGCAAAAACAGGAAAAGTTTCTCAGCCTTCAGCTGAGGTGATTGATCTGTCATTAAAATTCCAATAAGTTTGCTAGAGTAGAGAGCTTTTAGCAGTGGAGAAAGTAGAACAATAATGTGAGTTGATGTTTACACTGAAATAAGATTTTTCAGCAGTTTTAATTCAAAATGTTCATTCCTTAGTGTATTCAGTTTATATTTCAACTTTAAGTTAAACAGTTGCTTCCTCATGGTGGATGGTAATGTGACACCGACTATCCAAAAGCCTCAAAAAAACCCAAACCACCAAATGTATTTGTTTTTCTATAGCTCATGGAGGGGGGAGGCTGATTTATGTTTTTTGAACATTTCGGGTTGACAACACTGCTGAAGCAAGTATGGTTTGTCAACTCCCTGAGGAGTGAGGCTCTCCAGAGAGGGAGCTAGAGGGCTAGGACAGAATTGATCCTGGAGAGAAACCATCATGACAGCTATCTTAGGGAGGAAGGTAAGGCTGAGGATTCTGTCATGTTTGGTTGAAGTTACTTGGGTTTTGAGTTGAAAAGCCAAACTACCCACAATCCTTCACAGGAAAGAGGTGGGACTAGACATTCATTTAGGGTGAGCAAATAGCATGGTTGTGAAAAATTGGGACAGGGGAAATGGGGGTAATAGGCACCTATATAAGAAAAAATCCTGAATATCAAGACTGTCCCAATAACATCTGGTTACCCTACATTCATTCAGGGTCACCATGTTCTGTTGAGAACAGGGTAAGGACTTACCCCTTCACAGTCCTAAGAGTAAAATTAGCATGGAGGATTATTTAAGATAAAGCAGTAGAACATGGGTACAAGTGAACAATGTGCATTTTACTATGGGGTTAAATGTAATGTATACATCTAAGAACAAAAAATGTAGGTCATACTGAGAGGACAAGGGACTCTATTCTAGGAAACAGTTACTATGAAAAAGATTTGAGGTCATGGTCGATAATCAGCTGCACATGAGCTCCCACTTCAGTGCTGTGACCAAAAGAACTAATGCAATCTTGGGATGCATAAACCAGAGAATCTGTAGGAGTAGAGAGGTTACTTTACCTCTGTATTCAGCCATGATGTAACTACTGCTGGAATACTGTATCCCATTCTAGCACCCACAATTTAAGAAAGATGTCGGTAAATTAGAGGGAGTTCAAAGAAGAGACACAAGGATGATTAAATGATTAGAAAACACACTTTATAGCAAATAGACTCAAAGAGCTCAATCTATTTATCTTGACAAAGAGAAGGTTAAGAGGTGACTTGATTACAATTGATAACCATCTACAACGAGAACAAATATTTAATAATGGGCTCTTTAGTCTACCAGTGAAAGGAATTACACAATACAATGACCAGAGGTTGAAGCTAGACACATTCAGACTGGAAATAAGGAGTAAGTGTTTTACAAATGAATCCTTTGAACAATTTACCAAAGGTTGTGGTGAACTTCCTATCAATGTCAATTATTAAATCAAGATTGGATGTTTTTGCTAAAAGACATGTTTTAAGAATTATGTTTGGGAAGTTCTGTGGCCTGTGCTATACAGGAGATCACAATGATCAGAATGGTTCCTTCTGCACTTGGAATCTATAAATCTATGAACAGTTTTAATCCAGATTAACACAGTTCAATCTGTGTGCCATAGAATCTAAATCATAGAAATGTTGGGTTGGAAGGGATTTGAGAGGCAATCGCGTTTAGCCCCCTGCACTGAGGAAGAATCAAATAAATCTAGACTGTCCCTGGCATGTTTGTCCATGATCTGAGGATGGAGGACATATATTGTCTCACAGGGCTCCTCATGCACAATATCTCCCTCTATTTAATTAAGCAGCAAATAATAAGATGAAAAATGTTTAACAGTGAGAGTAATTGAACCAACTTACCAAAGGATGTGGTGGATTTCTCTTGAAATCTTTCAGTTAAGACTGAATGAGATAAGTATGTTTTTTAGAATGACAATCAGAAGTTAAGGGGTTGATGCAAAACTCACTGGGTAAAATTCTATGGCCTCATATTAGATGATCATAATGGTCCCTTCTAACCTTAAAAATCTATTATTTCTCTATCAAAATTCCTGTGACCAAGTTACCCTGGAGCTCCCTAACTACATCACCATTGTATGCAATGAGGAAGAAAGATGAACTAAAGAACGATTTTTTTCTCCCTACAGGCTCAATTCAATACTGTCACACCTACTCATATTGAGTAATACATTCAGTAATCAAATTCAGTAACTTTACACTGAAAGTAACCTAACCGAACTCAGTGGGACTACTCAAGGAATAAGGTATTACTGTGCATGGTTCTAGGAGGTGAGGGGCCAGGGAAAGGTAGAATCTTGTCCAAATCAACAATCATTTCATACCTCACCCTGCTTCAGAGGGTCTGTATAGAAGATTGCTTCCTGGCTCATTTTTTTTTAAAAGGAAGAAAAACTTTCAAAATGCTCTTTTTCTAAGAAATGTTGAAAGTTTTTCTAAACCTTTTGGCACTGAGAGACCATGAAACAGGCTGAAGCAATGACAGCAAAGATACTGAAGGAATTAGCTGAAGAAATCTGAGAGACACTGGCAATACTTAGAAACTCCTGGATGACAGGAGAGGTTCCAGAAGATTGTAAAAGGGCTGATATAGTGCCCATCTTTAAAAAGGTGGGAAAGGAGAAGCTGGGGAACTTTAATACCAGGAAGCTACTAGAGAAACATATAAAAGGTTCAATTTGGGAATACCTGGAGGATGAGGGGATAATCACTGGCAGCCAGCATGGATTTACCAAGAACAAATCATGGCAAACCAGCTTGATTTCATTCTTTGACAGGATAACTGATTCGGTGGTTAGGGGGAATGTTGTGGACATAATGTGTGGTGGACTCCTGCATGGATTTTGACACAATTCCCCGTGACATTCTGATAAGTTGGAGAAATGTTGGCTCAACGGCTCTACCATTAAGTGGATACAAAATTGGTTAAACAACTGCAAACAAAGAGTAACTATTAATGGAACGAGATTGTATTAGAGGGAGGTCTCAAGTGGGGTTCCACAGGGATCTGTTCAAGGTCCAGTATTGTTTAATATCTTTATTAATTACCTGAATGTTGGTTTAGAGAGTATATTGATCAAGTTTGTAGATGTCACAAGACTGGTTGCCAATACTTTGGAGCATAGAATTAAAATGCAGCTGGATCTTGATAAATTGGAGAACTAGGCTTTAGACAACAAAATGAAATTCAACAAAGACAAATGTAAGGTCCTACACTTAGAGAAGAAAAAACAAATGCACAAATACAGACTGGGAGATAACTGGCTTGGTAGCAAGACTGCTGAGAAGGATCTGGGAGTTGTGGTGTGTCACAACCTGAACATGAGTCAACAATATGCTACTATTGCAAAACAAGCAAATGCAATTTTAGATTACAGAGGCATAACATGAACGTCACAGGAGGTGATAATACCACTCTGCTCAGCACTGGTGAGGCCTCGGCTGGAGTACTGAGTCCAGTTTTGATCACCAATGTATAGAAAGGATGTAGAGAAACTGAAAAGAATCCAGAGGTGAGCAATAAAGATGACCAAAGGGATGGAATGTAAGCCATATGAGCAATGGCTGAAGGAATTGGGTATGGTTAGATGGAAAAGAGGTGATTAAGGGAGGGCTATGATAGCCATCTTCAGATACTTGAAAGGCTGCCACAGAAAAGATGGAGAAAAGTTCTCTTTTGCTACACAGGGCAGGACACGAGGCAATGGTTCAAATTACAGCAGGGGTGGGAAAAAGTTTCTTTCCCTGTAGCAAGAACTTCTACAATATATTTCAAGTATGTATAGCCAAATTGTATGGTTTATTTCACCATAAAAATAAGGGGAAAGTGACCACATAAAATTTGTATATTTTAGGATTATTCTCTATATTCTCAATGCAATGTGTAAATGCAATATTGTTCCACTGAGCATGCAATAGAAATTGCCAAGAGGAAATTTTATTAGTAGTTTCAATATCTTTTTCATTTAAAACTAATAAGATCTCCTCAATGTCCTGTGTTGACGCCTATTGCCACATAAATAGTCCGTTGTTGTTCCATATGAGAGAAAATGCCTGCGACAGATTCTAAATACATGTACTAGTTCTCTCAAGAGTTATGTCAAGGATAGGAAAAATGTTTTGTAAACGTTTATAAACTCTGAGCACTGATTTCATCTCACCATGTGCATTCCCTTAACATGATGCACATCCATCTTTGTTCATGCAAATATTGTCAGATACCATAGATTCAGCTTATTAGCAACCCCGTGGCAGCCGGCCAAAAGTTGCTATTATCTAGCACTTGCTAATAAGTGGAAGGCAAATTTGCAAGGCAGCAGCCAAGGAAGGAAGCACTGGGATGTGCCTTCCCTGGCTGCAGCCCTGCAAACTCAGCAGCACAGAGGGGGACTGTAGCATGGATGCTGAGGCTTTCTACAAGGAGCAGGTGTTCTGGGGATCTGTGGGGGTGCACCATACCCCTGGGTTTGGTGCACCTGTCCCTGGGTTTTTGTTTTTTGACAATGGAAACTATCCAGCACTCAGAGCTGGATCTTGCAGGGTGTTGAACACCTGCTGAAAGGTGCCCAGAAATGACTTCACTAGGTACTACCCCTGAAGCAGACAGTGTGTTACTTACTGGATCAGCAGCTGGGGTCCCCAACATTGTTACGTGTTGAAGGCTGGAATGTTGTTGCTTCGGTAACGCTGTTCAGTGCTTTTGTTCCTGGAGCTTTTTGTATTATCAGTAGGAGCACCCTGCTAATTTAGCAGACCTCGAGGTTACTCATAAAGAAAAACCACAGCCATCGTTTGGTAACAAAGGCACTTGGCCAGGTTTATTGCCCTCAGAGCATAGTACTTGCACCCTGGGTCTGTGGTTACAGGTACAGTTACAGGTTACAGTGACTCAGTCTTCAGTGGGAATTTCTGCTCTTCCCTAGGCCACACAAAGAGTTAAGGTGAGGAGCCTCACCATTTATAAACTGAAACAAACAACTTATGTACCATCTTATATGTTTTATGACATTTGTTTGTTACTGTCTCTTGTCTTCAATATTTTGAACAAAACATCCCTATTCATTGTTTTGTTAAATCATTTTCTTTTGTGCTAGATTGGAATGCATTTGTACCAGCTGAAATATATTTACATACATATGTAGTGCCTAGCACACTAGCAACAACTTTGCCAAGTTCAGACCTTGCACCACGCTCAGTGCTCCAGGCTGGCTCTCTCTCTACTACACCGTGTTTACTTAGCATGTCACAGATTTGGACCCAAAGGTATAAAGAATAAGAGAGAGAAAAGTAATGTACTACCCCAGTGCATTAAAATAATACTAGACTGGATTCTCCTCTGATATAAACTGATATCAATCAGGAAGTCAATGGAGTTAAAATGGTGCAAAGCTAATGTAAATTAAAAGGAAGTCAAACCTTAAGGACAGATTCTCAATCTCATTAAGACTGTTTAACTGGGCTGTAAAGGATTTGCTCTGCTTATAGAAATCTACTGGTCATAAGGGGAAAGTGACCACATAAAATTTGTATTATTTTAGGATTATTTATGTAGGGTCACCATAGCAGTTCCTCTTTGACCCCTAAAGCCCAGATTTGGATGTGTTATAGGGAATGGGGCATAATGGAGCACCTCAACGTTCCCCAGCTGCCAGAACCATGAGATGAGGCTGTTGTCAGCAAGAAAAAGTAGAGCAGTTAGAGGCTAGATGGCATAAAGTGGATCAGCCCAGAATCCAGCCTGCCAGGCTAGGATTGGAGAGTTGGAAAATATGGCATAAAATCTTCTTTGCTGCCCCTTCCTGAGCTGTGTTGACGCAGTACAAAATCTGTGTGTAAACATCAACATCAAATCCATACAAGATATTTACAATACTTACAGCAGATAACTCACATTAACTTACTTTGACTGTGCTAAGTGACTTCCAGATATCAGATTAAATAAACCTTTGCTTGTACTAAAGGATAAATAGCTAGTTCTAGCTAGTAGCACTGAGAACATGAGGTGTTTGTTTAATATACACTGTTCATAATATTACGTATCAGTGCACATTTAAAAAATATCACTGCCCATCCAAGCATCACTGCATATTTTAGGGTCTCTCGGGGTTTTGATGTGTAATCCTTAATGATGAATTTGTTTGATTTTGTGAGTTTATCATAATGATGGGGCAAACTCCACAACATTTGCAGATTTGGCTTGTTTTGGAGACTTGTCTGAACATCTAATCTGGAACTTGACTGGAAACTTCAGGAGTTGTCTAGAGCTTTCTGGATCTGGGCAATATTGGAAAGTACATAGGCATGGAAAAATAGGTGAGAGAAAACAATAAGATAGAGCCCACTATTTCAAAGCTCCTAAGAAATTCAGTTTTGATTCGAGCCATGGGTGAAGTTTGGAAATTTAGTTCGTACATTATCTGAGGTGGTTCACCGTCTCATCTCTGACTATTAATATTATTCTAATGTACAGAATATGTAGAAAGATTCTCTAAATGACACTATAACAACAACACCAACCTCTGATACAATACTTTTCATTAGCAGCTCTCAAAGTACTTTGCAGAGGAGGTCAGTATCAGTAGCCCCACTTTACAGCTGGAGAAACTGAAGTCTATAGAGGCTGTAGTGCTGTATCCAATGTTAACCAGCAAATCACTGGATAAGCTTGGAATGGAACTCAGGAGGCCTGAATTGTTCCATTTCTATGACTATACTAATATATCTCAAAATGGAGACCCCATTTGAGAAATCAGTGGCCGCCTAAATGAACATAATTTCATTTGGTTGGCTACCTCAGAGTAAGCAACAGTTTTTGGGGATATTCCCCTGTGACCCCAGAACCTCTTACTGCCAACTGGGAAGGGGCAAAAAGAGGGTGCCAAGGGGTTACAAGGATCTCCTGGTTTCGGTATATACATTTATTTAATCAAAGAGTGTCTTGTAAGGTCTTAAATGAAAGCCCATGGCACACTGGTCATCAATATCATTGTAAAACACGTGTATGGATGTTTGAGGAGTCATGTATACTCAGAAAATTATGTTCTTAAGGTCTGTGTCTAGAGACTGGTCACTTGCAAAGGTGAAAAAGAGGTTTTCTGTCTGACAAGAAATCAATCTATCTGGATGTTTACATGTAAATTAAGTCTGGTATGGTTCACAGTGGGCCTCCACTCACCGGTTTGAACTAAATGCAAATGAAGGACTGTGAAAACTGCAAAGAGAGAAAAGTATCTGGAAGAAGTAAGCAGTAGGGCAAGGGCTGGGCTCTCCGGAGATGCTCATCAAAGGTTTGCTGTCTATCTGGGGGATGAAGAAGCCACCCTATCATCCCTTCACCTAGGAAATAATCTGACAGTGAGTCTGAGTCATTAATGAGGGGTTTCTTGGTTGAAAACTCTGGAGAGAACTTTGAATAACAACCTTTCGCCTAAAGAAACTTAACTTTCTCAGTTAAATTTAGTCTCTAAAAAGTGTGTTTATATTGTTTTATATGCAACCATTTGTTTCCAATATTCTTATTATCACTTGAATCTCTGTTCTTTGACAAAAAACATGTTTTTTACTATAAATATATCTAAGTGCTGTGCATATAACAGTGTTGTGCTCGGAAGTATAACTAATAAGCTGCGGTGCACTGTATCTTTGGGAACAGCAGGCTTGGTAATTCTGTGAGCGTTCAGTGGATTAGGGGCTGGACGCTGCAGGGAACACTCTGAGGACTCAGGAGTTAGTGTGTGCCTATCATTACGTCTTCAGAGAAAGCCAATGGCTGGTGGTTTCAAGGAGCTGATTCACAGCAGCCACAGAAAAGACTTCCTTATGCAAAGGGCAAGTGGCAGTATACTGCCTCAGAACTCAAGGTATGCCTGGAAGTGTCAAATCTCCATAATGATTTTCATAGAATGCATATACAAAATATTAAGAAAGACGGTGCTTATTCTGTACAGTGTATAGGAAGAGGGGGAAATTATTCAAGAGTTTCATGAAAGAAAAAAGAATACTTGAGTACTTCCTGAAACTCAAGAATTAATAAAGTTCTCTAGTCTATGAACACAGTAAACAGGATGGCAAATAGTTAACATTAAAACCATGTATGATAAAAAAAAGAGAGACAAACTTCCTCTAGGGACCGAATGACTAGGCAGCAGTTCTGCAGAAAAGGACCTAGGGGTTATAGTGGATGAGAAGCTGGATATGAGTCAACAATGTGCCCTTGTTGTCAAGAAGGCTCACAGCATTTTGGACTGTATAAGTAGGAGCACTGCTAGCAGATAGAGGGATGTGATCGTTCCCCTCTATTCGACATTGGTGAGGCCTCGTCTGGAGTACTGTGTCCAGTTTGTGGCCCACACTACAAGAAGGATGTGGCAAAATTGGAAAGCGTCCAAAGGAGGGCAACAAAAATGATTAGGGGCCTGGAGCACATGACTTATGAGGAGAGGCTGAGAGAACTGGGATTTAGTGTACAGAAGAGAAGACTGAGGGGAGATTTCATAGCTGCTTGCAACTACCTGAGAGAGGGTTCCAAAGAGGATGGATCTAGACTGTTCTCAGTGGTAGCAGTTGACAGAACAAGGAGTAATGGTCTCAAGTTGCAGTGGGGAAGGTTTAGGTCGGATATTAGGAAAAACTTTTTCACTAGGAGAGTGGTGAGGCACTGGAAGCACTGGGCTACATAGGGAGGTGATCGAATCTCCTTCCTTAGAGGTTTTTAAGGTCAGGCTTGACAAAGCCCTAGCAGGGCTGATTTAGTTGGGGATTGGTCCTGCTTTGAGCAGCGGGTTGGACTAGATGACCTCTCGAGGTCCCTTCCAACCCTGATATTCTGTGATTCCCTTTGAGCCTCAGCTTTAGTTAGCATGTAGAGCTGTCATCATTACTATATACTAAAATATATGTTTTAAATAGTTTCTTATGGCTCTTACTTTGAAAGACAATGGAATTGTACCTAAAATGTTGAACACGAGTTGTGTAAGTGTTTCTCAGACAGAATTATACAGATCATAGTTTGCCAGTGTCATTTATAATAAGTCATGCAATTATACTAACCACCATAAACCCATTGATGCTTGCTTTTCTAGGTATTTTTATTGCACAAACAAAAAACAGAGAGCATCAGGTAGTGCTTCCTCATACACATGGCACACAGAGATTGTTGAAAGCTTTCTCATTATATAATATCAATCTGGCCCTTGAACATACTTATCTCTCTGCTCCAAGACTTTGTAATCCCTGTTCCTTAATTAGATAACATCAGTACTTGAACAGGATACTGTGAAAGTAATTTGGTTAACACCATTTTTATGCCATGGGATCAGCAACCATCTGTGATTTAGTTCTGTGCCTTTTTAGACTAGTGAGACGCTGTTTCAGTAACACTTTGGTCTTGGAGGAAAAACTTACAAACATGTAAAATCCATACCCTTTGTTTACAAATCCGTTTGGTGATTTTCTGCATTGCAAAACTAAAATGTAGACAATGTAGTAGAGAGAGCACCAGGAACACAGGGCCTGGTGCAAGACTGGAGGTTTTGCACGGGAGGCAAGGGCTGCAGGCTGGGAGAGAGTGGATGGCAGTAGCAAGGAAAGGTGGATTTTGAAGCTGCACAGTACTTCTCCCAGCATGGGCTGGGCTGTGTCTGCACACAGAGAAGGAAGTCCTGGAATGTGCTGAACCCATTTCTCCTAGTGTACAGGGAGGCTCTACAGACCATTTAGCACACATTGCATCCATGGGTACCTTCCAGGTTACTGGATTTTCATGCCTATGAGGACAACATTTTATAATTCTCTCTCAACCAAGTTTCATCACCAACAGCATTTTATTGGAAATGGGGGTGGGAGCAATAGGTCATGTATACTAGCAGCATATGTTCAAAGTGCTTCATCCTCATTTACAATTAAGAAAGCTTAGTCTGGATGATCAAATGCACTGGACAACACAAAAATTACAACAACAAAACCAGCCTATGTCTTTCTTATGCCATGTTGGTGCCTTTTAGTCTGCACAGTCAATGTCAGCAGACAATAAGCCTGGCTGCACACTGGCATGTTGGAGGCACACAGCAAGGTACAGGAATACAAGAGGGCACACAGAAGAAAGGCTGGAAGAGCCTAAAGATATGCTAAATTTTAACTTACACTTTGCAGCTGAAAATTAGTAGCATACAGATGTTTCTCTGAAACAGGAAAATGTTTTGGGCCAGTGGAGGGTGTATGTGCAGTTCCTCACAGATTGAAAATGTTCTTCTGATGGTGTCACTCACAAAAATAACCTTTTGCATAAATAATTCCATGACACAAGCACAGGTTACAAGCAATTTCTCACAAGCATACCTCGTTAAACAGACTGGAATTTGCTTTTTATCCAGGCACCTGTCCAAAGGGCACTTTTTGTTCTATAGCCATTATAACGTCCTTTCTTCCTTGTGATCTCTCATCAAAGCAGACAGGTCTTCAAGGCTAATGCCAGTGTTGTTCAGTCAGTGGGTTGGTTGGAAAAAAACTGTTCAAGGAACAAGTAACCATTATTCTTCTCCAAGTCCAGAAGAGGGTCAGTAACATAATATATCTGAGTTTGACCAGTCTGGAGGACAAGGCTTATGCATGCCCTTTGCTTTTGAATTATAGTTTTACTGCATTGTAGAGTGCTGCTACTATGCTACCTCTTTAGAGCTATTGTTTAAAGCTGAAGAAACCATCACTGTACAGGGGTTATATTTGGAAGAATGTCTTTGTACTCGGCAGGGCAAGAAACACGGGAACAAATCTTCAGCAGCCATACACTGGCATAGGTCCATTAATTTAATGGAGCTATGCTGATTTACATCACCCAATGATCTGATCCATATTTATTTTAAAGAGAGCTTCAATTCTGCAGCATTTTAATCTGTCGAGGGGTAGATTAATACATCAAATATGCTTAATCCAGCCTGCGAGCTGGGATTTGGACACCCACAGCCTTGCAAGTAATGGTGGAGAAAGAACCCCCTTTCTCAGTAGCTCTGAGGAGCACAAATATAGGCGCTGCACTAAATAGGATGAAAAGATATAAAAAAATGGAGAATGGTTATAAACCCATAGAGCAGCAAACAGCCTATGACTAGTGCACCCCTTATTAGGGTGACCAGATGGGAAGTGAAGTCTGCAAATGCACCTCTGAACTCTGGACCTGCACTGACCAAGGACAACAATTGAATGGAGGGGCACATTAAAGGAATTTTTGATTGCTGGACTTAAGAACCTGAGGCAAAAAGACACTGCCCGATTTACTGTGGGATGGGGCTTTTGCTCATGGCTTTATGTTTATGAATCCTGTTAGCAGTGTTTTCCCAAATAAATGCTGGGTGGCTTCCTTTTATTTAAAGTTTCTTCTTTACACTCAGACTCTCTACTTGTGAGAGGGCAAGTATTGCCTCTTAGAGGTGCCCAGAGATAGTGTGTAATTGTCCCAGGTTACTGGGTGGGGGGGTTCAAGCCAGTTTTGTGTTGTATTGTTAAAGCGGGTGGGAAGGGGAGGGGAGAAAGCACCTTGATTACTCCACTGTCAGGACACTTGCCCGCTGCTCCTCTCTGCTGGCTGCCCTGCCAGCTACTCCCCTCTACCAGACGCAATGTCTTCAGGTCCCACCACTTAACACAGCTCTCACTGATTTCAGCTGTTAGCAGGGGAGCCTAACTGCTAATGCACACTGGGCAATCTCTTGCATTAGAGTCACTGTCCCAAAGGAGGTCTAATGCTTAGACCTGGATATTACTGATTGTAGCTGTATTGATCAGCCACAAAAAAACTCTCAATTGAGTCTTAATCAGCTCTGTTATTACACAGTGGGGAAAAAAGTAGTGTCTAAGGCCCTCAGAGCCCACACCACTAGGTACAAGTACTTGTTCCCATCCTCTTCCAAGTCACTGGGTTTTTGACACCCACATCACCTGCTTAGCAAGTGTAATTTAGTTAAGAGTGAGTCCCTCAGTCAGGATCTGCCAACCACACTTCTTCTGTCCTTGATTAACACAACAAGGATAACAGCCCTTTATTACCCCTTCTCCAATAACAAAAGTGGTCCGATTTTCACATTGAGCACCTCCAGCTCCCACTTGGAAAATGTTGGCCAAAAAGAATATTTGGAATAAAATATCAGCTACAAAGCTTTAACTAATTTATTTTTCTTTGTGACAACTAAAAGTTGGGGAAGTCCTACCACAGTTCTCATTTGTAAAGCTCACAAAATTCAGGGACAAATTCTGCTCTTGGTTAGACCACTGTAAATTTGGACAAATTACTGACAGCAACAGGGCTAATCCAATTTTACACCTGTGTACAGAACATTATTGCTTTTCAGAAACACTCCCAAACGTTTCAGTTTGTTATTGAAGCTCAGACATGAGCTTTCTTTGGAAGTAGCTGTGAGCTGGAAAACGAGTCTGCAAGAAAATGAGTGCACCAGGCAAGCAAATCTGCTACAGAGCATCTATGGTAAGGAAGAAAGATCTTAGGAAGCAAACAGTTTTTAACTAGAGTAGCAATCAACCAGGCCAGCTAAGCAAACACCCACACAGAGGCACCAGAATGGTACTAAGCAACCTTGCCTGCAATAGCTGAACCCTGGATATAATATAACCTATAATAAATAAATGCCTTGATGCTCTGCAGCTTGCAACTGTTACCTAAGAGTGATGCTTACTGAACTCCAGGAACAAACTGAATGTCTTGAGTGGACTTATGAATGCACAGTTTTGTCTTTCTCTTCACACACAAGGAGAAATTGCTCTTCTTGTTTTAACGTAATAAGCAACAATTAGAAAAAACTTACTACTGGCAAGAAATACTGAAAATCTTAGATTGCTCATTTTCAGCTGGTTAAAATATTTATTTGGGTGCAGACTCTTTAATGACTGCAGTATGAAGGATAACAAGAAGAGAGAAGAGAAAAACTGTAAATGTTTCATTTCACCTCTAAAGGGACTTTATTTAATCCACTTCTCTGGGCTGGTAGCATGCCTAACCTGAAAAAGCAAAAAAGAGGGGGACAGAGAGGGGGAGGGGGAGGGAGAGAGGGAGGGAGAGGAGAGGAGGCAGAGGTGGAAGCTATTCAAAGCCGGCATCAGTCACATAGATGATGGGACTGAAGCTCAGGCTGAGAAGATAAATGAAGAGGAAAGAATGATAAATGTTTCTTTATTAGGATTCTCTTAAAGTTTCATTTCTTCTTCATGAGTGATTCATTGGTTTCCCTCCTGATTTTCAGGTCATCTTAATAAGCATTTGAAAAACTTTCACTGTGTAATAAAAGGAAATAAGGCTTGAAATCTCATTTAATAAATCATAACTGACATCCTAAGTATGCTGAATTACCAGGGCTTGTTTTCAAGGTTTCTTCAGAAAGAAGGGGTAGTCCTGAATTATTTGGATCATGAAGGCTACTACCACTCGCTGTGGATAGGGTGACCAGACAGCAAATGTGAAAAATCAGGCCGGGGATGGGAAGTAATAGGAGCCTATATAAGAAAAAGACCCAAAAAATCAGGACTATATCTATAAAATCGGGACATCTGGTCACCCTAATAAGGGGTGCACTAGTCATAGACTGCTGCTCTATGAGTTTATAACCATTTTCCATTTTTTTATATCTTTTCATCCTATTTAGTGCAGCACCTATATTTGTGCTCCTCAGAGCAACTGAGAAAGCGGGTTCTTTCTCCACCATTACTTGCAAGGCTGTTGGTGTCCAAATCCCAGCTCACAGGCTGGATTAAGCCTATTTGATGTATTTGCTCCACTGATATGTGCCCTACCCCCTGCATAGGCTAGATCAGTCCCCAGAGATACCCTTAAAACCATATAGTTCAAATTCTAGTCAAGCCTTGCCATGTGCCTGTGTTTCTGGGCCGTGCTCCTATTGTTACAGCTACCTAGCTCCATAAAGGAGTTCATTTCGTTGTTATATTTATCTTGAATGCCCCAGCTTTAACCCAACTCATAACAATCTAAAGTATGGTGTGTGTTTTTTATCAGGTCACTATAAATGTAATTGAAAAGACGAATTAAACAGCATGTGGTTAATCAAATATTAAATGAAACTTCAAAATACACTTATACCATATTGGATAATGATGAAAAAAACAAAAAGGGCTGCAAATTTAATGTTTTCATTAAATAACCTGTAAAGGGATAGCTAGAATCACCTTTCTACACCTTTAATTTTTCACATTTTCTAATAGCATAGTGTGTATTTGGTTTTTGTTAAGGGATTTTTTCAGTTTAAATTACCTTAAATTAGAATATGAACAATAATTCCATATTGCAATAAATGTTGTATTTTGCATAGTGTTTATCCAGAGACCATCCGATAAGAATAAACAAGAGCCTCTTTTTACAGCTTATTTTTTTCAATGGACTGAGAAGCATATATGGAACCAATTAACTTCTTCCATCAAACAAAACTGTCTGATATACTTGACCAGTACCATAAGAATTTGTGTGTGGTGAAGTATCATAAAAAAAAAAAACCCCTGCGAGAATGCAAGATTTGCAGGAGCAAATTGAAGGGATTCCAGGAACGTGATATCATGCTACGCATCCCAGTTATTCCATTAAAACAAGATGTAACCTTTAAATGGAACAGTGATACTTTGGTGGCTGACATTCGATTTCCCTGTGTTCCCAATATAGAATGTAATTTGCTTTTGATAAACAACAATGAATAATGTAAATCTAAGTTTAGGATTTTTTTAAAAGAGCACAGCACTGTTAAAACGGCTATTGCATTCTATGATTTGTCAGGCATTCTAGTCTTTCATTGCACTGGTGAAATTATCAGAAAAGAGACAGAACAGTGCTTAAGAATAATGCATGAGAGAGGACATATAAAAAAAAATAAAACGTGTTATAGTCATAATGCTTCCTATATTAAAGTAGTCTTTAGTCATACATCAAAAAAACACATTAAAATATTATTAAAGATACGAGTTTAATAACCTGAATTTTCCAACCTGGTAAAAGCTTGGAAATTCAGTTGAGATTCAAACTCTGTCCTAAATACCATTTTCCCCTTCCCCTCATTACCTTAAAGTCCATTGGGTGCTGTAAGTGTAATTGTCCCTAAAGATGGGGTCACCAGAGAGTTGCGATACCTGAATTCTTTTCAAATACTTGGCTAGGTGTACCAAGTATGTACAACTTGACACTTGAAAACAAACACTAAAGGCACTTCAATCACTAGGCCCAATAGGCTCTGCCATCCCATGTGTTCCCAATAAACATTCATGGCACAGCTCAAACAAAAGGATTCTGTACAAGGCTGGCAAAAAAGAACAGTCGCAAAGACCTCAGGTAAAATAGCTTAGTCAGTCAGTTACAATCAAGGATGAACCAAGTAAGTCCCAGCTTGGCCCTTAGGGACAGACCAATAAGCTTATCTCATGGGGGGTCCTTAGATCTAGTACCTGGTTGCCTCTTTTATTCCATTCTTCTACTATAGGGTAATTGGATATTGGTCTGTAGGTCCAACTGGCCAATACTTGGTCACTCCTCCTAATCAATCTCGTCCTCTGTAATTTCACTATGGACCCCTCCTCACTGTCCTGTTACCAGATGCGGCAGTTGCTGAGTGTTTTCTGCTGTCAGACTGCTTCATATGTGGACAACATGCCCTACTCTACAGTCCCTGTTTAAGTATGCCTAATGCCTACCTTTTATAAGCACAGCAGCCCTTTCCCTTTGGGTCCAAAACCTAGCTGGATCACACACTTTCTCTTTACTAAGCCCGTGTATCTGGGACACCATGTCTACAATTGCTTACTTGAAGTAATAGGCTGCTGTTGTAATAATTGGGCCTACCAATATACCCTAATCGGGAGCTCAACTGCAAAAAAATAAGTACATGAAAGATCATAGGATGACATAATCTATAACTAATGTTAATGGGAAAAGATATGAAAAGGGAACAGATGAATTGGTCTAAATAAAATGTCCTACTGATGTAACTTAAAGACTGTAGGAAGTTCATGTGTGGTAAACAAGAAAAGCATGAAATTAGAAATCAGTGAAACTAAAACTGGGATATCCAAAACTAGGCCTAAGTGGTGGACAAAATAATAAGGATGGGCTAATCCACCCACCATTCCCTTTGTGGGTCATTAAAGAAAGACTTTAGGGTGAAAAATGGGCTACTGAAGCAAGTTTCACCATCATGGCTCTCACCTCCACCATCTCTTGAAACCCTGGGCCTTCATAGTCCTACCCCTGAGTCATCCAGACCAGGCCAGAGAGAGGGTCCTACATGACCTCGCTAGCTCCAGTAGGTCCATATGAAACCCAAACTCCAACAGGGATGACATGGGATCAAACTTTATCAACAACAACAACAGCAGTAGCAGCAGCAACAGCTCCAGCCCATCTCAACTAACTTCTCTTTTCCCCCCAAATGGATCAATATTATCTTCTTTGATTACATCTAAGAGACTGTCAGACAAGAAGCATTTTTCTTCTAAAAACTCTCTGCAGTTAAATGCAAAGGGAACAAGGGTTGTTGTTAAAATGAAAGCCTTACTTAATACTTCACATTTCAAATGCTTTAACTGTGTTTCCTTCTTTGCTGTATGTTTAATAAAAAAAAGATGTTTAATGCTATCTTTGCCATAGTACTAAGCAGGCAAACTGTGTGTGTGTGTGTGTGTTTAACGTTGGACAGTGATTGGATTATGTCAACAACTTTGGCCCATTTATTCCCTCTGCATTAATACAACAGTGCTACCTCAGTGCATTAGAAGATTAGAGAGTTCCCTTCAGACCTCACTAGGCTGCCTACTGCTGCTGCTGGATCTCCTGGTATCCTCCTCTAGCTTCTGCCATTGCTTCTGTAGGCCCTCTGCTGACAACAACCTGGGTCCCGGAACATCTTCCAAGGCCTAGCACTCTGGTTGGCTGCTACATGACCACACTGCTATGCTCTAGCTTGCTGCTCACCCTCACTCATGGTTTTCTGGCTCTCTCCCTCAAAGTGGTCATAAATTCACTATTCAACATGTCATTTCCTTTACATGTCCACTAAGAATCACAGAATCTTCAAATAGCCAGATGTTGAATTGCTCCTTCCAGTTAAACTGTGACCCAAAGCTTTTGGGGTTCTGGAGTGAGGGAGAAGCAGGAGACAGGTGTTCCTAGTAATGAGTCAATAGGTGCATTACAGGATGCAAGTTTACCTGCAGTTTGTAAATCTGTCTGCTGTTCTGAAGCCATGAGATGTTTGCTGCAGTGGACCTCAGAACATGAACTATGTGAAAATATTGAACTTTATTCTGCAGGGTTGATCAGAAGCTTTTTTGCCAAAGGGCATGAGGGAATCACAATAACGACATTTCAACAAGATTAGCATAAAAGAATAAACAAATGTTTGTAATGAAGAGCTGATGTCTGTTCTTGTGAAATTCACTCTGTTCCAAGCAGTAGAAATTACTTTATTTCATTCTTTGGTTGATTGGATAAAGGATGTTAAAGAAACAATGCCCTCGGGGAAAAACACTATTAAAATAATAATGCAAAGGGACAACAAGCAGATTTTGAGTGCTTCGGGAATCTATTTGAATCAATTACTTCAAATATTGGTGTCCTGTACAGGATATTTTTTTTTATTGGAACTCCATCTGAAAGGCCCAGCTTCAGTATGAAACCTCCCATCGACCTCACTCCATATGGTTCAAACTCCCATGCCGCGGCAACCATGGTATGTTTCAGGTTTCACTACAACAAGCTGAAGTGGGGATAGGGAACGTGTTTTGTTATGAAATGTGCATATTTATGGAGTGAATTAACAAAAGAGTGGATAGAGGTATAAGGACGTAAAACAGTGATTAGGTCAACTTACCTTAAGTGAAATGGTAAGGGCCCATGTGTATTTGATGGATTATATATATCTCTCACACATTAGTAATACATGTATAAGCAAGTGCATCATGGATTTAGTTTGGTTCATCAGACCTGCCTCAGTTGATCACTGGGGGTGTCGCGCTCTGTACCTAGGCTGAAATAAACCTGTTTCTTGGAGCTGAACTCTGGAGTTAGCCATGATTTTGTCAGTTACCACAAGCAGTGGTTGTCTGCTTTGCTATGATCATAAGGTAACCTGCATGCCTGGTTGGTGGTCCTGAAAATATCCTTACATTCTGGGGGGCCTGTTCAGGATCCTAGACAGTTAAATTTCATGGAGGAACCGCAATCTACATGTAACAGCATACATGTAAATAATGGCTGAGGCGATCAATCACTGGATCACTAATTATGTGAGCAAAACTGGGGATCCATTTAATTTTAAAGAGGAGTTACATTAAGAATTGGATGTACCAACATCTGCAAAATGTCGTAACAAACAATAAGAAATTAAAATCTGGCCCATATCAAAGTGTCAGCAAACCAATGGCGTTGGATATTAGCCAATGATTTGAAAGCTAAATTAAGTAAATGTAGAGCTAAAAAATATTGTAATAGAAGAGAAAATGAAGTTAAGAGAGCAAATGAAAATCTGGAGATAAAGGATATGAAGGAGTTAAAGAAAAATGTATGTGAATTAAGGGCAAATTCTCTTTTCAAAGGGAATACTTATAGCTGTTGGGAGGGTGAGAAGAGGAAAAGTTTCTGATTTAGAGACAGAAATATAAGAAATGGGAGGACGCATTAATGGATTGTTGCAACTACAGAGCACAAGTCAGTTAATCATGTTTCCTCCTTTTTAGGCAAGGAGGCAGTGCTAACAGCATTACCACCCCATGCTGAGGAAACCAGGGCTATCCGTAGATTATATCCCTGGAAGGGTCTGTTGAAAGAATTCTCTGTACCTTTAAGAATTAAAAGCTAAATAATTATTTAAGTAACTTGTAAGTTTAAGTTTAAAGGTATTATTAATTGTTGTTAATTTGTAATGTTTGCATGATTTTTAGTCAAAGCTAACAAAAGACAATACAATGTTATTTAAAACTGTTCGGGTAAGTGGCTTGCCTGGCAGTTTTGTCTGTGTTTATAAAAAGTTGTTTAAAGGCTTCAATTTAATAATCTTTAAATATGTCAGTAATTTATACAATTAATTATTGCTTTAAATAAGTCTGCTTAATGTAAATATGAAACATAAATTAGTGAGTAAAATACAACAGAGGAGAGAAAGGAGAAAAAAGGAGCAAAGGTAAAATACTTAAGTAAAATTAGCATATTAAATATGTGTATATATCGTTCAGTTACTTGTATGTCTGTATTGGCCAGACTGACAGCCACAAAACTTGTTGGGTTCAATTTTTTGTTAATGAACATATTTTTAATCTAATTAATTGGTTATTGTGTGTTATCTCAAAGGTGTAACGTTAATTATGGTTCCAGCCAGGAAGCAGGATTATGATAAGGAAAACCAGTGACGTGTCAGTTTTTTGCTTTATACAGAAATCATTATTTTAAGAAAGTACTGAAGCCTTTAACAAAAGAAAACTTGGCAGCCTCTTCTACTCACAAAATAGCACTCATGGGATAATTAATTTATCACCTCTGTGAAAGTGTCTAAACTTTTTGCAAGCTATTGTAATTTTCCTTTTTTATTTTCCCTAAATAAAATGTGTTAACATTGTTTTCTAAAGTATTTGTTTTTTGCTTCCAGTATACAACTATCCAAGGAAAAATACCTTTTGTTTCTAACTAAATTGTTTAATTCCTTTCAGCAGACAAAATGGAAGCCTAATTTAGTTAAAAGGAGGTTGTTAATTAGGATTTTTTCCATTTCATTCTCATTAGAAATGAACAAATTTCCAGTGCCTGTCTGCCTCATTAGTCAATGCTAATGTAATTAATTCAAGGGTAATTGATCATTTTAACCCTTAACTTTCCTGTACCTGCCCTAAATAGCAACGTCTAATCCTTTCTTTAGTGGTTTGTTGTCTATATTTAACTCTTTGTTCTATATAAAATAAAACTTTAAAGAAAAACTCCAATGTTGGAATTATTTGACCCTTGATTATATGTTTTATTTCATGTAACTGTTATTAGGTTTTTAATTAGAGTAGTTTTGTTCAGGGAGAAAATTCGTTTTGCATGTGCAAAAATATTAAAACATTTTTGTGGTACCACCCTTTCAATCTTATAATTAAACTGTGATCACCATTGGTTTATTATTATAATGCACTAACGATGGTTCAGGTCTTTTGCAAATGTCAGTCATAAATATAGGCATATGTGCCTCAATATATAATGTAATTATAAACAATTTTTTGTTCATTTTGATTTGGGGTTTGTTAAACAACGTGATCAGTTATTTAGTAAGACACAGACTCATAAGTTTGTTTTAAAAAACACTGCTATATTAATGGAGTATTTATAGCTATCTCGTATCTGCAGTGTTTTGCAATCCAACAGAACATATTGTTTGGTTACCTGTGTTATAAATTGTTAAATATCATCAAAATAATAAAAAATAAAAAATCAGATCCCAACTAAGAAATGTAGTATTAGGGTAATTATCAAAATCATCACCCCAACAAAGAGGGACAACAAGGTGTACACCCTGGACCTGATCTTAAGAAATCCCCCTTAAATCAGCCTGTAGTCGATATGCTAAAGTGCCTGGGTTTACTAATTATAAGTTGATTTAGCTAATGAGTAGCCACAACTTTAATTAAGGGCCATATTTTGCACAATAAGTTCTATACAATACACTAAATTTATGGAAGTGGGTTGTGTAATGGAATTTTGTGGTGCATCCTCAGTTAATTGAATTTTAAACGGAGAAAAAAATTTGATGTGCCCCATGCAGAGATGTGATAAATGGAGAGACATCCTGATTCCTCAGAGGGATGAAGTTATTACCACTACAGAATTCTTAGTCAATGAAAACCACTTCATGCTCCACTCCATAGAGCACTGAAGTTTGAGCACCAAACTAGCATGCACTAAGTATTATGTATTTGTGATGACCATCTAAAATATCCAAGTATAATACATAGGAGTTATGTAACACCATCATTTATCTCAGTTACTTCCACTGAATTCCACTGTGTGCACAATGAACATTTTTACTGTGCACGCTCATCAGAACAATTCTGCTTTCAGTTACATCAGTGCAAACCCATCTAACGGCTTGTATCAGTGCAACCAAAAGAATTTTTCCTCTAAAATTTTGAATAGACCTCTGAAAGGGGAGCATGTGCATATTTCTCCTACTGCAGCAGAAAGCAGCACAGAGCCGTTCCTTTCCATAAAGTGGATTTTATTTTCCCGGTTGGCTCAGACATTATACACAACACAGTCATTCCATCTGAGAAAATGGATCAACTCATCAATCCACATGCTTAGACTCAGTCAGGGAACCAAAACTAATAGGAACCAAACGCAGCAAATTCTGCTCTAGACTCCAAGAAACCAATAGTCTTATTTTAATTCCTGTGTCCTTATAGAATGCTAACACACACACACAAAACATTTTGAATGAGTTTTAGTGAGAACGCCATTTTTTGTGTAACTGCCTTCTGTTTTCATGCACATTTTGTGAATTCAAAAAACATGCACTGCTCAAAGAAAAAACCAGTGTTCATTGCAATTAATATTTTGCCCAGCTCTGCTTTGCAACATAACAAGCAAGCAGTAAACATTCAATTCCATGTCCCATATGGGGTTTTGTTTATCTAATGTTACTGGTTAATAAGATTTTTCCTACCTTGCACACTGAAGTGCTAAAGAGAAAGTAGTTCCACCAATACAATACAAGCTAAAAGGAAGCCAGTTCTTCTCAATTTACTAGTACCTGTGCTAAATTCTTGACAGGTAGAGTTATTCTTAATTTATTTTTGATTTGTGCATGGTAATTAAATGCCTTTATTCAGTCTTGGATAAAAATATAACTTTTAGATATATTTTATTGTTAATAATGGATCATTTGCTCAAAAAGAAAAAACACAAATGAGCTTCACTCTCTGAAATTATTACATATACTAATGATATTAGTTCCACTAAACCAAATAACATTTATTTCCATTTTTGAACAATACAGTTATTCATTTACTGTAACTTTATAATTTGCTTATCACTGCAGCCCTTGAGTGCTTCATACATTTGCAGTAAATGTGGTAAACAAACAAGTGAGGAGGAAATTGAAGCCAGAAATTAGATGCAGGCTTGGTTGGGAAAAAGAAATATCTTAAAATAAAGTGTGATATTTATACTTTGAAGGCCAACAAACTTGAGCTCTGGCAGCCTAGACACTGTCATGATCTTCTGTACCCAATATGGACTGGCTACAGAGCTTGCTTATAGACAATAGATATGTTCTTTAAGAGACTTTAACGATCTGGAGGTTTGTTTAAATAAGGTATTTTACACACAGTGCCACCTAGTGCCTGAATCACAATACAGTTTAACATTTTATTAATACCTCCTTTTAAGTTCTACATTCCTACCATTTACTATAGTTACCCTCCTGCTGTCTTTGAAGTTCTGCATGTATCAGTCTGTTAAATGTCTCTGAATTGTACTGGTTTTCTATTTACATGATCCAAATGCATAACATCTTGGCATCTGTACTCTGAATCTTGGCATCTGGCTGTCCATTAGTTGCAATGACTGGCTGTAGCCAGCCCAGAATTCTTGACGAGTTGTCTTCTTGTCCTGCATCTGTTGAGTTTTGTTCTCTTGATTTTTCTCTCTAGGAACAAACTTCAGCTGTCAACAGTTTAACTCTCCACAGTTGGTCTTGATCACATAGGATTGGACATAGGATTCTATGATTCTATGAACTACTCTTTCAACTTTGGAAAAGAACCTGAGTTGTCTTCCCATCAGGAGCTGTGCTAGATTATATCCAGTAGCCACTACGGAACTGTAACTCAGGAGAGCAAGGAACAGATCTTCCTGCTGTGGGATTTTCTTGGCTTCTACAACTCTCTGAGCTCCTCTGTTCACTTGTAGGTAATGTGGGCTGCTATTAATCTGATCAAAATAATGCTTTGTGCGGAATGAGAAATTCTGCGGCAGTGAATTGTGGTCTGTTGTTCATCACTAGTTTTGGAATACCAAAGTGAGCAAAAGTGCACTTCAGTTTCTCAATACCACTGTGACAAATACATTATTGCTACCTAGCTGGAAAAAATAGTCTACAATAGAATTTGCATATATCTGCAGCTAGTCAGCTAGGTTCTTTTTGCTGTCTTGGTCTGTTAGTTCTAAGATGTTCACATGCAGATATTTTATTCTTAGAGTCCTTGCAGATGCCCAGCAACCACAGTGTCAGGTTGGCCCACTCACAGCATTTAGTTAAGCCTTGATGTTCTTCATGGATGAGGTTTAGGATTTTTCTTCTCAGTCCATTTGGAATTATAATGGAATTGTACAATGCAATTTAATTATGAGTCCATTTGACTAGCTTAATTGTCCATGCACCACAAAGTAGTCTCTTGTCACTTAGTGTCCTTTAGATACTTGGGCCAACCACCCCTGATGTAACTTAGAAATTCCTGAAGTGGCTTGTCTGTCAAGGTTCCTTGTAGCTGGAGTAGTCACTTTTCTGATACTGGTCTGTCTGTATGTGTCTACAGCATTCACGTATGCCTTTACATCATATTTGAAGTCAAGGGTAGGTGAGTGCAATGTTGAACTATATTTAGCAATTGGGTTAAATCACATTAACCTTAACAGTAGCCACTGGAGTATAAAGCACCGCTGAGACAGGTCTTTTCCACTGAAAAAGGTTACAAGAGGTTTATGATTTGTCAATGATGTAAATTAATACTGTCCATACAGATATCTCTAAAAGTTCTCACATGTCCATAGCTTGCCAGGAACCCCTTTTCAATCTGTGTATTTTATTTTTCTACTTCCGAGCGTGTGAGAGCTAAACGCAAGTGGCTTCCACTCATAGCTATGTTATTGTGAAGTGTCCATAGCTCCTCACCACTTCCCAGGCTCCCTGGGGCGCTCTTACTCGGATCAGGCTTCAGGTCACAGCCTGGCCAGGGGGCAGGGCCTCAGGTAGAAGAGATGGGGCAGAGGTGGGGCCAGTGGGCAGGGCCTTATCTTGCCCCCTTCCCCCGCCCCTCTTAGGGGGCCTAGTTTTGAACAGTCTTGAGTCAGAACCTGGTGCACTAGCCTGAGCCTAGTCCTGGGAGGGAGAGAGGCAGGCACATACACACTTACTTGCCACTGGGCAATATTGCTGCCAAGAGAAGTGGCCCTTTTGAACTCTCTTTGCCCCTCTATAAGATGGCACTACGCATGTTAAATATTTTACAGTACCAGTGCAGCATTCATATTGCACCCAATTCCACTGCTAAGAGTTTTTATATTGATTTTATTTCAGGGACCTCCCAATGTTTAAACTTGAAAACCAGTATTCTCATCAGAATCAAATGAGCAATTCATTTTCAGTCTTGGTAAACAGAAATATCAGGCAGAGAAATAACGGCTTCCTAAGAATTAAGGGGAGACAAGGATACAGAGTATCCATTCAGAGCAAATAAATAAATACTGTTATTTTCTAGCAGCATTTCTACAACAAATCATTTGTTTTCTGAAAGGCACAGAGGTCCAACTACTCTTGCTGAATTGTGCTCAACCATTGATTTTTTTTGTACAGCTGAAAAGCCTCAGGTCACGGTGTTCAGGTTTGGAGTCACCTATTGAAATAATTGATGTGCTGAGTAGTGGGTCTTATAAATCCGAACTCAGAATTTTGCCCTGGTTAGCATTTTTTAAATGATGCATCTCTTTGCTTTCGGTGTGCTTGATTTCAGTGCACCATTTCCACTTTACATTGACTCTATCTGAGACACTCCAAAGTGCTGCCCTTGAAGGACACTATGGAAATGAAAGATAGGGTTGAATTGATCATTTTATTACTCTGCTCCCATAAAATTACAAACATTCATCAAAAATGAAGCACATGATTGAGCTAAGCAGAGCCCTTAGATGAGTGGCAGTGCTGCAGTGCATGCAAGTTGTGCATAACTATCTGAGAGGAGAATTTGGCCCATAGCAACAGACTGCATGTTATTAAATTAACTTTCAGTCACTACAGAACTGAGGCAAACTCAAATCAGTGATCTGCAGGTGAAATAATTCTCCCCCCTCCAGCCATTATCAATCTTCAGAGCCATGAGCTATCCAGTCTCCCATTATTTGATTGCTTCAAAGGTATTGCAGCCATATCAGCCTCTGAGCTGAATAATCACACTCTGGGAACTCTCGGTAATTTTAGAGCCACAGGTTCACATCAAGGAGCAAAGTAATAAAATGAGCAGAGTCACAGTGGCAGAGGGAAGGAAGAGCGGGGCTAAGTGAATTCGGGTCAAGGACTTGAATATGGCTCTGTTCTTTTGAAAAAGAAGCTACAGAAAAGCTTCAGGCAATTTGGAATCACAAAGACCCCATTGATTTTTCTTGTTGCTTTGCAGACCAGGTATTACAGTTAATGGTTTTAAACACTCTCCTGGGTAAAACAAAATGAACTGAAGTTATTTATATTTTTAGTAGTAACTAGGGGGAAATCCTGTTCCTTCCTCTCTGGGAGCAAAGGACCCTCAGGCTCTGGAACCAATTCAATGCTGTGTGCGCAAAATCTGGGGTGGCTCTGCAGGGTTATTTGCATATCTGCACAGAGAGGAGGGGCTTAACAGGGCCTCCTTGAACGGGGAAAAGAGGCTGGTCAGGGTCAGAGGATCTTTTATTAAGCAGTGTTTTTGTTCAGTGTTTGTACAGCACCGAGCACAATGTGGCCCTTGTCCATCACTGGGGCTCCTGGGTGCTACGGTAATACAACATATAAATAAGCAGATCCTCTGTTCTCTCCCCTTCTTTCGGGGCATGGATACTAAGCGGTGAAAGTTACTTCATTCATTAGGCTGGAGTTGTCTCGCCAGAGCAGCTTCAATGCCCTTCTTACTTCTCAGAGACTGCAATACTGAATTACTCAGACTGGACATTGGGGAAAGGGTTTGCCCCTCCATGGGCACCCAGGCACCCTCTGTCCAAGGGCTACCAACTGACTCACTGAGGGAAAGTATTTTGTTGTTTCCAGCTTAGCCAGTCCCTGCTTGTAGCCAATGTTTCAAGTTAGGATGACTAGAAGACAAGGGAGTCAAAGCATAAGTTTGAGATCAGTCAGTAAAACACTTTTTGTTCCATGGCTCTGCACTGTATTTTCCCAAAGTCTGCTTTTTGAAAGTGCTATTTTCTAGAGGATTACAGACAGCTCTAGCAGAGACATCATCAATCAGCATCTTCAGCTGGTGCTAATCAGTTCAAAGTTCATGCATTTTTATAGCCGATGCCCTGTATGTTTGCCACTTTTCCATAGGGAGCTAGAATGTAATCACTGGATGTGGTTTGTTTTTTAATATATCGCTGCACTGGTAAACACTAGAGGCCTGATTTTTCAACATGCTGAGCACTCAACTCCATAGCCGCCAAGTTTCATACAGTTCAATGCGAGACATTTTATGCAAGTTAAAGGACCTAATTTGCGTGTTTGCAAATGACCATAAACTTTACCTCTGGTCAATACACCTTTCTCCACACAGTGGCAGGGACAGGCCACACAATGTAGCAGCTAAGAGGCTGTGAAAGGTAGATGAGGTGTGGGGATGTGTCTGGGAGCAATGGGTGCTGGTGGGGAAGGGCAATGGTAGGTGTTTGTGTATGCCAGAGGGTATCTGGGTGCACGCTAGGAAATAACTGGGTGCTGGTAGAAGGTGGCTGGCAACAATGGTTACTGCTGCAGTCAGATGGGTTCTGGGATGTCTGGGAGCACTAAGGTAGGTGGCTGGGCCCTGTCTGGGAAGATAGATGGGGTCTGTCTGGTGGTTTGGTACTGAGAAACCAGCTGAAGTCTCTCTCAAGGACAGAGGTCTGGGATCTCTTTGCATGGCAGCAGCTTGGGCTCTGGCTGGCGGTCTGACTGAGGCCAGGCCTCTCTGGGGCAAGGGTCTGGCTAGGGACTTTGGGGAGAAGGGGTTTGTCTGATACAGAAGTGTGGCAACTGGCTGGAAAGTAGGGCCTGGGGCTGGTCTGGTACAGAGAGGATGGTCAGGGGAAGCCTGGGCCTAGTACTGGACTCCCTCCTGTCCCCAACCATCCTATTGCAGCTCCACCACTGGGATGCAGCAGGGGCAGCCAGAGGGAAAATGGCCAGGTGCCTGAAGACAGGCTACTAGTGGCTGGCAGGAGAAATACATCCCAGGCACACAGCTCAGCCACACATGCGCGATTCATGTGAGAAGCAGCCCTGCATCTTCAAATGCTATGGGTGCTCAGAACTTCTGAAAAGAATGCCCTAGATTTCTCTCATTTTCCATGCTGAGTCTTGCTCACCCTTCCATTGCCTTGCAGTACCTGGGTAGGAAAATCAGAGGGACAGTAGCAGTCCTTACTGCTAGATTTAGAATGACCTACAGAGGGAGTTCAAAGATCTCCAATCAGGAAAGTTAATGAAATCTGACCCTTCTCTCTCCAAAATTCTGTTTGTGATGCCAGACTCTGGGTCTGATCCTCCATTTCCTGGCAGATAGTCTGGTCATTTACACCTATGTAAACTGAGCATAAACTGACACTAACAGGGTCAGCATCCACCTCTCAAACACCCCCTTTCCTCTGGCAGATACGCTTGCCATCTTTTTCATGGGGCAGCCCCCATCTCTCACAGGCAGCCCCCCTTTTGCCAGTTGGCTATGAGCCTTTCAGCTTTAGTTCTTATATCAGGTTGGCACCCACCTCTTGCGAGCATCCCCACCCCCCACGTGATAGTTCTCTTGGCAAGTCTTCAGCGACTCAGCCCTCTGGCTCGGTCACATACTGTCCGTTTCTGTGGTATACAGTCCAAGTTTCCATCCTGGCCTTGGTATAGGGCCGTAGCTTTAAAGCTTTTCCCAGAGGCACTGCCTTCTTCAACCACTCAGGCGGGGCCCATTTTGGTACCCACAACTGACGGTGTTTCAGCAGGCCTCCCTGGGCTCAGTTTTCAATCAAACCAGCAGGACCCATCTCAGTACTTTCCTCTGGCCAGGTTCTGTGCTCAGTCCACTGGGCTCAGTCTGCCCACACTGACCTTTTCATGGTCCTGCTGCTATTTTATCCAGGCAGCCAGGTATCTGGTCTTTGGGTGCCTTCTATGAGCTTGGGTCTGTCTGGTGAGCTCTCTGCAGTGAGCTGTCTGCAGGTCTGCTGCTATTCATCTAGCCAGCCAGGCTCCCAGTACTCCCTCATCAAGCTCCACACAACAACTGAACTTCTTTGCTCTGCTTCTCTTCTTATACAGGGCCCTTCTGTCCCTGGATTGTCTGCTCCTCTACAGCCACTCTAGGCTGCCTGGAGGACTTCCTCTGCTCTATTCTTGGGCAGGGTGATGCAAGGCCACGAGGCCTCCAGCAGGGGGCCTCTGGACCTAGTCCACCCTGCCACAGACACGAAATCAGAATTCTCCACTCGCTCATTCTGGTGATGCCATGTTATACGCATCAACCACTTTGCCCAGGTGTAAGTGGTTAGGGTGGCAAGCAGTAGCAACAAGAGATCACGCTTTGGCCATGAAAACTGGACAAACCCCTCCACTTTTGAAAAATGCCCTGTGTTCTCTCATGTCCATTCAAAACATATGGGACCTCAGTTTAAGTTTTGAAGTTTAATATGAAAGACTAGTATGCCTGTTAAACTGCTGCATATTACTGCAATTATCTGTATCCAAAAGAAGAGATATTTGATGTTTCCTGAATTTTCTGTACTTAATGTTTAAACCACTAAGCCTTCCTTTCCATTAAAAGTCCTTTATTCCAAGACAAAAATGTTCAGTAGAATTGCTTCAGTATAGCTCTTTATTCTGTTTGAAAAAAAAATCTTGATTTCTATGAATACATCCATTATTCCTAAGTTGTCTCTGTATAGTTCAATGCAAAGAAATATCAGCTTATCTAGGTTCATGTACTGGTTAAACAATTTGCAGTTTTGGTATGTTACTGGATATTGTTTCTGTGCCCCAGCTGGATGACAATCATTTTTTTAATGCAATAATGAACAGCAAATGGCAAATATGGGTATTCATATACAGATAATACATTCCTCAAATATTAGTGCAAACAATTGGTCACTTGGATTTTCAATAATAGTGAAGACAAGGATGTGAACAGTTGTTTGTAGTTCTAATAAACATTCACACATGCTGTGTAGTAGTAAAACAACTCCAATATCAAGCCTCCTAAATTACAATTGGGATATTAGCACATGCATCTGTTTTGGTGTATAACACACTGGCAAAGTGTACCTTATGTCTCCCTGGAGCGTCTGGTCTAGTAAAGGTTAACAGACTACTATTGCTAACAACTAACAGAGTTATTCTTTTATCTGAGGAGGCAAATAAAGGTGCTGTGTTTCTGAAAGTCCCAAGTTCAAAATCTGCTGATGATCTATGCAGGAGGCTATTACATCTGGATAGAAAAAGGTACCAATTTGCCAAGGATCATAGTGGATTCTTCATTACTGGTAATTTTTAAATCCAGACTGTATGTTTTTAAATCCAGACTGTATGTTTTTAAATCCAGACTGTATGTTGCGAGCCTCCGCCTAGGAGCCGGACCTGCTGCTGGCTGCTTCCAGGGCGCAGCGTGGTCCGTGGTGCCAGGACAGGCAGGAAGCCTGCCTTAGCACCCCTGCTACGCTGCTGACCGGGAGCTGTCTGAGGTAAGCCCATGCTCCAATCCTGCACTCCAACCCCCTTCCCCAGCCCTGAGCCCCCCCAACCCAAATCCCCCCCAACCCAGATCCCCCTCCTGCATCCCTAACCCCTCATCTCTGGCCCCATCCCAGAGCCTGCACCCCCCACCAAAAGCCATGACCCCCTTCAGTGCCCTAACCCCGTGCCCCAGCCCAGAGCCCCCTCTCACACTCCAAACCCCTCATTCCCAGCCCCACCCCCACGCCTCAACCCTCTGCCCCAGCCCTGAGCCCCCTTCACACCACAAATCCCTCATCCCAAGCTCCATTGGGTCACTGGCATCAGCAATTTTCTTCAGCTGGGTAGCCTGAAAAAAAAGCTTGAAAACCACTGTTCTAAAAGATGTGCTCTAGGAATTATTTTGAGGAAGTTCTGTGTTATACCATAGATCACACTAGATGATCACAGTGGTCCCTTCTGGCCTTGGAATCTATGAATCTAAGTATTTGGCTGCACCAACAGACATTTGTATATACAGTTTTTATTATTTGTTAAGACTGGTGATGTAGTTAAGGCACATGATAACAGACACTGCCCTGAAAGATTACAATCGAAGATTGCATTTCCATTTGCAAATGCAGGTTTTCTAGAATCAGATATATTGCTTTGCACATTTTGCATATATAATTTAGAAAGCTTCTTTGAAATTTGATTAAGTGAATATTGTCAGTAACCTACCAGTCTGGATTATGCTGAATGACATGAACTTTTATTCACATATACACATGAGAATCCTCTTATTTTATAGCTGTTTTGATCCCCCATTTAGATAGGGGAGGGAAAACACGTTTTCAGAACAAATTTTCTAAAATCCATAAGCTTCAAATGTGTTTGACATATTTGCAGCATTTTACAAGACTGAATTTAGAAATCATGACTAACTTTCCATTTTCTTTCTAGTGTGATTGACAAGTTCATTTTCACATTCAGGTATGTGCCCTTTGATTACCATTATGATAGGAGAATGCTTCTTCCTACATTATGACTGCACTTACACGTGGGAATAACTGCTGTACTTTGCCTAAAGTACCAATAATTACACTACAGCTACACGGTAAGCAATATAAGTGCCTAATACAGCACTGCTGCTTCATGTTATTGAATAGTCACTTAAACGCTGTTATGTTTGACAACTGTAGGGTATAATCATATGTTACTTCAAAATCTCTCTTTTACAAAGCGCCACTCCAAAAAAATCATTTTTATTTTAAAAAAGACTAAAACATCTCAGAAATAATGCTTGATCTGATCTGAATGCTGAATCACAAACAAAACTGAACTGGTCACTGATCAAGTGAGTATACACGGCAAAAGATGAAAAAGTGACTAATTTAAAAAAATCTGTGGGACTAAATTTCAACAGTCACACAGATATTCAGTTATTCCTGTAACCAAACTATAATAGGTGAAACAGGAAAATAGTAATAGGCAGCAAGTTCTGAGGATTGGAGTCACAAGACCCTGTATGCTAATCCTGGCTCTTCCATTGATTCACTTTGTGTCTATCTCCTCTCTTCCTCAGCTCCCCTGACTGTAAAAGGGGAATAGTGGTCCCTTCCTTTCCTCCTGCGTATGTTATCAGGAACAACATCTATAAAGTCCTGATCCAGTAGGCATCCTGAGCATCACCATGCCTAAGTTTCCTTGTGAATCTTAGCCCTGCATCTGGTACCCACAAATACACTAACAAAAAATAGAGTCCGATATTTAATCTGTAAGAAAGTGAGCTCAAACAATTCAGGATAACTGTATAAACTTTTAAAAAACTAAGTTATTAAGTGAGAATACCTTATCCCACTATACAACCTACTAGAGATTAACACCAGAGCTATATCTTTTTAGAAAAAGACGACAAAATTTACTAGGTTTGTTACAGAATAGTGAGAAGTATATCTTAACTAGATTAGCCTGTTGCTGATGTTGATAATATTTATAACATGTATTCATCAAAAGTCTTTATTAACATTGCTTAATTAATCCAACAATGCTTCAGTGAGGAAACTAAGTGTTTATTTTGTTATCTTTCTATCAAAATTGATGAAAGCCATTGTGATTGCTTTTAACCTGGATGCATAGGGGGATTAAATAAAAAACCATAAACACACTGCTAGATTAGTTAACATGTTAGTTAAAACTTGCACATCAAGAAGGGAGCCCAGGGGTGAGCAGGAGCTGAAGGCCCCAGCCTGTCCCCACCCCATGGTCAGGATGGAGACAAGGCAGAGTTCAGCCACACAAAGGGAGAAATGAGCTTCAGTAAATTACTTCCACCCCCTAGCCTGTCTGGAGCAAGTAAGGACTTGCAATTTTGAGTCACAGTTCCTTCCCAGGGGGCACGTGCACACTCTCTCCCTCTCTCTATCTCTCTCGGAAACGTTCAGACTAGTCCAAAGTATGCCCCAGATATAGTCAGTGTCAGAGCCAGAAATAGCAATAATGCCAGGGTAAAATACAAAGCGTTATTTAGAAAATATAACTATTCTTGGGTTTTTAGATAGAAAAAGTTGTCATATATATATTTATAAAAAGAGAGTATGGTGTTCATATTAATGCAGAATGACATATGAGCACAGTAGACAAGAGTCTGTTACATTTTTCTTGATAGGATGGTGCAGGAATTAGTAGTTTTTGGGGAGGGGAAGAGGTGGGAATTTGGGGAGGTAAAGGGGGGCAGGTTGATGGCAAAATGTTTGAGACTAGGCAAAAAATGGCAAAGGCTGACTTTGCATAGAATTACAATTATAAGAGTGTATGTGTATGAATATATATTCACATTTGCAACAATGTGTGTGTGTGTGTGTGTATAAATGGGATCAGCCAAGAGAACCTGCAGCGTTAGAGAATTTCCAAAAGTGCAGCCAGACAAATATAAAAGATATTGTCTTAAGCTGTCAGTATTTTATAATACTGAGAGATGGGCATTCTAACTAATTTTCTGAGCAAAAAACCCCCAAAAGCCATCACAGAACATGTTATCAGCACTTTTGACAATATTTCTAGATCTCCAATTCATTTAGTTAAGGTATCTGACATGAGCATGACAGAAAGTAGATAAGCCTCAGTGAGCAGATTTCAAGATTAAAGGAGAGGCCCTTCCCTCCCCTCTTACTTTTAATGAGGAGCAATAATGATAAACATAACCCTCATGTTCTGTAAAGCAGTCATAGACTCTTGTTGTTGACAGAATTGTGCTGAAAATAAAACTATGAGAAGTAGGGAGGTATGCAAAACAAATTAAATTATATATATTTTTTTAACAATACACAGCTACAGTCAAACAACGTAAGAACATAAGAAAGGCCATACCAGGTTAGCCCAAAGGTCCATCTAGCCCTTTATCCTGTCTTCTGAGAGTGACCAAAGCCAAGTATGCCAGAGGGAATGAATGGAACAGGTGATCTGTCCCCTGTCGCCCATTCCCAGAACAGAGTCTAGGGACACCATTTGGCAAACAGAGGCTAGGGACACCATTTCTGCCCATCCTGGCTAACAGCCATTGATTGACCTATCCTCCATTAATTTATCTAGGTCTTTTTTTAATCCTGTTACAGACTTGGCCCTCATAACATCCTCTGGCAAGGAGTTTCACATGTTGACTGTATGTTGTGTGAAAAGAATACTTCCTTTTGTTTCTTTTAAATCTGCTGTCTATTAATTTCATTTGGTGCTCCTTAGTTCTTGTGTTATAAGATGGAGTAAATCACTTCCTTATTTACTTTCTCCATACCAGTCGTGATTTTATAGACCTCTATCATATCCCCACTTAGTCGTCTCTATTCCAAGCTGGAAAGTCCCAGTTTTATTAATCTCGCCTCCTATTGCAGCCATTCCAGACCTCTGATCATTTTTTTGCCCTTTTCTGAACCTTTTCCAATTCCCATAGATCTTTTCTGAGATGGGGTGAGCCAATCTGCATGCAGTATTCAAGATGTGGGCATACAATGGATTTATATAGAGGCAATATAATATTTTCTGTCTTATTATGTATCCCTTTCTTAGTGTTTCATAACATTCTGTTTGCTTTTTTGACAGTCACTGCACATGGAGTGGATGTTTTCAGAGAACCATCCACAATGACTCTAAGGCCAGGTCTACAGTAGGGGGAAGGGTTGACCTAAAATATGCAAATTCAGCTACGCAAATAGCATAGCTGAAGTCGACGTATCTTAGGCCAACTTACCTCAGCATTCTCATGGCAGTGAGTCAACGCTGCCGCTCCCCTGTCAACTCTGCTTATGCTTCTCGCAGCGGTGGAGTTCCAGATTCAATGGTGAGAGCACTCAGGGATTAATTTATCACATCTAGACGAGACACCATAAATCGATCCCCGGCAGATCAATCACTACCCGCCAGTCCGGTGGGTAGTATAGACTTGGCTACAGTGTTGGGCTGCTGTGGTATTTTTCCTGCCACAGGAATGTTAAATTTAATTATATTATAGTTCCTATTACCAAGGGGTCCACCTATATTCACCTCTTGGATCAGCTTCTGTGCTCCACTTAGGACTAAATCAAGAATTGCGTCTCCTCTTGTGGGTTCTAGGACTAGTTGCTCCAAGAGGCAGTCATTTAAAGTGTCAAGAAATTTTATCTCTGCATTCCGTCCTGAGGTGATATGTACCCAGTCAATATGGGGTAGTTGAACTACCTGATTACTACTCAGTTTTTTATTTTTATAGTTTCTGTAATCTCCCGGAGCATTTCACAGTCACTATCACCATCCTAGTTAGGTGGTCAGTAGTAAATCCCTACTGCTATATTCTTATTATTAGAGCATGTAATTATTATCCAAAGAGATTCTACGGTACAGTTTGGTTCATTTAAGATTTTTATTTCATTTGATTCTATGCTTTCATTCACATATAGTAGTGCCACTCCTCAACCAGCATGACCTGTTCTGTCCTTCCAATATATTTTATACCTTGGTATTATTGTGTCCCATTGATTATCCTCATTCCACCAAGTTTCTTTGATGCCTATTATATAAATATCCTCATATAATACAAGGTATTGTAGTTCACCCATCTTATTATTTAAACTTCCTGCATTTGTATATAAGCACTTTAAAAACTTGTCACTTTTTAGCTGACTGCCATTACATGATGTAATTGAATGGGAATTTTTTTTTTCAATTGACTGTTTTTCTTCAGATCTGTATTTCTAGCCTCTCCTCCTGACTTCCCCTAAGGAACGTCTCTATCTGAACTACATACTCCTTCCTGTATAGGCTCCCCCTTTCCCAAAAGTTTTCCCACTTCCTATTAAATCTAAACCCCTCTTCCCTACATCATCGTCTCATTCACACATTGAGACCCTGCATTTCTGCCTGTCTAACTGGCTTGCACATAGAAGTGGAAGCATTTCAGAGAATGCTACCATGGAGGTCCTGGACTTCATTCTTTCACCTAACAGCCTAAATTTGGCCTCCAGGACCTCTCTCCTATCCTTCCCTATGTCATTGGTACCTACATGCACCATGACCACTGGCTCCCCTCCAGGACTATACAGAAGTCTAGATATCTTGAGAGAGCCGCAACCTTTGCACCAGGTAGGCAAGTCACCATGCAGTTCTCCTGGTCATCAAAAACCAGCTATCTATGTTTCTAATCATTGAATCATCCATTACTAATACCTGGCTCTTCCTATTAACTGGAGTTCCCTCCCCTGAGAGGTGTCCTCAGTGCGAGAGGATACTACGACATCCTCTGGAAGGAGGGTCCCAACTATGACATTGTTTCCCTCTTCTTCAGTTGGATGTTCTCCTTCCCTGAGACTCTCACCCTCTTCAACAGCACAGAGGCAGTCGGACAGGAGTGAGACCATTCTACTGTGACGGAAAGTCTCATCTATGTACCTCCCGTCTCCCTTAGCTCCTCCAGTTCAGCCACTCTGGTCTCCAAAGCCTGAACACAGTCTCTGAGGGCCAGGAGCTCCTTGTGCCAAATGCACACAGATGCCACTTGCCCATAGGGCAGGTAATCATGCATGCTGCACTGGGTGCAATAATCTCAATAGCTCCATTCTGTTGCTGGACTCCTGCCTGCATTCTCTTTCTAATCCTGAAGCTCATTCCTTTGTGGTTCTTTTGTTTTTATCAGAGTATGTTTTTAGCTTTAAGTTTAAAGAATGTTGAGTGTATTTAGCCTTACCTCACACTCCCCTGTTAGCTGCTCCTATTCACTAGCTCCTCTAGTCACTTAGGAGTGGGCTTTTTAAAGCTCTGGTCTTCCTGAGTAGCCCCACCCCCTGGTTAACGGTTGATGGATGCTAAAGGGCTTAGGGATCAAAGTCTCATTAAGAAACTTCCAGCCTTGTCTATGTACGTTTTTTGGCTATTTGTCATCTGGTATGACATTTCTCTACTGGTTCACATCAGGAATTTTATCCATCTTGATTTTACTAAGACAGCTTGGGGGCGGGGGGGACAAAATGTTGCTCTATTCCTGGATTTCACACCTCCTGGAAGTTCAGAAATTTGGGGTTCAATGTTTTTGCTCCGCCCATTATACATATTGGGCCAGGCTTGAAATTCAGATATGGAAATCTAGATTCCCCAGTACATTCTGAGCGCTTTGTACTGCTCTGATGACACAAAGTGTCCTGTTTAGCAGGCCAGTTACACTAGGTTTACACAAACTTTATTCTGATGGAGGGCAAAGCAAACAGAATGCACTAGTGAATCTGATCCCTAAATGACTCCTCCTCAAAATTTGGGACTGTACATAACTCCACTTTTGTTTCTAGTCTATCACAGTATATACTGGGCTGGGTTATATAGAATGATTGTTTCCTAAATTTGGTTTTGTTTGACACAAAAGCCACTTCTGACATTCTGTTGGAACTCTGTTGGAGTTAATTTAGGAGAAGAGGAAAGAGTTAGTTGCTTCTGGTTTGACTTGGTTCCAGTCCCACTACACTGAGTATTCCAGAAGTGTCAGGATGAGAACACTTCACTAGAGAAGTTTCAGTTGTCTGACTCTTGTAAAATCAGGGGGGCAACACAATAGCCTCTCTGTAGAATTGGAGACACACAAGTATTTTGATAAAAAGGAATTTCAGAAAATCAGTGTTTTTTCACTGTATTGCTCAAATTTGCCACAAAGTCAAGGCTCCACATTGGCACCCACTATATTAAAAATCAGCATGTTACTACTACCCCCACAAGTATTTATTTAGTTTTTAAATAAATTTACTTTGCTCTACTTATGCCTCTTTTATGTTGGCTTTTCTTGACTATTCCAGCAAACAAGATTTTCTATCATGAATATACACAAAACGTAGACTTTGAACTCAACTATGTTTGAATTGTGAACAACATATTGCATCCATCTATGCAGCTTGCAATTTCTGCTATTGTTACTGGTTAGTTATACAATTAGGGAACAGAACGAATGTGATATGACTTACATAACTAACCAACATAACACAAATGTCACATATTGAATATTCAGCCGGAACGGTCTGGAGACCAAGTCTGGCTCACTGAAGAAATTCACGAATAACTCTGAATAATGAATAAATTGGAGGAATTCACAATGTGTTCTTGGACCAAATCTTACTAAGAGAAAGAGACAAAAATTGATGAATAAATTATTAGATGCAAATTATTCACCTTGTTCTAGCTACCAATATTAATGGGCTATTTGATTTGAATTCACACATCAGAGTTAATGACACAAGCCTCAAATTTCAGACAGTTGCATGGCTGCCCCAGAGCTATGTACACTCATCCAGTGAAAATTCAGCATAGATGACAAAAGAAATCATACATTTATGGCTTAATCCATCTTTAACTGAGAAACTGTTCAGCTTCCTATCCACTTATTCCTGGGAAATTTGACCATCAGATATCTACTGTTGCTCTATATCACCACCTCTGTGATTTGAGAAATACCATGGCACAGGAGCTGTCCTCCGTCTTTCACTTTTATACTATATTACAGATGTTGGCTAATTAAAAACAGATCAAGTCAGTGAAGTCCTGTTTCATCTCCCTGAGGCTACAGATCATCATTCTGTAAGTTGTCATTGCTTTAAAACTGTTCCTACTTTTGGCCTTCTTCCTGCTTTTTAAAATGTATTTTTCTGGTTGCTCAAATGAACATACTTTTCTAATGCCTGTATGAAGATATCTGCGCCTTCTCTCTCACTCCCAGAATGTGTGTGTGGAGGGGGTCTTCTTCTGAAGATTAACTCTGTGATTGCCTTATTATGTTAGATACTATATTAGAAAATTTCCAAAATGCTAGCAATGCCCCATGAATTTGATGAAAAAGAAACATTTGTAAAATTTGCCCAGCTTTGGTTATGAACAATTAAGAAAGAATGTTCTTAATATAAAGCTAAGACATTTTAGACCTATGACACTGCACATTTTAGAAGAAAGATTCGGAATGTATAAATTTAGAGAAATAAAATGAATAATAATAATTCTGATCTCAACTTACTTGATTTAGACAGGGGTAACTCTTCTGGAGTCAATGCAATTGTACCAGTGCACAAACATTACAAGTGAACTAGGCCCAATCTGCTTAAGCCTTTCTCAGTGACATAAATTAAAGAAAATCTAGGCTTGATCCAGCAGTCTTTAAGTATGGGTAACTCCTACTGAAGTCAATAGGAATTTTCATGTTTAAAGATGTAGGACCAGCCCCTAGGGTCATAACCTGGTCTCTGTGTGTGCATGCACAAAACTTTGTGAACACCAGTATTTTTCAGTACTGCAACTAGAAAAGGCAGGTGATAGAAACTACATGTGAAAAATCTATTTGCAAGTGTGTGCGCTAAATTCCATGCTCACAGAGGGATTGAGGTCTCTTTGAAAATTTGGCGTTTAATGGCAAAAGGTCTGTTGGGTTTATTAGAGATACTTTACTTTTCCCAGTATTGTTTTTTTAATCTACAATTGCTACTGAAATGTCAACATTTACTAACAATGTCCATGTGATTTCCGAGATTCTGGATTTATTTACTATTCTAAGTGGTAAATGTTAAATACACACTAAATAAACCTATTTAAAAATGATTCTTAGATTTTTAATTTAAATAAACATTGTTTTCACATCAGGAAACATTTATTATTAAGTCTATTATAATAATAATATTGTAAAAGTTTTGGTGGATGTGGGATATCACAGGAAATGTTATGGCCTATTAGATAGATTTGCTAGATGGCAAGTTGTTTTTATGATCTTAGAAATGTTTTACATTTATTGGTTCCACGGCCAGAATAATATAGTCTGTAACATCTGCCATAGAACTCCCCAAAATAATTCCTTTTGAATTACAATGCATCTATAAAAAAAATCCAACCTTGATTTTAAAGTTGCCCGTGATAGAGAATCCATCACAACCCATGATAAATTGTTCCAGTGGTTAATTATCCTGTTAAAAATCGGTCTTATTTGTAGCCTGCATTTGTTTACTTTCAATGTCCAGTCATTGAATCTTATTGTATCTTTGTCTGCTAAGTTGACAAGCCCATTATCAAATATTTGTTCCCCGTGTAAACATTTACAGGCTGTTACCAAGTCACCACTTAACTTCTCTTTGTTAAGCTAAATAGATTCAGCTCCTTGCATCTATCACCCTATAATTATCTTTTAAAAGTCTACCATTTAAACTCTATCATCTTTAGTCATTCTAATGGTTCTTCTCTGAACCATCTGCAATTTATAACCACCCTTCTTGAATGGTGGTCACCAGAACTGAACACTGTATTCCAGTAGCAGTTTCACCAGTGCCAGAGGTAAAAATAACCTCACCTATTCAAGATTTCTCTATTCAAACACAAAAGGATTGCATTGGCCCTTTTAATCATGGTGTCACCTTGGGAGATCATGTTCAACTGATTATCTCCCATGACTCCAAAATCTTTTTCAGAATCATTGCTTCCCAGGACAGAATCTCCCATCTTAAGCATGGCCTACATTCTTTGTTCCTAGATGTATACATTTACATTTGGCCTTACTAAAACACATATTGTTGACTTGTGCCCATCTTGCCAACCGATCCAGATCTCTCTGTATCAGTGACTTGTCCTCTTCATTATTTACTACTTCCCTAATCTTTGTTTCATCTGCAAACTTTATGAGTGATGATTTAATGTTTTCGTCCAGGTCATTGATAAAAATGTTAAATCATGCAGGGCCAATCCCAGCAGGACTTCACTAGAGACACATCCACTAGATCAGAGGTGGGAAAACTTTTGGCCTGAAGACCACATCAGGTTTGCAAAATTATATTGAAGGCCGGGTAGGGAAGGCCTTGCCCTCAATCTGGCCCCCTCCCACTTCCTGCCCCCTGACTGTCCCCTCAGAATCCCCAACCCATCCAACCCCCACCCCCGACCTTGTCCCCTGACTGCCCCTTCCAGAGACCCCTAATCACCCCCCAGGACCCCAGCCCCAACCCAATTCCCCTACTCCCTCTCCCCTGACTGCCCTGACCCCTATCCACCCTCCCGCTGCCTAACCACCACCCTGGAACCCCACCCCCCATCCAATCCATCCCACTCCCTGAGTATCCCCTCCAGATCCTCCCAACCACCACCCCAGAACCCCCTTATCATAGCTGCTCAGCACAGCTCTGGGGGAGGGGGGACCGTGCTGCCCCAGCCCCCAGAGCACTCCCTGCATGGCATGGCTCTGGGGGAGGGGCGAGTGCACTTCCCTGGACCCCAGAGCACTCGTGGCATGGCTCCGGGGGAGGGTGCTACCCCAGAGGGTGCCTCAGAGCGCTCCCCACGCAGCGCGGCTGCGGGGGAGGGGGAAGCACTCAGCCCTGGCCCCCAGAGTGCTCCCCATGTGGCACGGCTCGGGGGAAGAGGGAGCACACAGATATGGCCCCACGGCGTGCTGCCCATGTGGTGTGGTCCCGGGGAAGGGGGGAGCGCTCAGCCCCCCTGCCTCCAGTGCTGCCCACGTGGCGCGGCTCCAGGGATCAGAGGAGCGTGCAGCCATGGCCCTGCAGTGGTGCCCATGCGGCTTGGCTCCAGAGGAGGGGCCGGGGGCAGCCTCTCCGGGGGCTGGAAGGGACGGTCTCACAGGCCAGATCTGGCCCGCAGACTGTAGTTTGCCTACCCCTGCACTAGATGATGATTCTTCCATTTACATATAGATACGAAACCTATGAGCTAGCCAGTGTTTAATCCATTTAATGTGTGCCATGTTAATTTTATATTGTTCTAGTTTTTTAATAAAAATGTGCAGTACCAAACCAAATGCTTTATAGAAATCTAATATTATTACATTTGTCAGTTAAACTTATAAAATCTAATTTTAAAAAAGGAAGTTAGTTTGATATGATCTTTTTTCTACAAACCCATGCTAATCAGCATTAATTATAGTACCTTTAATTCTTTATTAATGGAATCCTAAACTAGCTGCTCCATTATCTTGCCTGGGATCAGTATCGGACTGACAAGCCTGTACTTTCCAGGGCATCCCATTTACCCTTTTTAAATATTGGCACAACATTAACTTTCTCCCAGTCCTCTGGAAATTTCCGTGTGCTCCAAGACTTATTGAAATTAACACTAATGGTCCAGAAAGCTCCTAAGAAAACTCTTTTAAAATTCTTGGATGCAAGTTATCTGATTTTGAAATGTCTAACTTTAGCAGATGTTAACATCCTCATGAGTTACTTTTGGAATGGAAAGCATGTCCTCAGCAGCAGCAGCATCATCTGACTACATCTTCTCTTCCCCCCACCCCCATGAAGAACAGAATATTTATTGAACACTTCTGCCTTTTCTGCATTATTATTGATTATTCTACCACTTCCATCTAGTAATGGACCAGAATCATTGTTAGGATTCTTTTTGTTCTTCATACACTTTTAAAAACCCTTCTTATTATCTTTATCTCTGCTGGCCATAGATTTTTCCTTATGTCCCTTAGCTTCACTTATCAAGTTTTTCAATTACTAGCTTCTAATTTATATTCATCATTATCAACTTCCCCTTTTCCATTTTTTATAATGGCCATTACTACCTCTCTAAGCCCTGTTAACTTTTTAACAGTATAGCCTTTTTTCTTGCAAAATATATTTAAACCATTCCTAATTAACATTCACATTTTTTTATTAAATTCCTCTGCCCAGCTGATTTGGTTCATAATTGTTTTCAGCTTTGAGAAATTGACCCTTTTAAAGTACCAAGCATATATATATATAGATAAGATATATCTCTATATCTATATATAGAGATAGATATAGAGATAGATATAGAGATATATCTTGTTTGTATTTTATTCTGTTTGCACATTACAATGGGATCAAGCCATGTGTGACACATAACCAGAAAGGGTTAAGAATCCTACAGAATAAATGGCTCAAATTCAACTCTTTGTGTTTTGTGTATTTACATATATATTGGTAGAAATCAACAATGTAAACAAACTCTCTGTCTATGCTGTATTCTGTTAATTCAGAGATCATAACAACATCTTAACATTTAAATAAACTGTAAACTTCAGCTATCACTGTATTCATCGCTCTCTCTCTTTGAAGTGTATAGGAAACCATCTATGAATGGTGGAAAAACAGGAAATTGCCTTGTGTTAATCTGTATGTATAACTACTGGCTATGCTTAGGAAATGGGTCCACTTCCAAATCCACAAGAGTGCCTACTGTTCAGCTAAGGACGCCGACCTGTCAAAGGCCTGGAATTGTATAAAAGACCTTTGGGTCCCAATCCTTTTTATCTCATATCTGCTTAAGCTTCATCAGGGGAAGTTTGAGTCACAAGATTGAGATCCCAGTTCTGACTGAACTGCCTTGAATATAAATACTGGACTATATCCTATGGACTAGTTCTAAATGAACTCTTGGCACCTACAAAGCTCTTTAGCTCTGCTATGAATCTGAATCTAAAGATTAACTCATATCTGTTTGTATACTTTTCTTTTAACCAACTATCTCTTAATTTTCTTTTGCAATGAATTTCAGTTTGGTTAATAAGAATTGGCTGTAAGCTTGTATTTCGGAAAGGTCTGGAATATTCATTAACCTGGGAGGTAATGTGTCCAAGCCTTCGGGATTGGCAGAACCCTTTTTATATGATTCTCAGACATCCTCACCATTCCTGGCTTGTGTGTCTAGGTGCAGGCATGAGGCTGGGTTACTTTAAGGAAACTCTTTTGTTGGCTTCTGGCTAATCATTGAGTACTATAGAAGATATCATATGCTGGTTTAGTAAATTTAAGTATTGGAATATCCACCAACTTTGGGTAATCTGTCCCATTCATTGCAGTTCACCCTAATTGAGTGACCTCAGCTGCCTCCCTTAGGAATCCAGTCACATCATGATCTTGGTATCTAAGCTATCACTAGTTTTTAGTTCAGTGATCAATTCTTCTTTATCTGTCAAGAAAAGATCTAATATAGGATCCCCCCTCAGCTGGATGCCACACTTTTTGAGTTAAGATATTGTCACCCGCAATATTTAGGAATTCCATGGATGTTTTAGTACTAGCAACATGAAACTTATAATGTTGTTATACTCTATTTATGTTTTCCCCAAGCTGGTACCTGGGAGCATCAAGGCTCAGCTAGTCAAACTAGCAAGACAGAGATGTACATTATATCCTAAAACTATTCTCTCTCTCTCTCTCAAAAAAAAATAACTACTAACTGCTTCCACTAAGGGATGCCATTCTAAGAACAATGCAATGAATAAAGCAAAGTAAAGTAACTTGCCCAAAGTCACAAGGCAAGTCAGTAACAGAGCAGAGACAAGAACGCAGCCTAGTATTTCACAATCCTGTGCTCAGCCCACTGGGCCACACAGGGCAACAGCCTTCTGCCCAGAAGGATTTTTAGATTTGTTCCCCAGATTTCTTTAAGATAATAAGAGTTACTGGTCATGTACTTCTCACAGACACCCATGTTTGTTACCTGAATAGGAAAGGCAGTTTTCTTTGCTTTTCACTTCAAAAAGTGCAAAATTAACAGCATACATATGGAAGTTTTAAATTGTTCTGAATTACTGTGAAAATGTGAATTTTTAGTTGTGTTCATTGTCAGTGAGAATATTTTGGCTGTTTGCTTGTTCATTTTTTGTGATTCAGTTGTTTAGGGCCAGTTACTCAAACTATTGCCCTGGGCCAACACTATAAATTATATCCTTTGTCCACTCCACCTGAGAGAAGAAAGGTTAAAACTTGCCTTCATGGCCTGTAGGCTGGCTAGAGCACTAGAACAGAAATAAAAAAATACACTGGGTATATTGTCCAAGTGAACAGAGAGAACTAGCCAGCAGACCACAGCAGCATTTTCCTAATTCAAATCAAATTGAAATATTTTAATAAAATCCCATCTGCATGCCTTTTTTCTCTCTTTTGATCTTTTGGATGTTGTCTTTCATTTACAGCTGCCTAACTCCCTACTGTATCTAGCTTGGAGATGAAAGCATAACTGCCCAGAACTAGCATTTGTTCACATCGTGCAGCTATTGTTCCAGCTATATAAGATAATTCTGGTAAAGTGAAAGTCATAGGGCAACATTCTCAGCAATTATGCTGTCAAACATAAATGAATCTGTTTGAAAAGCAAGGCTGAAAATGATGCAAAGATGCAACAGCTTAGTGTGAATTAACTATATTTGGCGGCACAGCAGTAATGATGGCACAAGCAATGATTCAGGCTACTGCTATGGGCTTGAAAAATGGCTTGAATGTAGCAGGTAAGCAAATATTGGAAATTGATGGAGCTGGATGCTGGCAAGAATTACTTAGTGTTTCACAAACAGAGAAAAAGCAATGAGAGGATATCATAATACATCAAGAATGTGGCTTTGAGCCACAGCTCACATATCTGGGGTGAGGAGGAGATGAACTGCTAAGCAGCCTGTGATACAGATAGGGTCAGCTGAACATTTTGTGGATGTTAGCGCCCGGATTGTGGCTTTGTTTATCTGAGTGTCCGCCGGTACAGCCGCTCACAGCTCCAACTGGCCATAGGAAGTAGTTCCTATGCACTGTTAAGACCTCATCCAAAGTGGAAGCATTTTCAGCTGACTGCTGGAAGAATGTGTTATAAACTTCCAGAGTCTCCTCTCCCACTGTATATAGTAAAATAGCTACTTTTATGTCCTCTTCTTTTTTATCTACTCCTGAGGTTTTCATTCAGATAGGGAAACATTGTTCCCATCTCCTTCAGTTCTCACCAGGATTATAAAGTCAAGAAAGAGATAGGGGTGGCTTGAAATCCCCCATGTTTGGATTTTAAAAAAATACTATTTCCTAGTTTAACTTCTCTAGTTTTGGTTTCACTTTCATTTACTCACTGTGCCTCTGTATGCTGTACCTTCTGTCTGATTCCTTCTCTTTATTAGATACTGTGACAAAGCTCCAAGTCTGTACTTGTGGGTCCTGCGCTTCCTGGCAGATTTAGGGGCCTCAGAAATTCATCTAGGCCCCAGAGTGACCTCCCTTTCTCAGTATAATTGGCAAGAGTCACCACCTAGTGAGTTACCTTCATCACAGGCCAGTATGGAAGATGGAAAAGCGGGGAGCCCAGGCCCACCCTCTACTCCGGACTCCAGCCCAGGGACCCTAATAGTATCAGCTAAGATGGATGACCTTTTATCCACAAAACACAATACAATTCCCTGGGCTACTTTCCCACAGCAGTCTCCGCTTCTTCAAACTCCACTTCACCCTTACCTCAGGGCCTCCTTCCTTCTGGATGATATGTTGTCCAACACTCAGTCTCACCAACAGCACAACCTCCTTCCACAGCTCCTGACACCCACACCCACCTGACTAACTGGGAGGTTTTTATCTGGTTTCAGCCAGTCCCTGATTGGCTTCAGGTGTCCCAATTAGGCTAGCTGTTTCTACTCCTTTCTAGAAAGATCTTAACTGGCCCCAGGTGTCTTGATTGGCCTGGAGTAGCCTTTGTTTGGCTATCCAGGGAACAGGGACCTGCACATCCTGAGACTAATATACCTGCCTTCCAGCACTCTCCTATACCCTTCTGGTCTGACTCCGTCACAATACATAACAAGATTAATCCTACAGACTCTGAGCATTCCCTGCATCTTGGGGGAGATACCCCTCACAGTGGGAGGCCTGTTGATGACTACATGTGACTAATTTTAAAGATACAGTACCGAAATACTCTGCACCTTCCCAGGTATACAAAGAACCCCATGAAAGGAAAGAGAATAATACCAAGAACGAGCACTTCTCACTTCCACATCTCCTGAACCTGATCTGCAGATTTTGAGTCTTCTCCACTTCCAGAAGCTGATGGAACTATCTAATCCCATGATTTCCCTTGTTCACTAGTAACTCAAAATCTCTGAAAAGAAAACCCCTGCAATCTTGGCATGTGGCAAGTCCTGCAGAAGGAAGAGGTTTCTTGCTGAGTTTGAAGTGGAAAAGAACACCAAAATGTATTTAAAAGTACACATACCATGGGTCTAACAGTTTTTTCATGGTGTAGAACATAGTGTACGAGAGAGATTGTCCTAGCCACCATAATACAGACTTCCTCCATCTCAGTCATGAATGCATAATGTCCCTGTGGCAACTACAGTAATTGCTTAGAAGGAAAAGTAATGTTAGGAATGAATGTGGCATTGCTTTAACTATCATTAATGTGATGTAGCAGCTGGAAATAGAAAGAGAGCCAGTGTCATGTGGTTAGCCAATTTTCCGCAGAGCAGCAGCAAGTATTCTAGAGACCAAAAGTAACATACAAGCTGGAATGTTTGAATAACTGGTACTGTATAAGTAATTTAAATATTCTCAGTGGGCTGCTGCTAAGAATTTACCAGGGCCTAAGAACTATGCTCTTTGTGACATGTCATGGAGAGAAGGACAACTGCATGTTCTTCTTGCTAAAGACAAAAAGTGATCCCGTGATTAGGGCATTATATTACATAGGTTGTGCAATTAAAAAAAAATCAAGTGGGTGAAATCTTGTTTTGTATCCTTGTAGGCTACAAATCATCCTTATATAAACTGTCATTATGTTAAACTGCTCCTGCTGCTGTCTTCCTTCCTGTATTTTCTCTGCTGGTCAAATCTCTTCTCTGTCACAAACCTCCTGTGTGATGCTGTGTGTCTCTGTTTCCTATCTGTAGGATGGGAATAACACCATAAGGGTGATGTGAGGATAAATACTGTAAATGAAATACTGTGAAGTTCTCTTGGGAATGTGTCATATAAAGTCAGAGATTCTGAAAAAAAAATCCTCTCTCTAATTGTTTAAGGTAGCGTAAAACATGACAAACCTCAAGCTTGGAATTTGACTCTTTGATCTTTGGGATACTTATAAATAAAGGAAGTACAAATATTTTTATGCAATTTGAAGTGTGTCACAAGGCTCAAGTGATTCACATTTCAAAGGGCTCTGAACCAACTCTGAGGTCTTAAAGATAAAATGGAATGTGGTCCTTTTATCAATCAAAGGTAAAATAAAAGAGAAGAATCTGGCTTCCTATGTGAGTCAAGGGCTTATTTCCAAATATGTAAATAAGCATGGAATAATTTGGGAAATAATTTATTCATTTTGATTTTTATATTAAAACTGATTTTGTATGGTCCATGGAACACCTCTTGGAGCAAGCCATGACAATAACATAATTCAAAACAACCATTATGTAGTCAGGAACTCATTGTAATTGAATTCAACATCTATTGTAAATTCTGTCCATTCAGTCATTGGCCTGAATGCTGAGACCACCAGCACGGGTGCCAACACAAACCAAATGCAAACAACCTGCCAACATACTCAAAGGCAAAAATGGGTAGAGTTCACATTTTCATAAAATTACATAAATTTCAATGAAGACAAAGGCAGGCAAACAAATGGAGAGAGAGGACAGCAATTCAGACAGAGAGGGGGATGGGGGAAAGATGAGCAATGAAAAGGAAAGGGACAGATGGAGAAGAACTGGGAGAAGGAGAGACAGAGAGGCAGGAAGGGTGTGGGTTTTGTTCATTCCCTCCCACCCCACCCCAGCTGGTTCACTTAGTCAATTTGTAATTTCCCTCAGTCAGCTACATTCTGACCACACACACAAAATGAATCAAGCATCACTCTCCAACCCATACCCTTTCAATCAGCTGGAGGCTTCTTCCTCAAAGCATTTCATCTTCTGATTCGCACCCACCAACCCATATTTCACATCCTACCTCTGCCCCAGCATTTCATTCCCCGCCTATCTCACTTTGAGCTCTCCCGCTCTAGCCAGCAGATTTGAGGAGTCCTGGTAGCTTTCCCAGAAGGACGTGTGATCACAAGCAAAGCATGTGGAGCACCTCATTCTTTACCCCTTTTCCTTGGTCTGCAGGGACACCACTGGGAGCCTTTTATCCTGAACCACAAGCCAGGAAGTGGGAAGCAGAGCAGGTGCATAAAAGGAATTGTTGCCAAGTGACTCTATCTGTGCAGAAGCACTCCCAACGCTGCTGTAGGGAGCAGGAAAGAGCATGAACTGCCATCTGCAAATGGACTAGCTCTGATTGAGTGTCCCTGAGGTAAGGGAAATGGGGCAGTGCAGCCAATCACCTGGGCAGTTATTTCCCCAGACTGAGGGATTTCCCCACAGCCTGGTGGTTGGGGCTGAGAATTTATTGTCTGTGGGGAAAACCCACAGAGTGGCACAGCTGAAAATGCAATAATGGTCCATTTCTTAGCAGAGACGTGTCCACATCAGAAGTACTCGGGCCCATTACTAGTATCATATGAGTCACCAGCTCATTTATTTAAACTGTATCCTACATTTTACCAATGGTTAGAACATGGGGGCAGCGTTCGCACATGTCGTAGCTTCTGCAGGCTGAGCTCACTGCACCCACCCACACACCTTGTATTCCTCCATTCTTGCCCCCGGAGCCCTCTGTTTGCCATCCTTCCACCCCACTCTATTTCAAGGACTCCCTGCATCCCTCCACTCTTTCCTCATGCCAGGGGCTATGTCCCCCTATAACTCCCTCCACCTCACTTCAGTGCCTCTATGTGAACCCCATGCCCTCCTCCCCACCCCCAATACCATTATTCTCCATTCTCCTTTCCCCTCTTCTCTCTCTGTGATATTGGGAACTGTACCTGTACGAGGTGTACCTTCCCATGGGGCACTGCAGATGCCCATGCTCTGTTAGGCTGTTTGGGACTAATCCCTGAATAAAGTGGATCTCTTTCAAGCACCTTGGACCGAGAATGACTGCTGACCACCACATAGTACCAGGGTAAATAGAAAATAACCTGAGTGGAAGAATGCCACAGCTAAAAGCTCCACCAGAATGGGTACTCTCTGGAAATATGAAAGATAGCTGGAAGAGGTTTAAACAGCACTTCACTCTCACAGTATCGCCAACCGCAAAGATTCATAAATCATGAGTCAAACCCCAAGAAACCATGGAATTGAGCCAACACCCATGATATATAGATATAAATGTTGGGATTCTTTTTATCTGTCTTTATTTTTTAACTCCCTCTGCCAGGTGGATTTTGGTGATTTTCACCCTTACTTTGGGCACTCTCACCCCCACATCAGCCCGGCTCCTGCCCAATTAATTCTGTCCTCTGACCTCAAATTAATTCTGTCCCATCCACACTCTCAGACTTGGAGTGGGGGGGCTGCAGCAGGATTCCCTTTCAGAGGGGGTAGTTCCAAGAATTCGTCACACCCCTTCACCATCTGCCCACTCCCAGACCTGGAATTGCAGGGTGAGTGTAATGGGAGAGGTGCCAGCCTATTGGTCACAGAAGGAGATGAGGAAGAGACTAGGGCCATCCTGTGCTACTGGGCTTTTTCTGCTCCACTCCAGTAAGAATGGTGTTGGGTTGCCGAAGGGAGCTTTGCTTGCTTCCTGCAGTAGCCCATTTGCTGGTCTTTCCCCACAGGTGGGCAAGTTGGGAAAACAGCCAAATTTTATTTCCTGGGTCTGCCACCTGGTACACTAAGTCTTGGCAACACCTACATGAAAGTTGCCTAACACTTGCCATCATACTTCCCAAATGTGTATCACTGTAGGAAACTTTACCTGTTTGGGTAGACATTTTCCATGTTTGGTCGCAGTCTGTGGTGAATTTTGGTTTGAGCTAAGTTCAGCTGTTTCTGAACATGAAAATATTGTAAAATGCACAATTGTGCCACTGCTAAAAATATTTCAGACTTTTTTTTCGCTACACTAGGAAAAGAGGTGGGTGTATTTCTAAACATGGTAGCTAAACCATTTTAATTGTGGACTGTTAGCATCTACTATCAATAAATTTGAAAAGCTTTAAAATGTGTTTGCTGATCATAGTAAATCATTAATTCCCATAAAGTGCAATCTTTATATGATTCCCTACAATTTTTCCTTATTAAAGTAACAGAATAAGAAAAATCACAGCATATTATTTCATTGTACCATGTAGAAGCCTAAGTGTGCACCCAGCTGTATAGATTAAAATGATAAATCCATTTAGAGGTTACACTGATATCAAGCAAAGTCACACAAGTTCATGGGCCTGATTCTCCACAACTGTGCACCTTGTGCAATTGTTTACAGCTCTTCAAAATGGATGTAAAATGCTAGAAAATCAGATGGTAGTATTGCATAACTGCTTTGCTCAAGTGTAAATTATTATACAAGATTCAAGGCAGTGGGAAAATCATGACTCATGTTTTTTGTTAATGTCACAAGTATGTAATGCACAATCCTGGAGTACTTTTGCCATTCCATAATTTGAGACTCAAGTTAACTTGGATCCTAGCATCTCAGTTCCTTACTTATATTACAAAAGTACCATACAATAACGGCATTACTGGCACAATTTATTAAACTTTAAACAAATTATTAATAATTTAACAACAACATTTCCATTAGTTCCTCTCAGTAGTTACTATTTACTTTCCAAAACTATGAGGAGAAAGATGGGCTATTCTTGCTCTAAGGATTTGGAAATATTTGTAAGGATTCATTTTCATTTTATGACCTCAAATACCGAATAATAAGAGATGCAAACATCTATATTTTATACACTGGTTATAGGCTTCCATGTATCATTTTAAAGAACTTACAAGTAGCAACAATTTGCATAATGAAAATGTTTGGGGAGGTCACAAGCTAGCACGGGAGGCGTTGGAGAGACCCATATTAGTCTGAATATAAATAAAGTAAATATAAAACATGTTTCAGCAGCAGCTTCCCTACTTGTCTGCTGGATCTTTAAAATGGTATGGAAAGGGAAGAAGTCAACAATAGCTGGAACTAGGAGGAGATGAGAGAATAAGCAGAAATGCACAGTAGATGAGAAAAGAAGTCAAATAAATAGAGAAGGAAGGAAAGGGTTATGCAAGAACCAGGAAAGAGAAGAAAGCAAGATGTAGATTGCAAAAGAGATATCAATACATGATGCCCTCAGTTGTCTGAAGAAAGGCTAGAAGACTTATTTGTCCTTTGGAACCTAAAAACTTAACACTTTGCTAAATATTTTGCATAGCCAAGCACCTTATGCTTTACTAGTCAGCCGCATAGTGATTTTCATTTTCCTCAAAGGAAAAACAGTGTATTTTTATTGCATATAATAGTAAAAACAATTTGCTCTGAAGTACACAGGATTCTGTTTGATTTCAACTTCCAAATTCATATTACTTTCTTTTTAAAAAGTGATAAGACTCATTGACTCCATTATTTAATAAAGAGCTCTTATAAATTACATAACATCCATTCCCTATTTTTCACTGCTTTTTCTTTATTGCAAACATAGCTTTAGGATTCAATCATGGCTTTAGTAGCTGGTTTGGGGGAGGAAATGTAGAGGGGCACTACAACAGTGGGAGAGCTCGAAGGCATTCTGCCTGTGCAAAACATGTATAGGCATAACATCTCCAAGAGTGTCACTGGAGTGCACATGTGACCAGCAAGTAATGTACCATGTCTCTTAAAAGAATCATATGGCCTCACTGGAGGGCTCTCTCCCTCCTTCGACATCTGTGCAGATGACAGCCACAATCCTTGAGCTACCTGACTGCAAGCAGCAATCAGTATCCCACACCACGCTGGGGCGAGGAGAGACATCCTTGTCCACTTCCACACTGACTGTGGATAGCCAATCCTGCAGGAGCATATACCACACCTTTGTAAGTGTATAGCAGCTAAGATTGCTACAGCTGCTCCCCTCACGTCCCTGTAGGGACTCCAGTATAGCCAACCTTCAGCGATCAAAAATCATGAGACGGGCGCAAAAATCACGGGCTTTTGAAAAAAGGTTATATTTTGGTTTTTGGTCTGCTTTTGATGTTAGAACTTCCCTTACCCATCCCCAGTGTGAGCGTGACACAGTGTTGCCCACTTACCCCAATTTAGAGGGTAAGGTGATTTGGGCCCCTGCCACAGGAGCTCTTATGCCCACATCTGCCCATCCTCTTGCCCAGCAACTGATTCTGCCCCAACCTCCAAATCGATCCAGTCCCCAAAGTCCCACCCTTGCATAAGTTCTGCCCAGCCTCATCCCCCCCCCATATATATCTGCCCAGCCTCCTGTTAGATCAGTCCCCATCCCAAACTCCACCTCCCCGAGAAGTTAAGACCCCAGCCCCACTCAGTTCAACCCCCTATCCTCACCTCTGCTCTTCAGAGAGTTCTTCACACACTCACATACCCTTGCATGCCTGGGGGTGGTAAGGGGTGCAGCAGAGTTCCCTCTCCATGTTCCAGACTGGGACGGTGGCTCCAAGGACTCTTCAGCCCCCTCTGCCCCTTCCCAGGCTGTGTGCTGCAAGCAAGGGGCAGGGGAAGCAGAGGCACCATCCATTCCCTTTACACTTTATATGCGCTTATAGGAAAGGGAGGGAGAGAAGGGGAAGGAGTCACTATGAGCTACTGAGCTCTTTCCTCCCTCCCAGCCTTTCCATGTTCAGGTTGCTGGTGGAAGGGAAAAGGGGAGGGAGAGCTCTGCCTGCAGCATCTCCAATTGGTTGTTCAGCCCCAGAAAGTGAGCAACTGGGGGCAGACAACCAGAAGGCTCAAATTCACTTGAAGCCTGGAGCTTCTCCAGTTATCACTTGACTGGGTTCCAGCAGTGCCTAGAATAGTCCTGATCTAGCTCTAAGAATACAGTGGTCCTTTCTGTTAATGCTGCCCAGGGAGCTGTGGTTGGTGCAGAGAAGGATGGGACCATAGCCCTGTCCACTACTGCCGGCAGTACTGAGGTACCCCACCCCCCACCCTTTAAACTGAAGGGGATGAAAACCCTGGTTTTATTGAAGTTAATGGTAATTTTGCCATCAACTTAAACGAAACCAGGACTTCAGCCATGGGATATGTTGAACAATATTCTTGCTGCCTCCCTGCTCCACCCCATATGAGTGTGGGTGGAAGACAAAAGGATTTACTATGATATGGGTAAAAAAAAAAGACAAAGTGTTCACCATGACTTCAGAGTGCTGCTTGGAAACTTCAGCTCATCATCGTAAACTACAAACCCCTGGGCAGTAGAGAGACTTCAGTGTCCCTGGGGTTTTATCATCAATGACATCCTCTAGAAAGTGAGATTGTTGAATGAAAATACCATATTTCTTTCTCCATTTACAGACAGCACTTCATTTTTTTTCGATTTTCATAGGAAGGGATTGGATGAATTTGATCTGCTTGAAAAACTCTGCAAAGCTATCTTGACATCTATATCTGCTTCATTCTTTATGCTGCCTGTTGCACTGGCTTGCTGATGTACTGGTTGCAATGAGGTTATTTTAAAGTATTCAGATCAAAGTGACATAAAATTTACCAAAGACTGACTATGTCCAATTTACTGTTGTCTTTAGGCTCAGGCTGTTTCAAAAGTCTCAATTTTTTTTTCCTCTGATTTCCTAGAAGAGCATATAAAGTGTACATATTGTGCCCAATTTACAAGCTGTTAAAGGTATGTTATATCAAGCAATTTTTATTTTGGAAGGCTTCTGAGGCTTTTGTAGCTCCAGTCAGAAACTAATTATTAATGCTGACCACGAGGTGAACTCTGTCAGTATGAGGTGTTAAGCCTCTTCAATTTTTATGATTTCCAAAGGAATTGCATGTTATCAGTCTAGACAAAAGAGCTTTTCAGAGCTATCATTAGAGTGCAAGCAATAGAAATTATTAATCACCTGCTACATGCCATACAATTGTGCTAAAATATTTTCAAAAATAGTCATTTCATGGTGTGTGATAAATAGTCAAGCACTTTGAAAATCACTATCTAGGCACACCCTGTGCCATTTTAGAGATAATTTTCAGGAGGCTATTAGCATTCCAGGACTCTTGTGATGTAGATACCGCGCTAACCATCTTCCTTATCCAGCATTGCCAGTCCTTCCCTGGCTCATCAGAACTTGCACTGGGCCCTAGTTAGCTCTAAATCTCAAATTCTAAACCAAGGGTCCGATTTTCCTCTCCTATAAAGGTGCTGAAGAAACTATGGATCTGACTGAAGTAAATGGGAGTTAATTGAGTCCTGAGGGGAAACATTAGTGTACATATTGTGCCAATTTACAAGCGGTTCAACTTTAAAGGTATGTTAAATCAAGCAATTTTTATTTTGGAAGGCTTCTGAGGCTTTTGTAGCTCCCCCTAGAGTTCTAGCTAAATTCTCCCTTTAAAGGGGAAGATTTTGAAACCAAGTGAAGACAATGAATGTGTGGACAACAAACCCCATGGAGACTGATGGTCTTCAGGCAAATCTTATGCATCTGGTGCCTCCAGGCCATGGGGTACTGATGGCGTCCCCTTTCTTCACCCTAGTGCAGGGGTGGGGTTGCAGTTGCACTCTCTGGCTTGAAGTGGTTTCCATCATATACAGGGTTTACAGTTTTGTTCAATAGCTCTCAGCACTCCCACTATAAAAATTGTTCCAATGCCACTGCCCTAGGTGTTCTGTGCTCCCATTGGACACCTCCAACCATGCCTATCAAAAGGGAATGCAGTCATGAAGCACAAATTAATGCTATAGTAAATAGTATTAATTTATGCACAGCTACCAAGTGCTTTTGGAGGGAAGCACGCCCTGCAGATTGACTTCTCCCTGGCTTCATCCCCAGGAAATCCTGCAGTGTCCCTACCACATGAAGTTTGGATAGAGAGAGCTTTTGTCGGATTGGAGGAAGTAGGGGCAAGTTGTCTTTGGGCTCTTGTCCTACTCCTTTGTCTTCTTAGAATTAACAAGCATACAGTCATTTTTCAGACGAAGCCTTTCCTCCTGCAGAACTTTTTTTACTTCAGGACCTGATGAGCTGTCCCCCTTGGACATTACATTTAAAAAGGTTGTTTTTTATTTGAATACTTAACTGATTTCTATTCCCATCTCATAAAATTTTTACAATAAGTCTATTAATCAAAGCTAAATGTAAATGAAATTCCTATTGAATTACCTATTATTGTCAGCACTATAGATACCATAATACTAAATAATGTTACTGATGTACCTGTGTGCAGCCAAAGAATAACCAAACAGCACTTCATAATGTGGTTTATTATTTCACACTGAAGATGGGACAGAGTCTGCTAGATTTAGGATATGACCTGATATACATTACTGCAAATGATGTAAATTTTATTTTCTGCTTGCTAGGGAGGCAAATGATAGAACATTATTTTATGCAAACTATTAAGCAAACTTCAGCCTGAGGCATAACTCAGTTATTAACAAACTCATAAAGGAGGCTGAGTGCCAGCCCTTCTGCAAATAATTCATAGATGATGGACTGAGGTGCCACATCTCTCAATTTGCAAATACAGCTCCCAGTCAGAAGAACATAAGAATGGCCGTACTAGGTCAGACCAAAGGTCAATCCAGCCCAGTATCCTGTCTACCAACAGTGACCAATGCCAGGTGCCCTGGAGTGAGTGAACCTAACAGGTGAGGCTCAAGTGATCTCTCTCCTGCCATCCATCACCACCCTCTGACAAACAGAGACTAGGGACACCATTCCTTACCCAGCCTGGCTAATAGCCATTGATAGACTTAACCTCCACAAATTTATCCAGTTTTCTTTTAAACCCTGTTATATTCCTGGCCTTCACAATCTCCACGGGCAAGGAGTTCCACAGATTGACTGTGCACTGTGTGAAGAAGAACTTCCTTTTATTGTTTTAAACCTGCTGCCCATTACTTTCAGTCTTGCAAAGCGCTGAGGGTCTCCTTCAGGGTAATGAGTGCTTTCGAAGTTAAAGGGTGCTCAGTGCCATGAGAAGGAGCTCAGCATTTTGCCAGTTCAATCCTTTTATCCCTTTTGCTTTCATATAATCTCAAATGCCTTTTGTCTTTGGGCTTGAACCTACTGGCAGTGAAGTCAATAGCAAAACTCCTACTCGCTTCTATGGGAGCAGAATTGGACCCTTTCTTTGGAATGTCTGAATCAGGTAGCTGCCATCTATTTTTACAGATTGGCTTCATGCAGTTATCTCTTCTAGCTCATTTTAGATGCTTCAGTATCTGCACAGATTTAAAAGGGCACTCTAAGATTAAATTCATATTTCAGATAAGATTCCTTACATCTGTTATCAATCCCTAGATTATTTATACTGATTTTTTTAAATCTCATTTACTTGCCCATCTTTATTCTATGCCTTTACTATTTTACACTCAGTTTAGCTTGGATGACAAAGCTACATGGTCAGTTTCACTTTGTTTTACAAAGGTGCTGAGCAACCACAACTCCCATTCTCTTAAATAAGAACTGTGAGTTCTCCGCAATTTTTAAAATTAGGCCATTTACATAGGGGCCTATATATGGCTAATCGGTGCCTGACTTCAGGCACTCAAGTTGGAAAATGTTGGCCTCTATCTTTAATTTGATGATGATTTACGGATTTAAATTTAAATGTATATACAAAGTTTCTTTGCTATGAAGCTGTACTAATTCTTATTCAGAAATTGAATTATTATGGATGTCATCCAGAGTTATGAAATATAAATGTGCTTTTTGGCCTTAAAATCGAAATTCGCCAGCACAAGGGAACTAATTTGCAGTTCCTTGTAATTATTGTCAAAAGATTCTTGTACATGTAAGATGATGCATCTCAGTGCACATATTTGTAGAAACTCTTATTAATCAATACTTGCCTCTGGCTATATTTTTGCAAATTAGTTAAGCTTTGGTGGATGTAGTAACACCATATATAACCTACTGATCATAATGAAAACAATTATTAGAAATATGATCCTCATTTGTCTGTTGTCCATCTGGTTAATAGATATTGCAAAATGAATTCATTTCTTCTGTATTTGCATCTCTTGTAAATTATAAAGTAGTTGCAAATTTAATACAATCAGAGCAATTTTAATGGAGAAAATAGGAGTCTCTTTCTTAAGTGTTTTTGAAAGTTATCTTTAAATAATGTTGAATGAGATATACAGGATTACTAACCATCTTTTCTGATCCTGGTAATGTAACAGAAGGTTGGCAGATTCCTAAGGTAACATAGAATTCAGGCCATTTCTCTGTAACGTGGTAATCTGTATCAGTGTATGCACAGAACCTGATCCTGAAAATAAATAAATAATCATATTCTACTGAAGTTAATGTCAAAACTCTTCATTAGGTAAAAGTTTGGGCCCTACATATATATATATATATATATATATAGATACACATATATATATATATATATATAAAGAGAGAGAGAGAGAGCTGTATTACTTATCTAAGTGATACAAATACTTTTCATGTGTGAATAAAGTCTCATTATGCATTCAAAATTATAATGTGTAGAAAATTGATAAGGGAAGCTAAATTGATAAGAGACGAGAGAAAAATTCATGTCTGGCAGAACTAAAGACAATAAGAAGGACTTTTAAAAAGTATATTCATAACAAAGGTGATTCTAACAATGGTATAGGCTCATTACTAAACAGACCTAGTAAAATAGTTAACAATGACAAAGAAAAGGCAAAAGTAGTCAATAAATATTTCTGCTCTGCATTAGAAAAGAAGCTGAATGATGTACTCATATCACATGAGGATGATGAAGTACTTCCCACTCCATAGTAAGTAAAGAGAATATAAAACAGCATCTACTATGGACAAACGTTTTTAATCAGCAGGCCCAAATAACTTGCACCCAAGAGTCCTAAAAGAGTTGGAGATCTCTTACCCACTGATGTAAGTAGGAAAATTTAAGAAGACTGGAAGAGTGCTTCAAAAAGGACGAATGGAGTGACTCAGGTAACTATAGACCAGTTAGGCTGACATCAATCCAGGGCAAAATAATGGAAAAGCTGATAAAGGGTTTAATAAAGAGCTGAAAGTTGGAAATATAATCAATGCCAGATAGTCAACATGGTTTCCATGGAAAATAGGTCTTCTCAAATAAATCTGATTTTATTCTTTGATGAGATTACAAGTTTGGTTGATAAAGGTAATTGCCTAGATGTAGTAGACTTTTGTAAGGTCCTTGACTTATTATTATTCACACATTGATTAAAAAATTAGCACTATACTATATCAATAAAGGACATGTTAAATGCATTAAGAACTGGCTAGCTGACAAATCTGAAAAATTATTTGCTGATGAAAAATACCATAAAATGTGTGTGTTTCTAACAGTGTGTGTGTGTGTTTCTAACAGTGTGTGTGTGTTTCTAACAGTGTTCTTCAAGTGTTCTTCAAGGTTCAGTACTAGGGTGGCCTCAGTACTAATCAGCATGTTCATCTGTGACAGGAGTTAAATATAAAATCACTGCTGATAAAATTTGTACATGACATAAAGATTGGCAGAGAGGTAAGTAATGAAGACAGTAAAGGGACAATCATACAGAGCAATCTGGATTGTTTGATAACCTGTGCCCATTCAAACAAACTGTTTTAATCAAGCCAGATGCAAAGTCAGAGAGAGAGAGAGAGAGAGAGAGAGAGAGAGAGAGAGAGAGAAATAAGAACAATGAATTCAGGGCATACCTACAGAATGGGGGATGTGTCTTGGAAAGCAGTGATTCTGAAAAAGATTTAGGGGGTCATAGCAGACAAACAATTCAACATGAGCTCCCAGTGTGGTGCTGCGGCAAAGATAGCTAATGCAATCCTGGAATGTATAAAGAGGGGGGGTAGTGAGTAGGAATAAGGAAGTGATTTTTAACTCTGTACACAGCACTGGTGAGATCAATGCTGGAATATTGTGTCCAGTTCTGGGGTCCACTTTTAAAAAGGACATTGAAAAATTGGAGAGGATGCAGAAAAGACCCACAAAAATGACTCGAGAACTAGAGAAAATGCTTTACAATGAGAGACTTAAGAGAGTTCCATCTGCTTACTTTATCAAAAAGAAGGCCAAGGGGTGGCTTGATAACAGGGTATAAGTACCTTCATGGGGAGAAAATACTGGAGGGCTGTTTAACTTAACAGAGAAATGCATAAAAAGAAGGAATGGCTGGAAGATTAACTAGACAAATTCACAAATGCTTTACAGTGAGGTGATTAACTATTGGAACAAACTACCAAGGGATGTCTCATATACTGTAAGGTCTGACCTCCTGCTCATTGCATCACCTCTTGATGGTTCAGTGACTATTTGGTGAAGAAATCTGTCATCTATCACATGCAGGAAAATCTGGACTCTATTATCGTTAGTAGCACTTGTTCTCCAATTTATATCTGGGAAGATAAAGTTTCCCAAAATCATACTGTAGTATTTATTTAATTAAAAATGTTAGAGGTCTCTCTCCATATCCAGATTGGACCCTAGAGGCCTGTAACATGCTCCAAGCACGGGCCCTCTAGTAGCTTTCTTCCTCAAAGTGATTTTGGCCCAGACAGACTCTATCCTATCCATTCCTTCATTTCTAATTTTTTTACAGTGTAACTCGTCATTAATATACCATGCTACTCCACTGCATTTGCCTTTATTTCAGTCTTTCCTGAACAGCACATACCACTCAATATCTGTATTCCAGTCATGACTACTATTCCACCATGTTTCTGTTATCCCTATATGGTTTCACTTCCAGCACCAGCAGTTCTAGTTCCTCCATTTTGTTAAACAGGCTCCTTGCATTGGTATACAAACATCTTAATTGTTGCTGCTTGGCTTCACCCACATTTCTCACCGGATTGGGTACAGTCATTCTATCCCAGTATCTATCTGACTATCTGACTGGCATCATCACTATCCTTCCTCTTAATGGCCATTCTCCTACCCACTGCTCTTCTTTTCTTCATTGCTGTGTCCTTCCTTACTTGATTTTCCTCTCTCTCAATGTTAAAATCAGGCATGGAGATCCCATGAACATCTCCCAACCATCTCCCCCAAGATCCTAGTTTAAAGCTTTTTTCAATCAGTTGTGCCAACCTCCATCCCTGTAGTCTACTTCCCTGCCTACTCACGTGAAGTCCAGCCCAAGAGAACAGTTCTCTGTCCATGAATGTCTTCCAGTGGTCAAAGCCCTCCTTATAACACCACTACCTGAGACATCTGTTGATCATCATAATCTTGTCTTGCCTTCATTCTCTATGATGGATGCTCTATCTATTGATGTCTGCAAATTAAGACCAGATACCTTTCTGTAAGATATGTTTTAGCCAAATACCAGTTATTGGACTCATACAGGGTTAACTGGGTGAAATGTAATGGTCTGTGACATACAGGAGGTCAGAGTAAACCATCTAGCCTTAAAAATCTATTAATATGTGTTTAAAATGTGAAAGATGAGTCTAGTTTTGCACATGTTGAATTTACTCTGGCTGGACTCAGCTATTCAGACCCCTAAGAAAATATCTAGGAAAATATTTTCATCTGAAGACTGAACACTGAAATCACCAAAACTGTTCATGTGCTGCACACTTACTCAATCATACCTTATATTTAGAATACAAATATACCCAATGGCATCTCCTTAGTTTTTTTAATTACTTTTCAATTTTATTAAATGGAGAGTCTTGCTGATTACACATATTGACCTATAGGACTGCATTCTAATTAACAACAAGGCAGGCACTTTCTGGGTGTACTCTGTGTCCATCAATGGCTCTTAGCCAGGGTGGGCAGGGATAGCGTCCCTAGCATCTGTTTGCCAGAAGCTGGGAATGGGCGATGGGATGGATCACTTGATGATTACCTATTCTGTTCATTCCCTCTCTGGCACCTGGCATTGGCCTCTGTCAGAAGACAGGATACTGGGCTAGATGGACCTTTGGTCTGACCCAGTATGGCCATTCTTATGTTCTTATTCCTTTTTCATGCAAAAAGCAAATAGCATCTTTAAAGCTCCAAAGAAACTGGAAACAATTAGAAATATCTGGTGGTAAAAAACAAGGTCAGCTGAACCAAAAATAGCTCATTCATTTAGTACAAGCAAAGATTATACTTCTATAAGAACAGAAGTATTAGGTAAATAAAGATCACATTTTACAGAGAGTTTAAGGACATAAGCAGCATTGAGCTCCTAAAAAATCAGTACTGCCAACTGTCAAAAATCATGAGTCAGCCTGCCAAAAATCATGGCATTGGCTTAAAAGTAATCAATTCTGGGTTATTTGTATTTACCTTCTGGCCTTTGAGCCTTCAGGGTAAGCTTGGATCACACTTTTTAAGCTTTTCACCTCTACTCTGAGAGTTAAAACTCACTTTTCTGTCAAATTAAAGCTGAAATTCCCACATAATCATTTGTCTCCAGGAGCTAAAGCTTTATGCAAAACATCAGCTGTTGCAAAGAATCATGATAAAATCACAAGGGTTGGCAACACTGAAATAGAACTAAGATATGAATATAGAAGTATGCCGGGAAAGAGACTGAGAATTTGATCTTTTAAGAAAGAATAAAGATTTTATCAAATGTGAAGAGTGATCGTAAAGAAAATAAAAGCAACCTCACCTTCTTTTACTGAAAGCAAGAAGTGACTTGGAACAGCAATGATTTGATAATTGAACTGCAAGGACTTCTCTGCTCCAATTATAGCACAGATTTGGGGTTGTAGTAATAGTGACTTCAACTGGGAGTTAATGCTGCTACTTTGGGTCATTCATTCCATGTTTGGATTTGGGGTCATTGGGAGATATAGATACTTGTTTAGACCAAAAAAAAAAAAAAAGGGTTCCTAAAGTTAAGTTATTGTGTTCATATTTAGGCACCTCAATACAGGGATGATTTTAAAAAAGGGTGGAACATCCAATGGCTGCTGAGAGGTGAGGGATTCTCAACAGGTTTTAAAATTAGGCTGCGATTTAGGTGCTTAAATATGGACATAAGATAGTAATTTTAAGCACCCATTTTTAAAAAAATTTGGCCTAGATTGGCTTTTTATCATATACAGTTTCTAAGTTTTACATCTTTTTCTTGTTTGTTTATCATAAATGGGAAATAGGAACCCCTGGAAGCTGTTGAATGTTATTTTGCATCATCATCACCCCACAGCAGCTCAGTAATATTGAACTTCATACGACATCACCACCTGGAATGAGTGGGAAAAGGGCAGCCACGTTGGTTGTGTGTTTGAGCATGGCCGAGTTTAATTCTCCTTGACTGCCACATCAAAATGCAAACCGTGCTAAATGCTAATCACAGGCATCTGTGATTCAATGCTTTTCAACAACAATTTATTAACATGGGGAGAAGTTAGCATGGGTAAGATGTTTTTATTCATGAAAATGTATTTCAATAATTTGTAAATACCATCAAAATGTAATTATGAAAACAGCAGTTAATCTGTGGGGCTTTCGCTGTTTGAACGTACTGTCCTAGTTAAATGAACAAAATATTATATATTTATTATTAGCTGAGCATGTGAGGGAGCCTCAAGAACATAAATTGGCTCCTAGCATTGATAAATATGATATTTTTTAAAGAGAAAACATACTGTCCCTGCGTATTTAGCACTGTACAGCAGTAACTTGTGCTAACACTGAAAGCTATGTAACTCTTTCCTATCATTGCTAGTTAGCATTGT
>ML677333.1:38520915-38613559 GCA_007922305.1 Dermatemys mawii
AGCATTGTAGCTATTGTCTACATAGAAAGTTTTTAAAGTTGCTAATCTTTCTCTATGTACAGTTACCAGTGCAGAAATCCTCGCTCTCCTCCGGACCTGGACTTCTTTCATACGAAAAGGCTTAGATGCTCCATTTGAGTAATCCTGCCATGATCCAGACAATTTAGGAGCTCTGTCCGAGGAAGGAACAATAACAGGAGGCAAGAGCCTCTTTCACTGGGAAGCTCTTAAACTCTGCTGTACAAGGAAGGAAATTTCAGTCATGAGGAGGACTTTATAAAGTGTGCATGACTAAAGTTACTTTATACAGTGTGCATAGTTGGTTGAACAATATTCTAAGATCTACAAAAATGGGGGGAGGGACTTTTTCCAACACACATTGTAATATCAACAGGTCGAAGGGAATTTTGTAAACCTCTCACTCTAATAACTCTAGATTAAAACAAAAATAGAAAAATTAAAATACAAAAAATTACCAGAATATTTTAGTTGTTTAATGAGGTACACATTAAACAACTAAATGTTTAATTTCCTATTTTTTGTAAAGACAAATAACACTGAAAAGAAATAAATGATGTGGAACTATTTTGTGGGTGGAGCTCAAATATTGTCATGTACAAGATGCATACCCCAAAAAAGTAAGGGTTCGTTCACAGCCCTGTCTCATTCCATACAAACCAAGGTCATATGCAATATGAATGTCACCAAGTACCCACAGACTGTGGGAAGTCTGCAAGAGACAGGTAAGTGCTTGTGTGTTTCAGTTTTAAATATAAATTTTTAAACATCTAAGCACTTAAATGGGTCCTATAGACTTCCCAGGGTCTGCTGGAATTCTCACCAACTTTTAAAGGTTTTCCTGTGGAGCCAGGCTTTATTCAATATGCACCTTCACTTCCAATGAGACAGGGCTAAAATACTTTTAGCATGACACAAATTCTGCACAACTTATTTACACATGCAATGTGCAGCACATGACATTAGAACATTAGGAAATTGTTATTAAAATATCAGTGTCAACTGGAGCTATAATGAGAGCCACTTCAATTTAGGCTTCAACAATTTCTTTTAGCCTTTATTATGTGTGTCTTAAGACAATGCTATAGTGACACTGGCAAACCAGGTACCAGTTCATGCCAAAGCCTCAGGTCTCACTGAACACTTACAAATGCATAGCTGGAAGTTCAGCCAATTCACTTGTTTATTAGTATAGCTCAAAGTGCTTGTTAAATGTATAACACTGTATTTGGTGTTCAAATTTCACAAAAACTAATAGGATGTTTCTATGCATTGCTTTCACTTATCTGTAACCTATTATAATGTAACAGCAAGCTTTTACATTGTGTGCACCCCTACAACCAAATCAACCAAGAAAGAAGCCTTGTGTAATGCAAATGAAGAACTTTAACAGGAAAGTACTAAGTCTTGCACATTTGAAGGCAAGTGTGATGAGAAGAGATCAAAGACTCTAAATGTGGTCCTCTCTCTCTGCCAGTCAAAGAAAGAGCCCATGTGAGCAGTGACCTTGCTATCTTGTTTTCTATGAGAAAAAGTTATAAGTACAGATTCTTCATAAGGTGAGTGCATAACTGGTTGGAAACCCCTTTCCAGAAAGTAGTTATCAGTGGTTTACAATTCCAGCTAAGGCATATCAAGTGGGGATCCACAGTTCTGGGTCCTGTTCTGCACAATATCTTCATCAAATGATTTAGATAATGGCATAGAGAGTACACTTGTATAGTTTGCGGATGATACCAAACTAGGAGAGGTTGCAAGTGCTTTGGAGGATTGAATTAAATTCAAAATGATCTGGACAAACTGGAGAAATGGTCCGAAGTAAATAGGATGAAATTCAATAAGGACAAATGCAAAGTACTCCATTTAGGAAGGCACAATCAGTTGCACACATACAACATGAAATGACTGCCTAGGAAGGAGTACTGCAGAAAGGGATCTGGGGGTCATAATGGATCAAAAGCTAAATATGCGTTAATAGTCTTGTGAGCAAGACACAGCAAGTAATTCTTCTGCTTTACTCCATGCTGATTAGGCCTCAACTGGAGTATTCTGTCCAGTTCTGGGCACTACATTTCAGGAAAGATGTAGACAAACTGAAGAAAGTTCAGAGAACAACAACAAAAATTATTCAAGTTCTTGCAAGCACAACCTATGGGGGAAGATTGAAAAAATGAGATTTGGTTTTGTCTGGAGAAGAGAAGACTGAGAAGGGACGTGATAACAGTTTTCAAGTACACAAAAGGTTGTTACAAGAAAAAGGGAGGAAATGTTCTCTTTAACTTGGGGGATAGGACAAGATGCAATGGGCAGTTTAGGTTGGACATTAGAAAAAGCTTCCAAACTATTAGGGTAGTTAAGCTCTGGAATAAATTGCCCAGGGAGCTGGTGGAATCTCCATTATTGGAGATTTATAAGAGCAGGTTAGATGAACACCTTTCAGGAATGTTCTAGATAATACTTAGTCCTTCCATGAGTGCAGGGGACTGGACTAGAGGACCTCTCAAACTCCTTTCCAGTCCTACAATTCTATGATTTCCTTTTCTTACCTAATAAACTTTAGTTAATTTAATATAGACTCGGCTACCAGCGTTATCTTTGGTGCGCAATCTAAGATGCAACTTGATTTGGGTGAGTGAATGGCCTCTTAAGATTGGGAATAACCTGAAATATTTGTGATTTTTGGTATAAGTGACCATTTATCACACAGTCCAGTTTGCTTGTGTTCGGCAACATAGACTGCATCTTATGTGGACTGTCTGAATCAGGGGTAGGCAACCTATGGCACTCGTGCCAAAGGCAGCATGAGAGCTGATTTTCAGTGGCACTCACACTGCCTGGATCCTGGCCACCAGTCTGGGGGGCTCTGCATTTTAATTTAATTTTAATTTTAATTTAATTTTAAATGAATCTTCTTAGACATTTTATTTACTTTACATACAACAATAGTTTAGTTCTATATTATAGACTTATAGAAAGAGATCATCTAAAAACGTTAAAATTTATTACTGGCACACGAAATCTTAAATTAGAGTGAATAAATGAAGACTCAGCACACCACTTCTGACAGGTTGCCAACACCTGGTCTAAATGAACTGTCTGCGACTCTATTATAAGACTATTGTAGTACTTTGGGGCTTCACATTTGGTATTGAATTGGTGAAATCTAATTATAGAACACACTACCCATTTGGGGTGTCTGATCTGCTTTTGACAGTTTCTGTTCAGGGTTGTGAGCCACTCCAGACAGCCTGACAGATATTATCACCTATGAATTACATACACTTGCAAAAACAGATAAGTCAAGCAAGACGATTGAGTTACCTCTCCTGGAGACTAGGTCACTCTTTTCAAATCCCTGGTCTCTGCTATGTTTGCCCCTGTATCTTTTCCACTCTTTTGTTGTCAATCACATATCTTTTATCTCCTGATCCATAGTTTTCAACAGACTCAGTTTACCAAGTTACCTCATCTGTGTACTTATCCATTCTGAACCCCTAATTAAAACATTCTCAGGCATAAAACACAATAAATTAACAAACTAATACATTTGTCCTTATGCTGCTAAAACTTAGTTTAAACAGTCTACTTCTGTCATCCCCACTGGTTCTACCCAGTTGTTTTTATCTTTCTGGTCTGTCCTTGTGTCCTTGGGTTTTTACTTGTTAGCTTGCCTGTTAGTGAGGGACACATGAAGCTAACAATTCCTTCATGACACTCTGCTTCATCCTGCTACTTGCATAGACTAAGGATTTTATAGACACACAAACAAGGCTTCATGGTTTACACCAGGGGTCTCCAAACTACAACCCGAGGGCCGGATCCGGCCCATGGCTTCAATTTGTCCGGCCCTCCAGTTGAGCAGGCACGTGGAGAAGCTGCCACTGTCTCACCCTCCCCACCCGTGAGCTGCTGCCAGCAGCCCCATGTGCAGAGGGCTGAGTGCCCCCAGAGCAGCGGCTGGAGAAGTAAAGAGGGTGGGCAGCGGCCAGAGGAGCAAAGGGGGAGGGTAATTTTGCACATATGGAATTTTTTCACAGTCGCTTTGGCCCGCGAAGCCCCTTCAAAAATCTAATATGTCCCTCGTCTCATAAAGTTTGGAGACCCCTGATTTACACAACCCTGAAGCTGTTTCAGCTAAGTACTGAAATGCTGCATCAGATTGGGGTCTGGCTCTACCCTTTTTGCTGCCCCAAGCAAAAAAAAACAGGCAGCCGGAGCGCCGCTGCTGAAGCAAACTAAAAAAACAACAAACAAACCACCAGAGAACCCTGTCGCTGAAGAAAAAAGAAACCCGACCGAAGTGGAGTTTGCTGCCCTAAGAATGGACGGCATCCTGCCCCTCACCGGGAACTGCCCCAAGCAGACGCTTCCTACTCTGGTGCCTAGAGCCAGCCCTGCATCAAAGGCACCATATAAAAAGCAAAAAAACCCACCCTTAATATTTTCTTATATATAATATTAATTTCTCTAACATTATTTAATATGAGTATTTGACTAGCACAATTCACTATATGATTTTCTAACAGTGATATGAACACTTGTCCCCTGGGAACTAGCCTGACAACACTAAGTCATCTAATACAGAAATAAGATTTTGAAAAATTTCTATCTATAAGTACACAAAACCAGTTTACACAGTTAAGGCAACTTACCTCTGCTGCTGTAGAAAAACTGATCAAAATTCCTCCTGTCACAGAATACAGCTGATCAAACAGTTTTATGTCTGATCATCCTGTTTCACCAAGGCATCCTATGGGATGCTCTGTGGCTTTTTAAGACACTGTGAATCTAAATCACTTTTCTCATTGTCGTGGCTTTATGGTAAAAGGAAATTCATATGAAAAACATGAACTATAATAAGACCCTAATAAGAAAGGTGAATATACTTGCTTACCTAACAACGGTAAATTAAAGGAATGAGAAACAAACGTACTGTTGCCCTCTTCTGACCCAGGCAGCTAGTAAAGTTTTCAGGCTCTGGGGATGTTCCAGTTAGAAGTAGAAATTGATGGAGTCTGGTATTTGCTTTAATGCAATCAACTTCCTTTACAAGGAATGTACAAAGTCCTGCTTCTCTGAATGCAGGAGGAACCAAGAACAAAAGGTTCAACAAAAGCTGCTGCTGGAAGGTGCATTGAAGCAGCAGCAGTAGGATCTGCCCTCCTTTTCCAGCTCTCCCCACAGCCTGCTTTCCTCACTCACTCCCGGGGCTCTTGGGCTAGATGGGGCTCCACCTGAGCTGCCTGGCGCTGAGCACCATGTCTCAACTGTTCTTCCCCGTCCTGAAGATTCCCCCGACTCACCTCAGTGGGCTGTCCGCAAAGCAGGCAGCAGGAAGCACTGGGACTCCAGCAGCAGGGAAGGAGAAGCAGCCCCATGTAGCTGGGAAGGGAGGTCAGCCCGCAGCAGCCAGCCAACCACCCTGCTGCTACTTCCCTCCCTGCGCTGCACGAACACAGGATGACTGCTGCAGCCAGAGGAGCTGCTGTCTTCTTGCTGCTGGGCGTCCTGGCAAGAGGCGGTCCGAGAAATCGTGGGGCACACGTGACCCGGCATTCCGCCTCCCCGCCCATGTGTTGCCTCTCACCAGACCGAAAAGCTCTCTCCAGCATTTTCCAGAGTCACACTGTGCATACAAGCTGTTGCTTGGCTTTCTTCCCAACTCCCTACTCCAGCCCTGAGCCCCCTCCTGCACCCAAACTCCCTCCTGAAGCCTGCACCCTTCATCCCTGCCCCAGTTCTGAGGCCCCTCTCCCAAACTCCCTCCTGGAGTCTGCAACCCCCCATGCACCTCCCCCACACCCTAAACCTCTCATTTATTGCCTCCCCCCAGAGCCCACACTCCCAGACAGAACCCTCACCCCTTTTTGCACCCCAGCCCTCTGCCCCAGCCCAGTGAAAATGAGCGTGAGCATGAGTAAATGATCGGGGGGAATGGAGTGATTTGCGGGATGGAGAGCTCTGAGAATGGGGGTGGGGAGGGCAACAGTGTTTGGTTTTGTGCAATTAGAAAGCTGGCAACCCTAGACAGTGGTGACCAGAAACACCTAATAGAGCTGACTTGGGCTTGCAGGACTCAAGGTAAGGAGCTGTTTAATTCCAGTGTAGACATTCAGGCTCAGGCTGGAACTTGGGGTGCAGCCCAAGCCTTAACGTGCACTGCAACTAAACAGCCCCTCAGCCTGAGCCCCAGAAGCCCAAGCCAGCTGGCATGGCCCAGCTGCAGGTGTCTAATTGCAGTGGAGACCTATGCAAAGAAGTTATGATCCAAGCAGTCACTACTACTTTTCAGAATAACATTGTAGAGGCAGATTTCACAGGAATTCATTCATCTGCTTTCTGTAGTTCTCGCCTCAGGTGAAAGTTCTAAAGATTTAGGAGTGATATCGATCTTTTTTCAAAAATGCCATATTAGCATTATGCATTGTGCTGTCACTCTCAGTCTCACCTTCTAAAGATAAACCTCACTCACTGATCACATTTTGCAAGGAAGGATAAATATCTCATGCACTTTAGAAGATCTAACTATAATACGCTTCCAGCTTTAGGCAATGAATTTTTTTTTTTAAATACCAAATGCTCTATCACAGATCTGGTAATTTTGTGCAGTTTATTGTTAGATGGCTCTGCTGATCTTTCTTTGTTGCAAACTGCTTTTTGATGCATTAACTTCTTTTTTAAGAAAAAAAAAGAAAGCAAGAAAGCTCTACTATTATGTGAATGAGAAAAAGTAACAAAAACAAATACCTCTGTAAACAGATATCCACAAACTATTTAGCTGATGGCTACTTCAGAATAACCTTAGAAGCATTATGGCTTCATTCATTCATTTGTTTTGAATGATATTTTGTTGTGTTTAGTAAAATGCATATAGGAAATACTTCTGTAAACCAATACAACAATGAGGAATTAGGAAAATATTAAATCAACTGAATATTTAATCGTTCTGCAGCACACTATCACAGGATGACCACTGATATACAGAGGCTGTTTTATTCATAAGTAAATTGATTGGATTTTCAGAATATATAATATTTGTAAATAATAAGACAACTTTTTGCAGCTCCTCCCCCAATGAAAAAGGGCTTACTGTACAAGTGAAGCTAATTGGCACCACAGGATTTTCCCTCAAAGGGAAATTGAGTTTATGGAATCGGTAAGGCCCATATATATGACAAAAGGAAATTTAATATAAAAGTGTGTCATTTCTCAAAGTTTTATTTAATGATTTTCTATTTCTAAATATTACTTCATTATGCAATGTAATTGGGTGAATATAACTGCTATCTGGGTGCTGTCAGTAGCTCCCAAGGCCAATGTTTTCACAATAGCTTAGTCATGGGATTTAAATGAACATGTTCAAGTTCTGGGTATCATCCTGGTATTAAAATTGAGAATAATCATCTCTGTTTTTAACCAGGAGATGTGAGTGTTGCATGTGGAGTTTTAAACGGGTCAGCCACCTTTGTGAGAGTCCTCCAGCTCCAGGTCCTTGCTGATCCCAAAGCAATCTCACTTCCATCTGATGCTACTTCTTTTTTCTCCCCTTGCCAGACAGTTTCCCTGCCAACAAGCTGTCCAGCTCTCTTCTGAGCTGGCCAGTCCCAGGGATTAACTGGTCTCTCTTCCAAGCTGCCTTCACCTCTGCTATCAGGACCAGAAGCCCATTTCTCTCATCTTCCAAAATTTCAATTTGAAATTCCAGGCCTCCCTTGTCTGTGGCTCTTTCATCAAAGGTCAGATGTCTGATTTTCTCCACAGCGGCTAGTTCCCACTGACACCTGTCTGTCAGAGAGGTCAAGCTTTCTACATAGACTCATAGAAGATTAGGGTGGGAAGAGATCTCAGGAGGTCATCTAGTTCCACCTCCTGCTCAAAGCAGGAAATCATCTTTCCCTCCCAGCACTGTATTGAACATCTGACATCGCTAAAAGGTGTTGCCATGGCTGCAGCATCCACTTTTATGCAGCCATAGGAATTTCTGTCCAGGACATAGGAACTCTTCTTAAACTGCAGGACAGGCCCTATGATGATGAGCAGGACAAACATCTGGATGTGCATGAAAGGTAAAAGTAAGAGATTGCTGTTGTATAAACACCCTTTATGCTATTCCTGGACAAAGGAAAGAACATACAGAGAAAAATATAAACACTAAGAAAGCACAAATCATTCATAATGATAAAGAAAGTGATGAGGGTATACTGAATTCTAAGTTTATAAAAAATGAAATAGGAACAGTAGTCAGTCTATGGCAGTCCATCAAACACTCCCATTCCTTTCCACGCTTTAATATAATCCCCAAATGCCACTCACTGCATGATTTTCTTGGGTTCCCTGGAGGTTAACACAGAATCTCTGCACTACAAAACTACATTTAACTGTGTCTCAAACCATTGTCCAGACTTTGACTCAGACTTAAGGACAATAGAGCAGGCGTAGGCAACCTATGGCATGTGTGCCACGTTCGGCACACAAGCTGATTTTCACTGGCACTCACACTGCCCAGTCCGGGGGGCTCTGCATTTTAATTTAATTTTAAATGAAACTTGTAAACATTTTAAAAATCTTATTTACTTTATATACAATAGTTTAGTTCTATATAATGAACTTATAGAAAGAGACCTTCTAAAAATGTTAAGTTGTATGACTGACACATGAAACTCTAATTTAGAGTGAATAAATGAAGACTCAGTACACCACTTCTGAAAGGCTGCTGACCCCTGCAATAGATACTGTGTCTTGCACCATGAACAGGCTGGGTAACCTGCCCTTTAGTGTGTTTATCAGAGTTTTCTTCCAGTTTCCAATCAGTTTCCAAGCTGTACAAGCTTCGGGTAATGATCTATTATTTCTCCAGTTGTCTTGCAGTTGTGGTCTCAGAATGTGTATAATCTAGGGACTGATCAGCAACAATGAAGGCAGGGACTGTGTTTTCTTCTATGTTTGTACAATGCCTCACGCAAGGAGGCCTGGGAGAACTATTGCAATATAAATATTAAATAATAATCCCCAGTAGCTCTGAATCATGCATGTAGGTCTGTATAAGCAGTCTCGCCGCATCCATGGGAAACCCCATTGAAGAAAATGGAGCATGATGTGGTACCAAGAGTCTGCCCAGATGGACCAGCCTGGAGGATCAGGGCCTTCATTTTCAGTTGGACAATTTCACACATTACAGGCAAATGTAAACTGCATAGTAAGTTAAAATGGAAGCACTTGTGATGTCCCAAACACAGCATTGCTTCTTGCTGCCACCAGCTCCTATCTTGTCTTTAATACCTGGAATCCACTACTCAACAGCTTGTGGCTTACAAAGTCTAATGGAGGTCTCACTAATAAATCGTTTGTTTTCTTTGGTTCACTAAATGGCTGCTATTTGACCCTGGAGAGCATTAACCATTTTTCTCCAAGCATTCAATTAACTGCATTTCAGAGAGAAACACACTGAAAATGACCCACTTAGGAAGAGCTACAAAAGATAACTATCTTTGTGGTAGTGAATATAGACAAGAAAAACAATAACAACAAGAGAAACACCCAATAAATCCCCACTGGCTAATATATTCTGCACCAGATGAAACAAAGACAAGAAGTAGTAGCAATTTTAAAATGTCAGCACTCAGGTCCAGAGCTCAAACAGCTAGTCTCTTTCTACTCAGGTTTTTCCCTCCTCCATTGTATGCTGCATTCATGCACAACTGCCCTTCTTTTTGTTGCTTCTTGTGTTTGATCATTGTCAATGCTTTTTTATATTACTGAAATTTTAACCCTTGCCTATTTTCTCTTAAATTATTCAGTTTTTAATCCTTACTTGTTTCCTATTTTTAACCATCACTATGTTTTCAATTTTTAAAATTTTCATACAAGCCTTGCCTTATTTTATGTATATACACACCAGATTCTGGGGCATGGGGTGGTGAATTTAGGCTGCCCACTACCAGATTGTGACTATAAGGCCAGTATATTCTGCTCCAGGAGGATTAGACGGTGACACAGAGATACCGTAGGGACTCCCAACCCTTCCCTTTCCTTCCCAGCTGGTGGCATAGGGAAGGATGCATGACCAGGACACACCTGTGTTGTCCCAGTCCCCTGATGCTGTTTTGCCCCCAATGGGCCTATCTTGCAGGCTCTACCTGTGCCCTTTTTGACTTCCACATATTGTAGCCTTGACTTTAGTCCTAACCCAAACCTGGCTTTTCAAAAAGGTGCTGTTTTATTCATCCCATCTCCAAACACTCTCAGGGCCTGTCTTCACTGCCAGGGAGATCAACATTGCTGCGAGCAACGGGTGTTGATTTAGATTGTCGGCCTGCTAAATTGACTGCAGAGGGCTCTCCATTATTCATGTAGCTGGAGTAATATAACTTAGGTTGACTTACCCCAGTAGTGAAAGCAAGCCCATAGTGACATATTTTCAAAGAACTGTGTGTGGGGATGGTTATTTATTTATTTACTTACTTAAATTTGACATACAATTTGAACTCAGCCCACACAACATTCTGAGCACCCTGCCAATAATTCAATTGAAAACATCCACTCAGCTGCATAATACAAATAAATTAATTCTGGCAGATTTGAGTAATCAAATGGAGGTAATAATTTACCTCTGCCAGCAGACAATAAAAACAAAAGATCTCTGTGAAATCCTCTAACTCCCAAATCATACCCAGTAACATTCCCTCAAACTTCCCCAAAACCCTAACAAAGTTTAGCTGTGCAGTTCTTTTGTTAGCATAATATGTTATAACCTCATGGAACACTTGGAAGATTTAGCCCTGAAACAGTGGTTGTCAACCCATTGAAGGTTAAAAAAATACATGGTGGACCTATCTATTATGTTATGTTCATAACATACTGACACCGTGCCTCATTGGGTCACAAATGAGAATACAAAATTTAGGACAGACCACTGAGAAATGGGACAGACTCACTCTAAACTTGCAGTTAGTCTATTATTAGACTATACCAAGCCAGTATCAAAAGTGAATTTCTGTCTCACCACATTGGTTAACAAGAAGCCAAAAGTGAAGTCTCCTTGGGCATTCCCATTGGCTCACTACCCAGACACTAGACCCTATGATGAGTGGTTACTGAAAACCAATTTAATCAAATATAGGGTCCTTCTAATCCCAAGGGATCAGCCACTTAGGCAGGTGAATATAACTCAGATTATGATTACCCAATAATTACCCAATAATCATGCTGATGCCAATCCTTTAGTAACTAAAAACGAACAATTTAATAATAAAAAATGAGAGTGTTATAAATGATTAATAGATTATATATGTATACACAAGTAATTTTTCAGTGTTCATAGATCGGGATCATAGTAGTGATGGAATAAACTGCTATCTTGCAAAAGTCTCCCCCTGGTATTTCCCAAACAGGTTGAGTGAGGGTCATTAGTCCTTGATTAGAGCATCCTTGTTAGAAATCCAGAGGATTTTTCACATATTGAGAATGCAGAAAAACTGTAACAGATAGCAATTATACAACTTTCTAAGCCATTTTCAGACATTAATTTAAATGACCTATACAAATTTATTATTAAAAAAAATCAACTTAAAACATGTACTCCATTCTGACCTAGTGCCAAAAGCAATCATCTTTCAGTTTTTGGAGGGGCAGAATTTGGCTCAAGTGGGGATCCAGGAAAAAAGACTCTGTTCTAGATGTGATGTAATAGGAGCTGAGAGAGATTGGAAGAGGGGCTCATCTTTTTCATCCACGGGGCCTGATACTTATGATGGAGTGGGGGGTACTGTTTTATACTTCTATAGTATTGGTGCAGAGGATGGATGGTAAAACTGCAGCCAGGAACGCGGTTGTTCATGGATTCTATTTAGATGTGAGGTATGATTGCAATACCATCTACGGCCCACAGCATCAGAAGCTGAAGAAAGATCTTTTTACAGAGATTGTTCCTATCTTAAAGACACTCAACAGTTGTTTTTAAACAGAGGATTTTAATTGTTTAGTTAAATGACTAACAGAGAAGCAACCTAAAGAGTTACTTGCTGATGAAACTTACATACAAGCAGTGTATGATGCCATTGGGTTAAAGGATGTTTTGGGGCATCCTTGTTTAAGAAAGGAGGGGGCATTTACATTTTTAGAGGCTAATCAGGTAGTCAGTTGGACAGGGAATATGTGAAAGCTACTTCAACGATCAAATGATGTGTAATGCAGAGTTTTCTGACCACTGCTTGGTCAGTGTTGAACTTGGGAGTATAGAATAGTGGCTTTTGGCCAGAATTATTGGAAACTAAATAATTATTTATTTAATAATGCAATTGCAGTTAGAAAGGTTGAAGGCATTGTTATGGAATGAGAAACAGTTTGGGAGTTTTATGCATCCTGGATGGAATGGTGAGAATGGACCAAAGTAGAGCCAGGAGAGCTCTCTTTGTTCTTCTTCAGGACATCTGTATACAACTGATTACAAACATTATTTAGTATTGCAGACCTATTTGATAGATCTTCATAGTCAACTGTGAGATGGGGAATACAAAGAAATAAGGGTCTTAGAAGAAGTTAAGGAAATGATATAGTATTGAAGGAGAAAGCTGGAATCAGTTAAATCTGCAAAGAACTTTTAGGACAAAAAGTGGGACAGCCTTCTCTGATATATTTGCAGGATAAGATGGAGGGAAGGAGAAAAGCTATATAGATACATTCTGTGGTAAAGCATGTCCATTGCTTTCCCTGTTGTATTGTTTTTACTTGGACCCTTTGCTGCAGGAAGCACGTGGTAACAGGATTTCAGAGCTTAAATGTATAGTTTAAGGGAGAATTTCACTCTGTCAATGACAATTTTTACTCATAGGTTTAAGATTAGCAGCCGTGTTAGTCTGTATCCATAAGATGAGGAAGACTTTGTAGCACCTTAGAGACTACCCAGTTTATTTCAGCATAAGCGTTCATGGGCTATAGCCCACTTCATCGGATGCATAGAATGGAACAGAAGTAAGATGCATTTATACACACAGAAAGCAAAAAAATGGTTGAACATTAGCATACCAATTCTAAGAGGCTGTTTAATTTGGATGGGCCATTATCAGCAGAAGAAAAAAGTACCTTTTGAAATGGATCTCTATGTCTGACAGGAGATAACAACTATTGAAGGCAAATTAACTAGGGAAATGCAATCAATTAGTGTAATGAGAGAACCATTCACAAGTTCTATTTAGTCTTTGGTTTATTGTGTCAAATTTGAAAATTAATTTCAGTTCCTCAGTTTCTCGTTGGAGTCTGTTTTGGAAGTTTTTCTGTTTCAGAACTGACACCATCAAGTCTTTAATGGAATGGCCAGGAAGATTGAAGTGTTCTCCTACTGGTTTTTGAATGTTATGATTCCTGATGTCAGATTTGTGTCCATTTTTTATTTCGCGTAGAGACTGGCCGGTTTGGCAAACGTACATAGCAGAGTGGCATTGCTGGCACATGATGGCATATACCACATTGGTCGATGTGCAGGTGAATGAGCCTTTGATGGTGTGGCTGATGTGATTAGGTCCTATGATGGTGTCAGTTGAATGGATATGAGGACAGAGTTGGCATCGGGCTTTGTTACAAGGATAGGTACCTGGGTTGATGTGTTTGTTGTGTGGTGTGCCACCGGACACCTTGTTGTTTTTGTGGATACAGACTAACACAGTTACCCCTCTGACATAAAGGGACGATAAGGAGTAAGGGGAAAACAGGATGCAGCCCCTAAAACAGGGATTTTTCCTGAAACAGCCCAGAAGCCTCCCTCTTTCCTACAACTTGCTTTTAGATGTATTTCCCATTTGCAATTCAGGTAAAGCATCCCAGCATGGTAGCTCACAGTTTAGGAGAGTCAAAGGGTGCTTAAGAAATATTTTTCAGAATGCCATTTAGCAATACTGAATTGTCCAGAAGATTGTCTCTGTGGAGACTTTTGAAATAATAGAGTTCCCTTCAAGTACAGGGATACACAGAGATCCCACAGCAATTTCTGCCATTGAAAATCAGGGCCTAAGCAACAGGACATGAAGATAGCTTTCCTGTCTCTGTTGAAAAGTGATTTTTGTAAGGGAGGCAAAGGGGAACTAGACACATCCACATACCTTATTCCTCTGGTAGGTGTGCAAACAAACACTAATGGCTCTGAGTTCAGATGCCTCTACAAAAGTCACAATGTTGAAACTTAAAAAGGAACAAGAAAATTCAATTATTGTCTTTTTTTTTTATTTCTCTTTAGCTACAGATCACAGTCTCAAGAGGATCCCAAGAGGAAAAAATCTCACTTTAGCAGCTTAGGCGCAATATTGTGTTTTATCAAATGTGGTAAAAATCGAATTGTGGGGATTCCTGATTTCTAATGGGAAAATCATCCTTGTCTTGTATTGCAAGATTCTGGATGATGAATCCTTGTACTCAGAAAGCATCAGATGAAATGCTGCAAGAATCATTTCCAAGGTTCTTAAATATTAACTCTTATCTCTTCACTGTTGGCAGATGCTGGGCTGATACAGAAAGTAATGGCAAGTTCTGAATCAGTTTGCCTGTGCAGCAGTAAAGATATTAATAGAGTTCTCCAAAGTTGGCATTTAATAGCTTGGGTATTAACAACAACATCATTTCATTTATGGAGTATTTGATAACAATGCTTGCTTCGTTCACAGGAAGTTACGCATTAAAAAGCTAGCAGTTTCAATAGTGGTGACTGAAATTGCCTATTTTTTCCTACCTTAGGTCTTGTTTACCATCATTTTTTCCATCACTTTTTATCTGAATTTATGGAAAACCTCATTTAACTAAATGGGTGCAAACCACTAGTGTGGATGCCATTATAGCATTATAAAATTTTGTATTATATCAATGTAATTTGTAGCAATAAATAAGTGTGCCCACACTACGGGTTATACTGATTTAGTTAAACTAGAACAATAACTGAGAGTAGAAAAAGATATCTAGAATAACGGTGTACAGTGGTTGGCAAATGTAGAAACTAGCCAGTAAAGTCAAAGCCTGATAAGTCAACAACATTTTCCTCAGACCCCAGATATCAACAACATCAAGAAGCCCAAGTGCACATAACACACACAAAACAGCTATTTACATCCAGGATGTTTTTAAGGACAAAAATGGCCTTTCGCTATTGTAAATATTTTAGCTGTAATGTCACATAAATCACACTCAATACAGAACTGGCAAAAAAAAAAAAAGAAAAAAAGCAACTAAATATTCAGTGATTTCATTTTGATTGAAAATATTTCCACATTGCTCTTTATAGCATTTTGATAAATTACGCAGGTATTTTGGTCATACTTTCTTCAGACCTAGCCTTTTTTGAAGCTCTGAACATATAGTGACCATTCTAGTGGAGATGCAAGTGGGGAGAGGAGCACAAATTACCCATTTCAGATAACTGTTCTTTCTAGCTGCAATCAAAACAGCTAAAATTTTCTTCAGAGCTCACTGAAATTTCTCAGTGAAACAGTTTGTCAAAAATGCAAATTTGTTAAAATCAAAATATTTTCTGGGGAAAGGTCGGTTTCAACAAATTTCTCAACTCAAGAAAAGTTTGAAAAAAGTTCAGAATTGTTGAAATATTTCATTCCAATGTTTTCTGGCAAAATAACTCTTTGTTTTGAAATTTAAGCTACCTATAGTAACAAGAAGTTTTTCCAATTTAAAATGGGCAAAATAAAAATTAAACATTTTTAAATTATCAAAATGATACGTTTCAACTGATCTGAATCAAACTTTGGGGGAGTTTTTTTTAGTTCTTGAAAATTGAATTTTTGTTCTGATTTGGGATGGGGTAAATTTCAAAATCTCAAAAATTTTCATGGGACAGGAAATTTTGTTTCCTCCATATTTCTACTTTTTTTTTTACCTGAGGGTATGTCTACACTGGAAATGCTACAGCAGCACAGCTTTACTGCTGCAGTTGCCTTATTGCAACATAGACATTTATTACAGTGTCAGAGGTGTTTTAGTAAATCCACCTCTCTGAGAGATGCTAGTTAGGTACAGGGATCAACCTAGCAGCGTGTACACTCAGGCTTAGGTCAGCTTAATTACATAACTCCAGGCGTGAAATTTTTCACAGCCCTGAGCAACATTTTTAAGCTGACCTAACTGTAGTGTGGACCAGCCCTGGGTATCAAGACTGCTAGTTGTGTAATTTGGTTCAACAGACAAATGTGCAGACAGATATGCTGCACTGAAGCCAATGAAGTTAAATAAGGGACAAATTTACTCCATTCCTAGTAATCTTTGTGTTTAAATGGGAGTATATTTTAGACCAATACATTAGCATAAGAGAGCAATCTCAACCAAGCACCATGGTATTAACAGTAGACTCCACCTGGGCTTGGTTTCCGCTGCTTTCAAACATCTCTATTCCCCTCTGATCATTTCTTTTTGTTCTCCACCAAGCTTAACTTCCTTGCTCCTCCTCACATTGAAGAAATGTAGCCTCCTTGTCCCATTTCCCAGTTTAAGGGCATGCTAGATGACCACCACACTAAAGCTGGGTGGAGAATAGAAATTCTATTCATGAAGGATTTTGCGATTTTGAAATTTGTTTTCATTCCAATTCAGAACAAGACTTGACCTTTTTTAAATTCTCAGAAAGAAAATTCTGGAGAAAAAAATCATTTTGGCTCAATCAAAGTGTTTCATTTTGACAACTATCAGAGGGGTAGCCGTGTTAGTCTGGAATTGCAGAAGTGACAAAGAGTCCTGTGGCACCTTAAAGACTAACTAAAGTATTAGAGCATAAGCTTTCGTGGGCTAATACCCACTTCGTCGGATGCATGCCTTCCAGATTGTCATTTCGACCCTCAGGAGGAGTCCATGTGGAGTTCTTCTTGTGCTGCTGGTGGGATGGTGTCTGTGTATCAGTGCGCTGTTCTATGTTGTCTTGAAAGTATTCTTTGAGTCTGAAATGGCGAAAGCAGGCTTCCAGATCACCGCAGAATTGTATCTTGTTTGTGGGGGTGGTGGGGCAGAATGAGAGTCTTCGAGATAGGACAGACTCTTCTGCCGGGCTGAGTGTGTAGCTGGATAGATTGACGATATTGCTGGGTAAGTGAGGGGTACCACTGTTGTGGCCCCATGTGGCAGGCAGGATTTTAGATAGCTTGCAGTACTTTTTCTTTTGTAGAGAGGTGAAGTGTGTAAAATAGATCTCCTGTCTTATTTTAGTAAAGTCTGTTTGTGTGGAAGGTTGGTTGTTTATGAAGGTCTCCAGGCTGGAAAGCTCTTTTATGATGTTTACTTGTTTGCTGTACAGGATGCTGATCAGGTGGTTCCTCAGTTTCTTTGATAGTGTCTGGCATAATCTCTCACTGTAGTCTGTGCAGTATGTAGAAAGTAATGGATTTTTCACCTTCAGTCCATTAGGTATGATGTCCATCTGTTTGCATTTGGAGAGAAAGATGATATCTGTCTGTATTTGTGCAAGTTTCTTCATGAGGTTGATGGATTTCCACTCCATATGGCTAAATGCAGTGCCTTGCATGTTGGCAAGAATCAGAGGGATAGCCGTGTTAGTCTGGAACTGCAGAAGTGACAAAGAGTCCTGTGGCACCTTAAAGACTAACTAAAGTATTAGAGCATAAGCTTTCGTGGGCTAATACCCACTTCGTCGGATGCATGCTCTAATACTTTAGTTAGTCTTTAAGGTGCCACAGGACTCTTTGTCACTTTGACAGCTGTTTCATTTTAATTTTGACCTTTTTTATTTTATGTTACATAATACAAAACATTTTTAAAAAATTCAAAACAAAAGGTTGTTTTGAAAGGAAAAATAGAAATGTTTTGTTTTCACTATTTTGAAATGTGATAGATTTTTTTCCCCTTTTTTCCTCCAAAATGAAATTTCAGCAAAATCAATTTCCCTACTACATACTCCTGCATGAAGTATGACAATGCTAACTTTCTGTTGAATCACCCACATATGGATATTATACCCACATGAAAATTTGCTAAAAGTGTCTTTAAGCAAAAGAAAAGTGTCTTTATCATTTAAAAATATTTAAAATTGGATTTGCATAAATAAATCAATCTGCAGTTTGGAAAGATCCCTACAGTATAGATGATTAAAACTCAGGTTATATTAAAGTCTGAGATCTACTTTGGTTAGCTCAGTAAAGAACTAGCCAGAGGTTTCTCTAGAATCCTAGCATTGCACAACTTTACTGATATCCTTTTTCCAAAGCACAAGTTGGAAACCTTATTAAAGAAGACACAAATTCATAGCTTAGTTCACTCATTCAAGAAGAGACAGAACCACTTTTAGCCTTTAATAAATTCTGCCATTTGCAAGGACACTGACAGCTAAAGATTTTAATCTGGGTTTTCCTGAAAGAACATATCCCCTCCATCTCTTCCAGTATATAGACTCAAAAAGCTCTCAATGAGAACAGACTTTAAGTGTATAAAATCACTTTGTCTAATCTTCAAATGACTCCTTGAAAAAAAAAGGTCACTTTAGAGGTATATTTCATAGCTGAGAGAAAAAGAATGGAGCCATTATTCCCTGATCGATCTGAGTGTATCTTCCTCTCTGGATTATTACTCTGAATTCAACTGTCAATAAATTTCATAAGGTTCATTAGGCCTACAGCTTCAGGACCTCAGTCCTTTCATCAAACCCTCATGTTAACAGTTGTATTTTATAGCTAGCTATCTTAATCTCACAATGCATGTGACAGTGCCTAATCTGTTATTACTCCTTTTTTTCCACCAAGAGTGACAAATCATTGATATATCACACACAGACTAAGATGAAGACTGTAAAAATGGCTAGAGGACTAACTACACCTAACATCATTTTACAGATCAGATATGGGGCCGGCGCTAGTCGTTAGGCAATCTAGGCAGTCGCCTAGGGTGGCAGAAATTGCGGGGGGGCAGCGTATTGGTGGCCTCAGCGGCAATTCAGCAGCAACTCAACGCCTCTTCCACCATCTGTGGCATTTCGGCAGCAACTGCTCCTCGCCAATTTTGCAGCTTCTCGGCGATAAGGAATTTTTTTTTTTTTTGCTTCGCCACCTAGGGTGGCAAAAAAGCTGGCACCAGTCCTGATCAGACATCTTGTGTTCAGAAGTACTATGCCAGATAAACAACCTCTGCACAAATCTAAAATAACCAAAATTAACAGTGCAAACTTGTATCCTAACAACTCATTCAAATCAAACTCAAACATCAAAGGAAAACACTTGGAGATAGGTGCAATAAATTAAACAACAACCTGAATATTATGTCACCCCTTGAGCAGAGAGTGAACAGAATCTTGATAGTAACCTAAATGATATTAGCCTCAAAGTTACCTTTTGTCCCCATTCTAGCACTCCCCTTTCCACTCCCATTCCTGCATTTCCTAGTTCTGTCTGAGACCTGATGATGATACTCAGATATAAATTCTGTGCCTCCACAGTTTTATCTTTCCCCATGCAGAGGGAAAGGAAGTGGCAAACAAAGGAGTAAGGCAATGGGTGAATGATGGAGGAGAAGGCGGACAAACACAAGGATATATACACAGGAAGAGTAGGAAAGATACCAACAAAGAGAAAGATACTGAAATGAAACAAGGACACAAATATCCCATGGTGGGAAACAGGGAAGGAGAAGATGAGCTAGCTAAGTAGTTGGGGAGTACCTATGACCTGTGGCATCTGAATATTGAGATTTTGAGTGGGCACCACAGAGGTGCTCCTGGGACCAGAATGAGGCACAAAGGAGAAGCAATATGTTGGACTAGGATGACCAGATGTCCCATTTTTAAAGGGACAGTCCCAAGTTTTTGGACTTTTTCTTATATAGGCACTTATTACTCCCCACACCCTGTCCTGTTTTTTCACAGTTGCTATCTGGTCACCCTATGCTGGACCCTTAAGGCATTTGATGGGGTTGATTCAAATAAGCTGTTGAGGTAATATATTGCTTTAGTTTGAAAGCCATGGGGGTGTCTTCAGGCTGAGCTCTCAGACATTTCAAAGAAAGTCATGGGGAGTGTAACCATCTTGGGGTTCATTAAATAACAAACCAGTGAATGAGAAAGGAATAAAATGTGAATAAAACAAACGGGAGAGCACCTGTGGCAAACTGCTGCAAACAGCCATGCAATGTTCCCAACCCCCACCTCCACATCACTGTTTCTTATGAGGGAGTGTCTTCAAATCACTATCTTTCCTCTTAAAGAAAAATGAATTCTCTCTTTTATATAAACAGTTAACAATTATTTAATAAAACATGCATTAAATTCTCAACTCATCTAGTACATTTCCATAAACCAAATATGTCAACTACTTAGAGAGGAGAGATTACCAGCACATAACTCTCGAGTGAGTCTACCACTCACTTTCCTCAAATACTTCTTCTCCTGGCAGGTTAGCAAGTCTCTATGAGTCTTTCAGGACATTTAATGTCCCATTCTGATCTTTTTTAATCAGCCTCTCATTAGAGTCTGAGTTGTTCTCTTTTCCTTGACATTTTCTCCTTTGTGTGTTGATGATAAAGGATCAATCAGATGGGAAATGCCAGAGTTCAGTTTAACTATCAATGGATTGGGATTTTCTGGGATTACTCATAGAGCCCTCGGTCTGGTTTTTCTGCATTTGGGATCTGCAGCATTTTGCAAAATGATTATTTGCCCCACATTTATGTTAGAGTTTCCCAAAGGCAACACACTGTTTGTGGCCATGTCATGATCCACATCTTCCACATGACTGTACCAGTCATCCCCCTAGCAGTGATTTTTCATAGTGAGTGGCTCTACTCTTTGTTTTGGCCTATTCTGGCTATATTCTTTTGTATTCAGCTCTTTGGCTTGTGCTTTCACAGTTTCTGCCCTGCATATTTTGAGAGCTTTTTCTAAAGTTAAGTCTCCTTTATGGAGCAGTCTCTCTCTTAACACATTATCTTTAATGCCACAAATTATTCTATCTCTGACCAGAGATCCTGTCAACTCACCAAAGTCACAGGTTGTACTGAGTTTCCTTAATTCTGTGACATATTGCTCTATGGTGTCATAAGTTTTTTGAATGCATGTAAAAATGTCTCTCTCTCGAAGGTTTCATTCCTTTTTGAGGTTCAATGTTCCTCAAGTTTAATCAGTATTTTACTTAATTGCATGCTTTCACCGTTTTCAAACTTAAAGTTGTTATAAATATCCAATGCTTCCTCCACAATAACATGCAAAAAGATTGATGATTTCACTTCATCATTTTTCTTCTCTGTCCCTATGGCTACTAAATACAGTTCAAATCTGTCTCTCCCCATCTTTGCCCTCCCCAGTTCTCTTCAACATTGCCTGACAATTGCAGGCTGGATGTACGTTGCAACACATCCATTTTTGGCTTTTTTTTTCCCCACCCTTCTTTGGCTGGTCAAGCTACTATTGTGCTCACCAAATACATGCAAAAGCATCTGTGTCTGGTGCTCCACGTGTTTCTCTGGTGCCTCTCCTTGCCTCTGCTTTCAGTTGCAAACACAGGTGCTAACTTCAAAATGACTGCCGTTTTCTTCTCATTCAGCACTTCTGCACCTTGTAACTATCTTGGGATCATTAAATAAAAAACCAATGAATGAGAAAGGAATAAAACATTACTACAAAAAACTGGATAGCTTCTGAAGTGAACTGCTGCACACAGCCATGTGGTGTTCCCAACCTCCGCCTCCAGATCCTACCTTCAAATTCCCACACTTAACACTGTCCTTTATGAGGGAGCATCTTAAGTAACAATTTTTCATAAACATATCTCTATAGGGAGTGTGGTAGGCGAAGATCATGATTGCTAAGCCCCTACCTAGAACACTGAGGACACCATAAACCCACTGCTTTGCAGTCTGCATTGTCCTACTCAGCTCATATTTCTTCCCCATCAAACTAACTTGAGTTGTTCTCGTGCTGGAGAAAAAGAAACAAGGAAACAATCGTGGGACCTTGGCTATAAATCTACCAATAAGTTAGGAAGCGCAGCCCACAGATGTTAGTGCAGCAATCTCAGAAGGGGGATGGGGCTGCCAGAGTTAAACACAAAAGCAATGTCTTTTGATGATGCTGATTGGCATGTTCCAATTGTTGCTAGTGTTGATCTACCCCTGGTCTTGCCCTGTGCACATACTCTAGTGAAGACAGAGCCTCTTCCAGACAGGGGCCATGCCGGTGGGACAGAGGAAGCTAGCAGTTTCCCTGAAAAGGAAAAGAATCTGTGGAGAACGCAGAGTATCTGCCTCTGGGTATGAAGGCAAAACAATGGGGAGACATTTGACTACAGTGCAACAGATATGCCAGAGGACATTAAGAGACAAGCTGAATTGAAAAAGGGGAAAATAAGATTTAAGAATCTCTTACTCAACCTCTGAGATTTGGAAAAGATGTAAAAACCCAGTAGTTCCAGTGCTGATGGAGAAGCAGATCCCATGAGAGGACAATGCTCCTGAAAACTGATAAAAATAGTTCTCTTGTGTGTAAAAAAACAAAACTCTGACATTTCGGAGTTTAGAAACATCTTGAATATTGTTGCTGAAGTGTGAATTGAGGAATGTGAAGAAAGAAGTCATAGATGTAATAAATATTGCTTATCCCTAAGTGCTTCTGTGATGGATTTGGTGGTAAGACTCAAGCTGAATGATTCTCAGAAAACTTCTGAAGCTCACTAGCAAGTACTGCAAGTGTAAATGGAAAAAGGGCTAAAGAGTTAACCATTTATATAACTGTCTTTTCACAAGTTGGGCTCTTGTATTCAAGTGGAGGGAAGAAGAGTTGTGCAGTTTTCACTTAAGAAACAACTATTAGAGGTGATCATATGCATAATATTTAGCACTAATATAATACATCATAAAAACTAAGTGGTGTATGGATGTGAAGTGAGATTTTTTTTAAATGTGCACTAAATTTTTGGACTATGCCCCTAGAACATTAACACACATTTGAAAGCTGTCTAGAACTGTTTTCACTGGTGTGCTGTATTCCCTATGGCTATTAATCTGCCCCTCCTGCTGCAGCATTACACACTCTGCCACATTCTGCACTTCCTGGCAATAGATTGTGTTCGTTCAGCTCATCTCAAAGCTAAGGAGAAGGAGGGTGAAAGGGATGCTCCCGCTTGGCTCAGGGAACTAGTAATAGATTATGGAGCCTTCCATATCTAGGTAACTGATTCAAATCAAGCTCGGATTAGAAGTGACTGATGGCTCATTGATGGGCTATGTGAACTGAGTTTTTCATCTCTCTATTTTCTACTGGGCAGGTGCCCAAAGTATTAAAAACACAACACCATCATACACAGAGATGGGACAAAACTAGCCCTAAAATTCTGAATGACCCCAATTTTAAAGGGATTGAAATTTGAGGATTAAATCCAAATGGATCCCACGGCTAGTTTGAGGATGAGGATTATTAAGCACATGTGGTGTACAGAATAAATTATGTTAGCAGCATGGCTGGTGAAAACAATCCCTCGCACCTGCTCACTCAGCAGAGAGGAAATAGTAGACTCAGCTTCTCCTCCCGAGTCCCACTGGGGCAGAGTGGGAAAAAGGTTTCCATAGCCTCCTCCACCCATGTGAATGGGGTGAATGGATGTGAAAGAAACTTTCATGAACCTCCCCTGCTGGAAGAGACTATTCCTGGCTTTGCCCTGGGGAGGGGTGAAGAAAATGCCACTTAGAATCTACTGCCATACTTCAATAATTAAGGGGTATATTCATTAAGGCCCAAAAGCCAAATTAAAACCAGAACACGAACCCTGTTTCAAACAAAGCTAGCTGTTCAGTCCATCTCTAACCAAAATTTGCAATCTCAGTAGAAAAACTAATGATTTAATAGGATTACCTGATTTGACTCAACTACCTTCTCACTCCTACATATGATCTCTTCATAACAGTATAATTTTATCCTATACTGCTTTCACGTCAACTGCATACAGGCTGGTACCAGTAGCCACTTCTTATGGTACTGGCCCGTATGGGCCCACTTTCACCCTGGCTGGCAGAACTGTCCCCATAAGGGCCATCTTGCTGTCTGAGGATTGCCAGAGTGCAGCATGGTCCAAGGCTCCCATCACATCCCCAGGAGGAATACACAAACAGACTGTTAGATTAACATTAAGACAACATCCCAGGCAACTTCTGGCATAGTGTACTTTTCATTGTTACTTTTTGTATTGTACTGTGGACTGTAAATCTTTCAAGTTAGCATTTTGTACAGCTCCCCACGTGATGGAGTTCTGAACTTCATCAAAAACAATAATTATTAATATCCAGCTCTGGGAATTCCCACAGATTTAAAGGAAGGAAAAATACCCTTTAATAAAGATCTGATGTGAACCTTCTCTTTCAAACCTCTCCTCAAGGCCCACTTCTGCTGTGACATCTATCAGCCAAATAACGGTTGCTAGGTTTAGCTGCAGTCAGGGACAGCTTATATTACTTATTAGGGGGTAACTGTGTTGGTCTGTATCCACAAAAACAAGGAGTCCAGTGGCACCTGTGACAAAGCTCCAAGTTTGTACTCGTGGGTCCTGCGCTTCCTGGCAGATTTAGGGGCCTCAGAAACTCATCTAGGCCCCAGAGTGACCTCCTTTTCTCAGTATAATTGGCAAGAGTCACCACCTAGTGAGTTACCTTCATCACAGGCCAGTATGGAAGGTGGAAAAAGGGGGGGAGCCAGGGCCGGCCCTCTACTCCAGGCTCCAGCCCAGGGAGCCTAATAGTATCAGCTAAGATGAATGACCTTTTATCCACAAAACACAATACAATTCCCTGGGCTACTTTCCCACAGCAGTCCAAGCTTCTTCAAATTCCACTTCACCCTTACCTCAGGGCCTCCTTCCTTCTGGATGATATGTTGTCCAACACTCAGTCTCACCAACAGCACAACCTCCTTCCACAGCTCCTGACACCCACAGCCCACCTGACTAACTGGGAGGTTTTTATCTGGATTCAGCCAGTCCCTGATTGGCTTCAGGTGTCCCAATCAGGCTAGCTGTTTCTACTCCTTTCTAGAAGGTTCTTAATTGGCCCCAGGTGTCTTGATTGGTCTGGAGTAGCCTTTGTTTGGCTATCCAGGGAACAGGGACCTGCACATCCTGAGGCTGATATACCTGCCTTCCAGCACTCTCCTATATCCTTCTGGTCTGACTCCGTCACACACCTTAAAGACTAACAGATTTATTTGGGCATAAGCTTTTGTGGGTAAAAAGCCCCACTTCTTCAGAGACATGGAGTGAAAATTACAGATGCAGGCATTGGTATACTGACACATGAAAAGAATGGAGTTACCTCACAAGTGGAGAACAGTATTGACAGGGCCAGTACAATCAGCATGGATATAGTTCACTCCCAATAATTGATATGGAGGTGTCAATTCCAGGAGAGGAAAAGCTGCTTCTGTAATGAGTCAGCCACTCGCAGTCCCTATTCAAGCCCAAATTAATGGTGCTAAGTTTCTCTTTGAAGTCTGTTTCTGAAGTTTTTTTGTTCAAGTATGGCTACTTTTAAATCTGTTACAGAATGTCCAGGAAGATTGAAGTGTTGTTCTATTGGATTTTGTATGTTCCCATTCCTGATGTCCGATTTGTGTCCATTTATTCTTTCACGTAGAGACTGTCCAGTTTGGCCAATGTACATGGCAGTGGGACATTGCTGACACATGGTGGCAAATACTACATTAGTAGATGTGCAGATGAATGAGCTGCTGATGGTGTAGCAGAGTAGACAATGAGGTTTGTTACAGTGTTTGGTTCCAGGGTGTGTGATTCTGTGTAGTGTGTGTATCAGAGGGTGTAAGGAGGCAGAAACTTACTATGTCAGAGGAGCAATACGTATCTTGTTTGTACTGATGTATAAAATGAAGTCTCAGAGGAAGTGCCTTTGGCCAGCCTAGGGGACAATGGAAAGGCTTGCCACTGATTGAGCTTTATCCATTGTCATGGGCATATAATTTTTGGTACCTCCATAGAGTCCGCCTGGTGCTGTCACCATGCTTCATCAGCAACAAACATGATTGAGTGCCTTCGCAACTTAATTGGATCTTGTGGTTATTGGGCAGTTTGATCAAAGTATGCTTTGTCAGCTACCTGTGAAGAGCTGGGATGGCACACAGAAAGTGCACACACGCTCAGCCAAACATCTGACTACAACTCTCTTAATTTAAATCTCTATTATCCATTTGGGTGAACATTTGTTTTACAAGTAGTATGAAACAATGCTCTTCAAAACACATAATTACATTACATTAGAAATAAAATGATATTTTAACAGGATCAAATGAGTGGACCACATAGAATCATAGAAGATTAGGGTTGAAAGAGACCTCAGGAGGTCATCTAGTCCAACCCCTACTTAAAGCAGGACCAACCCCAACTAAACATCCCAGCCAGGCTTGTCAAGCCTGACCTTAAAAGCCTCTAAGGATGGAGATTCCACCACCTCCCTAGGTAATCTATTCCAGTGCTTCACCAACCTCCTAATGAAATAGTTTTTCCTAGACCTCCCCCACTTCAACTTGAAACCATTGCTCCTTGTTTTGTCATCTGCCACCACTGAGAACAGCCTAGCTCCATCCTCTTTGGAACCCTTCTTCAGATAGTTGAAGGCAGCTATCAAATCCCCTCTCACTCTTCTCCAGACTAAATAACCCCAGTTCCCTCAGCCTCTCCTCATAAGTCATGCACCTCTGGCCCCTAATAATTTTTGTGGCCCTCTGCTGGACTCTCTCCAGTACATCCACATCCTTTCTGTAGCATGGGGCCCCAAACTGGATGTAATACTCCAGATGTAGCCTCACCAGTGCTGAAAAGAGGGGAATAATCACTTCCCTCAATCTGCTGGCAATGCTCCTACTAATGCAGCCCAAAATGCCGTTAGCCTTCTTTGCAACAAGGGCACACTGCTGACTTATATCCAGCTTCTCGTCCACTGTAATCCTCAGGTCATTTTCTGCAGAACTGCCGCTTAGCCAGCCAGTCTCCAGCTGGCAGCAGTGCATGGGATTCTTCCGTCCTAATTGCAGGACTCTGCACTTTTCCTTGTTGAACGTCATCAGATTTTTTTTTGGCCCAGTCCTCCAATTTGTCTATGTCACTCTGGACCCTATCCCTACTGTACAGCATATCTACTGCTCCTCCCAGCTTAGTATCATCTGCAAACTTCTGAGGGTGCAATTCATCCCATCATCCAGATCTTTAATTAAGATGGTGAACAAAACTGGCCCCAGAATCGATCCTTGGGACACTCCGTTTGATTCCAGCTGCTAACTAGACATTGAGCCATTGAAGCTGATGATCTAGCCAGCTTTCTATCCACCTTATAATCCATTCATCCAATCCATACTTCTATAACTTGCTGGCAAGAATACTTTGGGAGACTGTATCAAAAGCTTTGCTAAAGTCAAGGTATACCATGTCCACCACTTTCCCCATATCCACAGAACCAGTTATCTCATCATAGAAGGTAATCAGGTTGGTCAGGCGTGGCTTGCTCTTGGTGAATCCACGTTGATTGTTCCTGATCACCTTCCTCTCCTCCAAGTGCTTCAAAATGGATTATTTGAGGACTTTCTCTATGATTTTTTCAGGGACTGAGGTGAGGTTGACCAGTCTGTAGTTCCCTGGATTCTTCTTCTTTCCTTTTTTAAAGACGGGCACTATATTTGCCTTTTTCCAGTCATATGGAACCTCCCCCGATCATCATGAATTTCAAAGGTAATGGCCAATGGCTCTGCAATCACATCAGCCAACTCCCTCAGCACCCTGGGATGCATTGCATTCAGCCCCATGGACTTGTGCATGTCCAGCTTTTCCAAACAGTCCTTAACTTGTTCTTTCACCACTGAAGTTTGCTCACCTCCTCCCCATACTGTTCTGCCCTGCAGTTTAATATAAAAGCTGGCTCCAAAGCATGTGGGAATCCCTCAAGGCAGGGAGACTTCTCTGATGCCTGACTATGAAATGGGTAGCAGCTTTTCACTGACAGAGCAGCATATTACCATCCTTCTGCAGGAGAGGTTAGGACTTTTGTGTTCTACTCTTAGTAAAGATGGATTGTGCAATAATATTTCATTGATCAAGCAACAGTCAAGAATTTTAATAAGTAATATTAAGGTCAAAACAAGGGAACATGAAGGATACCAATAGGAAGCCAATTTGTAATGTTGATTTACACTGAATAGAATTGTAAGCTAAATCTTTGCTGTAAGAAGCCGGGAACCATATGAAAACATAAAAGTCCTGACTTTGTGCATTCTAAACAAGCATAGATCCTTCCAAATACATCAATCAATTGTTCTCAGAACCACATCCGACAGGATCATTTGTCACCTTCTGTAATTCACACTTACAAATCACACACGTATATCGAAAAATCAGATCCTCACTAGAAACCTACAGCTATTATATAGATTACAAAGTTCCTACGGTGACTTACTATGGCCAAAAAGACACTTTCATTTTAAGCCTCTGTATCAAGCCATTTATAACTTTCTGGGAAAAAATTATCTATAGTTTATGTTAGTAATAATTTTACAATCTACCTGCCAACTCATACCAAAAGTAAGTCAAAGAGATCTGAACAGCTGAGACAAGTTGATGCTGATTTATAAATAAATCAAATAAAAGTTACAGAAAACAGGTGCTGGGGATTTAAAATATGTTCCGGAATGAAGTTTGTAATAGCTGTACAGGGAAAGGTCAGAGCTTATCTGTCTTTATTCTAGTGTTCTATTCAATTGCTGGATGACACTGTGCAGCCAGACCTCCTGCTTAAAGAACAGATCTTCTTTTAAGAAGTCTCATACAACTGAATGGAATCTAAACTGGCACTGATGTTTCTGGAGCATGGTACCACCTGATTCCACATTTCAAAAGAAGATTTTCACTTATGTACCATTAGAGTTTGTCTGGCAAAATATTTACTAACAAATGAAGCTAAACTGCAGAACTCCACACTCAGTCCAAATTTCCACATGTCTAATGAACATTCCGTGTAACAAAAAAGCTTCAAATATTTTAATATATTCATTTAGTTATAATGGAAAACACATTAATAGATATTAAACAAGCTTTTCTATTGAGTTTCTTAGGCATGCTATATCCCCAAAACATACAAGCTAGGCAATATTCAAAAACCATGTACTGAAAATTACTAGAACATATAAATAATCAGTTCCAATGCTACATAATCTGTGCACTTAGGCCCTGATTCTGCTTGTACTAAATTAAATAGCTCAACTCCCATTGACTTCAATGGTGCAGGAGCAGGGCCTTTAAGCTTTATTTACCAAGTAAGTGCTAGTTTTAATAACCTATGAGTACAATGACAACATTTTAGCAACTTTGTTGTCAGTAGGTTGCAGGTAGGTTTAGTACTGATAGATAGATAGATAGATAGATAGATAGATAGTCTCTATGCCCTTACTTCAACATTCTTGAATCTGAGCACTATGTATTTGTTTACTGGTTTTATTTTTAACTTAAACTAAAAGAAACATCTCTATTGTAAAAATGGAATTGCCTTAGAGTCTGCCGGCTTACAACATCAGGAGGAGCAAGAGCAGTCTCATGGCCATACTACAGGAAAACTCTTTGTAAAGAGGAAGCTCCAGTTTGATATGTATTAAGACTCATGAGCAAGACTCCCACAAATATGTTTCCTTATTAAGTCTGCAATAAGCCATAGGCCTAGAGTGTACTTGCCTGCATGTAAGAGGAGTCAGATAGTAGGAATCTGATTTATTTTTTCTCATTTAAATAATAATGCATAGCTACCTACTTATTACACAGTGTAATTTGAGGCTTACATACAATAATGAGTAAGAGACCTTGACATTTTCAGATGGAAGTTGTCACAGAAGTGCTAGATGTTATTACTGTAGATTTTTGTATATACGTTTTGGAAAAGTGGTCAAAGGTGACGAGGTATATGCAAGATTGGTTTCATATTTGTGAATTTAAATTCACACATTTCTATTTTAAATATTTTACTAAACAGAGACCAATAAAAATGGATGGGAGTAGCACTGGCAATAGAAATTGTTTATACAGAAAGACATTACACAAAGAACTGATACCTTTCAAGTTAGACTAGATTAAAGGAATTAAAACATATATTGCATTGAAATGAATTATGTATCAGCTCAGAGGTGAACCAACAACATTTTAGAAGACAAGCACCCACACTAAGCTTGCTTTTAATTACTTCTACTGTAAATATTTTATATTTTTTATAGATTTTCATGGGGAGGTTAACCACATTATTACCCTTTCACCAAGGTGGGTAGTTATTCTTTCCTTATAAATTATCATAATGCAATGCAGCCACTTCAGGGAGCCACCTGAAGTAAGCGCTGCCCGGCCAAAGCCCACACCCCTCACCCTTTCCCACATTCCTAACTCCCTGCCCCAGATCAGAACTCCCTCCCAGAGCCCACACCCAAACCACCTGTCCCAGCCCTGAGCCCCTTCCCATATCCAAACTCCCTCCTGGAGCCCAAACTCCCTCCCGCACCCCAACCCTCTGCCCCAGCCTGGAGCCCCTCCTGCTCCCTGAAGCCCACATTTCTGGCCCCAGACCAGAACCCACATCTCCAGCCATAGCTTTCACCCCCTCCTGCACCTCAACCGCCTGTCCCAGTCCACTGAAAGTGAGGGTGGGGGAGAGCAAGCAATGGAGAAAGGTAGGAGAGAGCGAGGGCAAGGCTTCAGAGAGGGGGTGGAACAGGACCTCAGGGAAGCAGTGGGGTAGAGGTGTTCCATTTTGTGTGATTAGAAAGTTGACAACCCTACCACAACCATCACTCCTTATCTCAGGCTCCCCCTCTACACCCTCCTTACTTCCTGTTTCTTCCACTGATATCCTCCTAACTATATTGTTACCCCAGTGATTACCACCTGGTGTTCATAATTGGCCTATCAGAAAGTGTTTAATTGCTCACAGCTGAGCCTGCGGCCTCTCTCATGCTGTAGTAATATCAGTGTCCTGTCACAGATATCGAACACAATTTTTAAAATTCCTGTAAAACAACTTGTTTCACAAATTATGTTTAAAAGCAATAATTAAACAGGTCTAGATTGTGCCATTTAGGGACAGCGCTGTGTCAGGTAGGGAGATTTGGGTTATCATTAGTCTCTGAACATAAAGTAAACACAGAAGAGCATGTTTATAATGTCACATACCCTAATTTTTTCTGCTTACTAGATTTCATATTTTGCAATACTTCAAGATTTTGAATTTGTGTGAAAAAAAGATGTCAGCCTTCTTTTCAGTGTTGCAGTTAGCTTCCAAAATAAGGAATATTCATTTTGCTCATCAGCAGCTGGTGTAAGTATTCAAACTTCCATTTGTACCAACAATTACCACTAAAGAGTTAAAACTCTAACCTGTCCTTTGAAACACACATAAAATACTATCCCTGCAGCACTGAAATCAGCAAACCAGCCCTGGTACTCACTCACAAAAAAGAAACATCAAGTCATCTTTTTCCTATCACTATTTTTCCCTTTTCTGAATAGCCAAGTAGTGAAATTGGGGGGGTCACCTTCTTGATGAAGCTTATGAACTATGCCTGTCTGCAATTAAGTATAAAACTTCCTTTCAAAATATGTCAGCAGTGCTTTCTCCTAACTAGGTAATTTTTTAAAGATATGTTGTGTCTAGCCTTATTAATGACCCTGACAATCATATGCAGTCCCTTGGAAAATATGATGTTGATGCTTTGATCCTTAGTTAGGAGACGTTCTGGCTCCAAACAGGCACACAATGACTTTCTCTTCAATATCTAGTCTTGAAATAAAGTAGAATATATGTTTATGGATCTCATTGCAGTATATTTCGTATTCCATTCCAGGTGTTGGCTTTGACCTGTCACTTTAAATGTGGTCAGCCCCGCTGACCTCATCTCAACAGTTGAAATCAGTTAGGACACTCCAGGAGAACAGCCCAATCCTGCAATCCTTACTCATACAAGTAGGGCCAGTGAAGACAGTGGGACATATATAATTATGAACTATTTGCATGAGAATAGAGTATAGGATTTGGATCTAGACTGTAAATTTAGGGCCAGATCCTCAGCTGGTGTAGATCAATGTAGCTCCAATTTACAGCATCTGACTCTTATGGTGTAGATTCTATGCGGAGGGCCCCTGATCAATGCCTGGAAGTTGAAGCTAGACAAATTCAGACTGTAAATAAGGCATAAATGCTTGACAGTGAGGGTACTTAACCACTGAAACATTTTACCAAAGGTTGGAGTGGATTCTCCATCACTGGCTATTTTTAAATCAAGATTGGATGCTTTAGGAATTATTTTGGGGGAACTTTATCATCTCTGCTATACAGGAAGTCAGATTAGATGGCCACACTGTCCCATCTGGCCTTGGAATCTATGAAACCCTGGAATTCGCCTGTACATTTATCTGACAGTGCCAAGTTTGTTAACCATTGGGGCATAGTCAAAGGCTGTTTACCCAAGCTTTCTCTGGCATTGGGATGTGATTTTTAATTTGGAATAGCGTATTCTTGTTTGTTAGCTACCAATGAAGTTATTTAAGTTCATTAGAAGATGGAAACTTGACAGAGTAAGTAGCTCTGCTAAACTACAAGGAAAGAAAGGGAGTAATTGAGCAGGATATAGGACATTGCAAAGGAGCAAAAGAGCTTGTCCACACAAGCAATGGTGGAAATATCTACCCAAGAACTATGTTTTGCATATAATAAAGATGAGGTGCTATCAGAGACTGAGATGTCAAAAGAGGAAGTATTGAAAGGTGTAAATTGCAGTAAGTCTCCAGGATCAGATGACATTCATCTGAGTTCTAACATCAAGAGCCTAGGGGGTAGTCAAAGCTTTAAAAGATTATTTGCTGATCCTGGGAATTACACAGAAACAAGACTTCCATCAGTACCAGATAAATCTGCTGAAAGAATAACAAAATCTGGCCTTATGTTGCTTTTTATCTGTAGATTGCAAAGCGCTTTTCAAAGGATGGTGAGTATCCTTGTCCCACTTTTACAGATGAGGAAACAAAGACACAAATAGAAGGGCACCAGACCCAAAAGATCACACAGTGGCCAGTGGCAGAGCTAGGATTAGATCCCAAATCTCTTAACTCCCATACGAGTGTCTTATCTACTGTGTCATCTACAGTAATAAAACATCTAAATTAGCATATGATTAGCATATGATAGGGACAACCAGACAGCTTCTGTAAAGGAAAACTGTGCTTCTGCAAACCCCGCCAAATTCTTGGGAAAGTGAACAGACTGGTAGATAAAGGAAATCATCATCAAGCAGATATATTTCCAGTGAGCTCCCACAGGGATCGGTTCTTGGACCTACACTATTTAGCATTTTTATCTATGACCTGGAAGAAAATAAATTCATCACTGATAAAGTTGGCAGATGACACAAAAACTGGGAGAATGGTAAATCGTGAAAAGGAGGTATCACTGATTCAGAGCACCTAATTGTGCTCATACACTGTATAGAGTGCCTAACTCATGGTTGTGAATTCCACTAGGCAGCAGGGTGTCCAGCAGTTAGGTTCCTCAATGTTCAGCCTAAATCCCCTTTTCAAATCTGACCCTAAATTACTATCTTACTTCTACTGGCAAACTCTCCAGACTGGAGTTGAGCGGTTGGTGGGAAGTGTGTGGAAGCTTATATTGATCCATGTTCTGTAGATAAATGGAAGGCTTCATTCACCACTGGGTTAATCAATCTGGCACCTTTTGTAAGCATAGTATTCACGTAAAAAAAACCAACCAGAAAACTGGAACTAAATGCCCCATAATTTATATGGAACTAAAGAATATTATGCTGTAATTTCCATGTTTATTTTCTTATATATTATACTTACTGTTGGCATATTCTCTTGAGAGTCATCATCTGTGCCCTGAGCTCTAGAGAAATCACTGAGGGACCATTTATCTTAATCTCTTTTACACATTTTTCACATACAAAGTTCCCTGTATGGTGACAGTTTCAGTATTGTTAAAAAAAAAAAAACAGCAGGAAAAAACCCTTAGAAATGAATTAAACTTGCAGTTTTCTGTGGAGCAGTTTGTCTGCTAGAGTACTTGTTATGCCCCTACACATACTGAGTATATACATTTTCTCTGTGGCGACAGTATGCGCCATTTCCGAAAGTTCTGGTACCTTCTAACAGAAGAGATATATTAATAAAACAGGTATTATGGGGATTTTTTTCTACTTCAAAAATTAATCTACATGTTGTATTTATACTTGGGACCAAAATTTCAAGAAAGGCTCCAGGTCCATGGCCTAAAACATCTGAATGCAATTGTTCATATAATTTCAGTTACCATGATTATGGATCCATATACAGTGACTTCACACAAAAATATCTTGACTACTTTGGTGAATAATTGCCTTCTGCATATGTAATGCCATTTTGCATGCCTAATTATGGTAATTACACACAAATTAGGCACATAATTGTACATGGCCTTATGTATATAGACCCAGGGTCCTCTTTTTAGATCCCACCTACAATACAAAATGAATCACTTGAGGGGAACCAGTTACAATAGTTCTCTCTGAATACCGTTTCGTTCTTGCAGCATGCATGTTTTAACTGTGTCCATAAATTGTACTAAGCAAGGTAGAACTCAAATTCCTCTTCCAGCGTGCATAGGGGCCAATGTAAATCTTGGGATAGATTTTCTGTTTGGAAGTTGTTGGAAAAGCCTGGTAAGAAATCTGGAGGTGAGCCTCCTGGGAAATTACAGATAGGTATTGAGGTATCCACTTACATGCAATTTAATCTATATGTGTGAGAGACTATAGTAGCCCATAATCCAGATTGTTGGATTTTCTATGTTTTTGCTATATCGTGAATTTCTTTATATGTATGTAGGGTGGTTTAATGTCCTTTGGATTCTTAAATAGTAATTTCCCTAACTATGCCAAAAATATAGAAGATGCAGATTGTCAAATTGTGGATTATTTATTCACTATTCTACAATAGCTGCATCTCATACAAAAGGTCGATTAATTTAAAAAATTGTATTATTTGTTCAATAACTTACACTAGCTGTGTTATGGACACAATTTATCTGTCAGTATATTCCAGTTCACATCATCATTATTGTCCTTTTTCACAGATCTGCTTACATTGCACAGCAAAAGGCCTGAGAGAAGTTTCCATAAATAATGCACAAAATTGCAAAAACTATGCAAAGCGAACACCTCACTACACAAACCTCTCAAACTTGTCAGTTCACCCCAGTCTCACTGCAACTCCCCATGCAATCTATTAGTCTAAGCTTTATCAACTTTATCTTGGAATGTATTGGAGAAAATTTCTGGTTTCAGAAGGTGGAGGAAGGGGAACAGCCAGGGTAGTATTGATTCTAACTAACAGGAATAATTAGTTGCAAATCTGGAAGTTAAAGGCAATTTGGATGAAAGTGATCAGGAAGTGAAATATTTCATGGTTTTACCAAAAGGAAGGCATGAGAGCAGCAGAATAAGGACAATGGGCTTCAAAAAAGCAGATATTAAATTTTGAGAATGGTAAAAAAGGGCCCACTGTAGGAAAAACTAAAGGAAAAAGGTGTTCTGGAAAGCTGGCAGTTTTTCAGATACAATATTCAATACAGAACTGCAGACTATCCTGTAGCGAAGGAAAGATAGGAAGAATAGGAAGTGGCCAGTATGGCTCCATTAGAAGCTCTTAAATGACCTAAAAATCAAAAAAGAAATGCTACATTACGTGGAAACATGAACAAATTGCTAAGGATGAGTACAAAAGAATAGCAGAAGCATGTTGGGACAAAATCAGAAAGGCTAAGGAACAAAATGAGTTTCACCTAGCAAGGGACATAAAATATAACATGAAGAGTTTCTATGATACATTAGGAGCAAGAGAAAGACAAAGGAAAGCATAAGTGCATCACTTAGCAGGAAAGGAGAGATAATAACAGATGAAATCAAGCAGGATGAAGTATTTAATACCTGTTTTACTCAACTAACAAAAAAAAGAAGTTAATTGTGATAAGACACTTAACAGTTAATATTAACAACAAAGGGAAAGGAATGCAAGCCAAAACGTGAAAAGAACAGACTGAAGATAAGTTAGATGTATTCAAATTGGCAGGGCCTAATGAAATTCATCCTAAAGTACTTAAGGAACTAGCTGAAGCAATCTTGGAACCATTAGAGATTATATTCCAAATACATTGAGGTCAGGTGAGCTCCCAGGCACAGGAGAAGGGCAAACATAGTATCTATATTTTTAAAGGGAAACTAAGGGTATGGTTACACTTACAAGATTATAGCGCTATAGGTTATAGCGGTCCCCTTATACAGTAATATGTATAGCGCTATTGTATGTCCACACTCAGATGCTCCTGCGGTATAGCATGGCCACATTTGGGGCACTTAATGCGGCATTAAGAGCAGCGCATTAGGGCAGGTATCCCAGCATTGAGCTGGGTGCAACGTGCTTTTTAAACGAGGGGGGTGAGGGGGGACGCGTTGTGTGTATGCGGAGGGAGAGAGACAGTGGTTTTTCCGTTTTTCTGAAAGCCTGTCAGTGAGCCTCCCTTCACAGAAGGCTTTGTTTTCACACAGGCTCCCTCCTTAAACATTTGCATTGCTTATCTGCCGAGTTAAGAAAGAAACTCTAAAGAGGTACTTCCGCATTCCTCCAGCCGAGTTCAAAACAAAGGGAAGAGACGTCAATTGCCTTAAATGGCTCTAGGCATCTCCAGAGATTACTTGTAGCGCAGTGGGTGTCCACATTCTTGCTGTAGCGCTACAGCCCTTATTCCCCATGCGGAGGTGGATTAATAATAGCGCTATAACTCAGCAGTTATAGCGCTATTAGTGCCTTGCCAGTGTGGACGGGGAGTAGGTTATAGCGCTCGTGGGGGCTTTATAGCGCTATAAAGTGCCAGTGTAACCATGGCCTATTAAGAGACTCAGGGAATTATAGGCAAGTCAGCTGAACAATACCTGGAAAAATACAGGAACAGATTATTAATCCATTTGTAAGCATCAACAGCAAAATAGAGTAATAAATAATAGCCAACATGGATTTGTCAAGAATAAATCATGCCCCCCAACTTAATTTCATTCTTGATAGGCTTATTGGCCTAGTAGATGGTGGGGAAGTTGTCAGCATGATATATCTTAATTTCAGTAAGGCTTTTGACATAGTCCCACATTCTCATAAGAAAACTAGGGAAATGTGGCCTAGATTAAATTACTACAAGCTGGGTGCATAACTGCTTGAAAGATCACACTTATAGAGTAGTTATCAACAGTTCAATACCAAACTGCAAGGGTGTATCTAATGGCATCCCACAGGGATCAGTCTGGGTCTGTCCTTTTATGGATCTTTTGACCTGAAACCAGATTCTCACATAGGGCCCAATCCTTATACGAGTTACTCCCAGTGACTCACTTCAGTTGGACTAGTTGCATGAGTCAGGGCTGTGTCAGTTTCAATATGGAGTAATTGTTCTATTAATTGTATATTAAGGAAGTTGAATCCACATTGGTACATTAGCAGACTTATGTATTATATTATAATAATATCTCAGTGCCACAAAATTATGAAAAGTACTTATTTCATGTACCAATAACCACCACAGCTCATACTAAAAATTAATCTGCTCTTCCTCTGTTGCACAGCCCCAAAATGGCCAGCTTTTTTTTCTTTCAAGTTATAAACAAAATTAGTAAGCTATTTGTATGCTAAATATATGAGTTCACAGCACATTTTTAATTGCTGAGTTATAAAAACTAGAAGATAAGAGTTTATAATGGCAGCACTGACAGACACTTAACTATCACACAACTGTTATTATAAAACTCCATCATTTTGTTTATGTACCAAAGGAGGGGTTTTTTCTAAGAGAAGATAGCTAAATACAAACAAGAAGAGGTCTAATCTCTACATTAAACGTAACTGATTGAATCACCATGGAAAAATTAAATCTTAAATAAAACATTGTAAACTGTTGAGACTTAGGTTTACTTTTATAAAAAAATAAACCTGTATTTATTGAAGAGCAATGGACAAATAGTTAAAATAAACAAATCACTCACATCAAAACACAAAGCAATAAGGAGATGCACTGACTTGGAAGGTTATGAGAAAGAATTCTGAACAAGTCAGTTCATCTATGAGAAGGCTCCCTCCTGGACTTTAAGAAAATACTAAAATATTGACTATTGTGGCCTATTGTCTTTGTGTGCTTCCTAAGGCTAGTAAGCTAGTGGGTAGGATCTTGTTTCATCATTTACACTTAGGCAAAATGAGTGTAAAATATTCGGCATCCACTTGTCATTCACTATATGTGGGTAGAAAATGACTACACAAGATGTAAGACAATGGAGAATCTGGCTCCATATATACGTTGCAAAGATAAAAGCACAAAAGTTTGGTCAGGTGTGCTTCAGCTTTAACTCTAGACACCCCTTGCTTTTGTGGGGTCTAAACAGATCCTTACATTTTGATAATAGTTAAAAATTTGTAGTTTTAATAGATACACCTCCTGTAAACATGACTGTCATTGGTTTAGTTCACCAGCTAACTGATTTTTGCCACTCACAAATCAATTTAGTTTATGAGAATTTGTAACCTAATTCACACACTATCATAGCAAACAATCATTGTGCAGGTTGCATCCAATTATAATATCTGCAATTTTTTTAAAAAAAGAATTTTTTAACCTAAAAAGAATAAGGAAGACTATTAAGTGATACAAATAAATAATTAATAATAATAATAATAATAAAGTTTTCTACTATCATAGCATCTAGAAGCCCTAGTCCTGGATGAGGACCCCATTGTGGTAGGCACTACGCAAACACAACACAAAAAGACAGTCCCTGGCCTAAAGAGCTTTATAGAATAGCTTGTGGTATATACTGAAATGCAATTTGTAAAGAAGTTGGTGGAAATGCATTACAGAGAACAATCTATAAACTTATGTTGTATTAACAAACAGAAGGTATAAGTCACAAAATTGTTGCCCCTTTTTTGACCCAAGTGACTAATCAAAGTTTGGCACCATGGGGATGTTTAGTTGGAAGCAGAATTGATGGAGTCTGTACTTTGTTTGCTATAATCTTGTTTATTTAAAAGGGTTTACAAGTCCTGCTTTTCTGAACACAGGATGAACCAAAGACAAAAGGAACAGTTTCTTTTATTACAGCCCCAAGCTCTTTTTGCCAACAGATCCTAAAGCTCTCTGTAGCTTTTGCCAACATCATACTGTGCATACAGGCTGCTATTTGGTTTTCTTCCTGCTTCCATCAGCCTCTCTCAGTTTCCATCTTGCCTTTTTCCCCCCCACATACAGAGCAAAATCCCTCTACCCACTCAGTCCAAATTCCTGGTTTTAATTAACTTTTCCTAACCGTTATGTTAAATGAAAGGCGCCTTCACACCCAAAGAAGTTTGTGACCAAGCAGTTACCAGCTCCACTCAGCATACTATAGTACTATACTGTACATTTCATAAATATGAGGTAGACAAAGTGACAGTCTGACTTGAAGTCCAGATCATCCATTCAATCTCCATATGCAAGAAAGACAGAGTAGCTTTAGGGATAACACTGTTTTTCTGATGCTAATAAAGTTCTTGTTTAGTGTTGGAAGAAAGTCTCTCTTCTCATAATTTTTATATCATACCAGGAACAGAGAGTCAGCAGACCATGCTAGTAAGCAATAGCCAAAACTGGCCTGTACGTGCAAAATGCTCAAATGAAGCAGCAATCCTAATTCTCCTAAAACTATGGCAGCATCTCTGACTGTTTACCCCCTGAACCTGCAGAGCTGCAAAGAGCAGGAGTAAAGGACATCATTCCACTATGAACATGCAGGAATTTAACATGTAGAAGAATACTGACCTTGTGCAGGAAACCTCTCCATATTGTGAAACCATTCTTGACAAGGATGGTTGGAAGAGACCAAGGAGTGTTTGGATCACCTGAACAGAGATATACATACCCAAACTAAATACAATGTCCCGATTTTATAGGGACAGTTCCAATTTTTGGGTCTTTTTCTTATATAGACTCCTATAACCCCCCACCCTCATCCCAATTTTTCACACTTGCTGTCTGATCACCCTAATCTCTGTACATATCTATCTCAAGTGAGATACGTCCACACACAAACACACAAGCTCTGTCTACACTTGAAAGTTATATTGGCATAACAATGTCAGCCATTGATGTGGAAAAAAAAGAACATCCAAACAAAACAACTATGTCAACACATCCCTCAGTGTAGACACTGCTGACAGAAGAGTGCTACTATTGATGTAACTAACATCATTCAAGGAGATGTTGTTCCTACACTGACAAAAAATACCTAACCCCTTCTGAAGGTGTAGATTTTGTCTACACTATTGGGCTAGCCAACACAGGTATGCTAGTATAACCTATGTAGTGTAAACATACCTGCACTCTGAAATACATTTCTGCTTGTGCAAAACAAGGAGGTTCCAAAAGATTATCCGAACAGATAATCTTTATATCCTCAGATAATATCTACCAAAATGTCATACTTATGGACCAACCATATATATGGAATGTTAATCCCTGTATTACCTAAATATTGAACATAGTAAGGGTGTATAAGACAAACAAATGTGGACTCTGCTCTTGTTCAGTCATTTGCACTTTGTTTTTCCTTTAATAAGGAGGCTAATTATGGAAGTGAACTATTATAGGCATCCCTATACTATGTACCTAGAGTTATCAGAGGCTTGCACAGATTTTGTCCATAGAACAGTCCAGTGCCCCTTTAGGTTATAAAGAAGCTTCCGTATGTTGAATTTTATAAGACAGCAATACAACAAGCTGACATTTTGCACTGGACTCTTCAAACATATGAGTTGCAGTATTTTGATTCATATCAGTGAAATGAAAAGCATGAATGACCCCTTACTCTATGACTATGGGTCACTGCCAGTCTTGCTCCAGAACACCATTAGCTTATGGCATGGCATATCACAGACAAAAGGCATGGTGTGTGACATGCATTGTGCTTCACTAACACATGCCGCAAGCCATGTAATGCTGCAACACCATTTGACATTATGCGGAAATAATTATACACAGTGTGAAAGGAACACAGAAAAAAAAACCCCAACCTAGCCATTCTGACAATCCCAGAGTAGGAAGTTCTAAAAGACAATGCTGAATTAAATCTCAGTTCATTCATGCTTTTTATCTCTTGAAATGTTAAAGCGTTGTCTTGAGAAAAATAGGCAGTGATTTCCTCTACATAATATGAGCAATACTAGAGCAAGATTATATCTGTCAAAGATGAAAATATTTATGTCTTATTGTAATCCATCCCGGGGTTTACAGACCCAAAGTTCTCCAGGGAGTATGACAAATCTACATGATGTTTATGAAAGTTAGATTTTGCATTCTGATCTCTGGTTTAGATGACAGACAAAAATCACACATAGCCAAACAACTCTCTAGTGATTACACAGATGCAGATGCTGAAGAGAATCAGTTATTCAAGGAAAAAAAAAACATTAACTTGTGCAATAAAATATTCCTTCCAAATCCATCTTTTCCTGAAGAGAGATTTTAGAATGTAGTAGCTGGCACTATAAAAAAGCCGTAGATAGATTAGAATGACCAATATCTCACTGTGTAGTTTTTTAGTGATTTCACACTTTTGATCAAACAATGCCTCTTTTTGGATAACAATACCAAATTTGTAAAGCACTTTCAGATTGATTGGCAAAACCAACACATAATGCAGAAGATACAGAAATATCTTTAGATCTAGACATAAAAGCCAATTATTGGAGACCTACAAGGTGCATCTGCCGGTATCACAGGGTCCTTAGCAATTACATATTGTACTTACAGTATAATCAACATTTTCTAGTAATCTAATAATAGATAAAAGTCCTTCATAGTGACATCCATCTATATTAAATAGTCTTCAGAAATATGTCCCTGTCTTTTTCCAAAGCTACTTTTCAGAAAATTAAAATAAAATTAATTATTGCAATCAAGTTCAAAAAAATTATTCTGTCTGCCATTAGGGACACGATTGTACTTTAAAGTCACAGCTCTGCACTGAAGGTGATAAGAAGGTGCTGGGCAGAGGTGGGAGCTCCAGCCAAAAATGCCTCCTGGCACATACAGCTAGTGCACACCACAGTAACAACCGTGCCTCCCTTTCAACAAGTGCAATCTGTGATTTCCCACACTCAGCTAGCTGTATTGAGTGGGGCAGAGGAGAAAGGGCCATGTGCCGTAGTCCCCTCCCATCTGAAGAGACTAGAAGCAGCACTGGAGTAATACTGTTACGAAGCCATATTACATCTGGCCCATTAACAGAGATGTGAAGATCAATGGGTGGCTGAGAAGTCTTCTAAGCACCCTAACCATTCTCATTTGTGCACACACATTAAGCCAGACACAGTTGGATCCTAAATGTAGAGAGTTGTTATACTTTGAATGCAAATGTGGGAAAAGGTACAAACGTATATGTGAAACAATCTGACACAGATAGAAATGTGCGGTGAAATACCTGTAGAGTGACCATAATTTCCTATGGCAAGACAAGAAATTATAAATGACAAATAAAGCAGAGGTTTTTTCCTCCTCTGTGGGAGGGGAGGGGTAGAAGAAGCAGGCAAATAGTACACAGATGCATCCCAGCAACCCCATTTTGTCACTGGTTATATAATCAAGTTTATTACACTTTAATAGTTGATTCAATGGAATGTGTCACTGAAGAACTAAATATTTTGCAATCTCTTACTGCCATCTTATGCCATTCTTTGTCACTGCACAAGAGATCACTTTTGGTAAGACTAATATATTTGTATATAAAATTGTTCTATAAGTTTTTACAACACAAATATTTGACTTCCTCACAACTCATGATTTTAGGGTCCTATCCTGCACAATGCTAAGAATTCCTATCCAAATGGTGTGTGCTCTGAACTCCCGTTGAAGTTGAAGAGAATTGAGGACACTCAGCATCTCAGAGGATCATGCTGTAAGGACTACTTGACAATAAACTACATTCACTTGTCGCTTTCTAAACTCTTTCTTCAGTTGCTCAATGCTTTCCAAATACTGGGCCCAATTTTCATTTATACTAATTTGCACTGATTCTCATTTACTGCTCTGGCAGTGTAAAGAAGCTTTCTTGTAAATGAAAATCTAGTCCAAACCTGCATTGGATATGATGAGAAGGCACTTAGCTGCAGTGGGAGCACCAGCCCAAACTCCTCTTACGGCTCACAGGAAGTGTGCTCTGTCGTAACAGCTCTACCACCCTTTTAGCAAGTGCAACCTGTGATTGTTTTATAACAAAAAGTGTTGTATATGTGATGAACAAATATGAATAGTAGATTATCCATACAATAAAACTACATTGAGAGAATGCTAAATTAATCCAAAGAGAGGAAATGCCAAAGTTACGGTTGCATGTGCAATATTTACCGTGACCTCTTATGTAGATGCTTTGCAATAAATTATTTTAAAGTGCAGCTCTGATTTGAAAGTTAGCCTAAAAATGGCAGCATGGGGTTCCATGTTTGTCTCCTTTCAATGATTCCATATAGAATATGCTTAATTTACAAGTGGAAGGATGCTTTTTTTTCTAACAACCCTGCAACTCAGCCTAAACTCAGAGCTAACTGTAAAGGATTGTTTCCCTCTCATGCATCATCAGCTGCAACAAATGTTCTACTGGCCAAATTATTTCCCCACAGATACACGTGCAAAACCACTCCATACAATAGATTTGCTTAGATGTAACAGACTGGAATTTAATAAAATATCCTGTTGATGATGAACAAATAGGAATAGAATCTCTCTCTCTCATCTATGTTGGTTCATGTGCAAATTAAAGCAGAAATTAAAGTACAGCTCAGCTCTTCAATGCAGCAAAATTAAACAATCTTTACAATCCATTGCAGATTCTGCAATGCCCTTTCTTCTTTGCTGTCATTGTTTTCAGGCAATCAAGTATTATGCAATATAAACTCAATTTTCTTCTAATATATTGACTTTGAGCACTCCCAGCCATCTTAATCCCAAAGCACAATGCTGCAAGATGACATTTGTATTGATTTTCCGGTACGTGCTACAATTTCTTTTTAAACATACTTCAGTGATCATTCTAATCTAAATGATAGTGCAACGAAATGAAGGCTGCATATCAGGTATTTTGCTTTGCCTCTCCTAGCACTAAGACAAGTGCTGTATTTCACCTAATACCATATTTTCAAGAGAAACAAATAATGGAATTGTAATCTACCACCAGGATCTGAGAGCAGAAGTTTATCCTTCTACTGCCAGTTTCTAGAGAAGTTAAAATATTTCAGAATATCTACATCAATATCTCAAGAAAGTGCAGCCAAATTAAGGAAGTGGAGAAGGGGAAGAGTGATTTTAAACCATTTTTACATCCCTCTCCACCTATCTTGGGACAAGTCATCCCTATTACCCCACTATGTTGGCTCTCTGCCACTTAGGTGATTCTCCAGTGCTGGGGAATTCCTTGATCCCTTGGTTAAGCCTACTTGCAAGAGGAACAGAGCACAGGATCTGGCTTTGAAACTTTGCCCAAACATTCCAAACTGATATAAACAGAAACATTTGATTTGTCTTGCAGTTCTCCATTTTCTCCAGACTTGAGCCACTTCCAGTAGGTCTATTTTTTCAAAAGGAGAAAATTATAAAGAAGGGGTCTGATTCACCTTTCAGATGTAGAACAAGACTTCTGACATCAAAGGAGATTCGAATCAGGCCCAAGAACATAAAAAATTACAAAGTTTAAAAATTAGCAAATCCTAGCTACTCAAAATGTTATTACTGTTAAGCATGAATGGCTGAAAACAAAAAATGGTAAAGTTTCTGTGAATTAAGAGGCCAGCCTATATAACTTCTTATCCTACATCTCAAGCTTCCGGGTTATCACAATTGTAGAGGGGGAAGGGAGCTAGGAGTGTAGGACAGTTATAATAATTAAAAGCAATAAAGATTTTTTTTAATAAAATGTGGTTTCAGTTCTATGCATAACTGTGTTGGGAAACAGGATGATTCAGAGGATTGGTTCAAATTCAGATGAGGTTAATAATCACTGAATGCTGTTACCATCTGAGGTCAGTACAGTGATCTACAGTATCGTGATCTACATAGAATCATTTGGTGGCCTAATTTCAGTTTTTAGGGAATAGGTGTTCATAGTACATAAATAAAAACAGGCATCATTGTGGGATAGCACAGTCAGTGTGCTATTTTTTTATAGCTGTGTCAAAAAGCCAAACAACAGGGAGCCTGGGGGAGGTTTTTAGTTAGGATGACCAGACAGCAAGTGTGAAAAATCAGGACAGGAGATGGGGGGGGATAATAGGTGCCTATATAAGACAAAGCCCCAAATATCAGGACTGTCCCTATAAAATCGGGACATCTGGTCACCCTATTTTTAGTAGAAATTCTACCGTGAGTTAGAAAAAAAGACAAACTAATGTTTGGGATAATACTATTTTCCATATTCTAATAAAATTTCTGGTTTAGAAAGAAACTCTTTCCACTGTAGTTAGTATGGGCTTTAAATTGACCTTAGCAAATTATCTGACTCCCTGGGCTATCGACCAATACACTGGACAGCTCCATGTTAGTGCTACAGCTCATATGCTTAAAGTTTCTTCATAAATCACTTTACCTCTGAATCAATTTTACTTTTAACAGTATTGCAGATCTTCAGATTCACAGTCCAAGCATGTTCACAAATGCTCTTTTTAGATATAGATTTCAGGAAATAGGCAATACTCACTGGAGCTACTCCACAATTCCTTTGCTTGACAGAAGTGCTTTCTACTATCTTTTTTTCTTGTATTTCTTGTGCATTATTTCATTGTCCAGGTAGATCTTACCTGTTGTTCTCTTTCTGGATACACCTGTGCATTTCTACACTGGAAACTTGGTGCTTTTTAAAGACTTTTTTTTAAAACGGAAATTTTACCTTGCCATTTTTTGCACCATGCTTCACTGCATTTTTGGAGGGTGATGTATTTTCACTAGCTCATATTGCCATCTCAGCTGCAGTGCCTTTTTCAGAATTAGCTCAGCTATTAACCATACTATTACTGAAAGTTACTTCTTTAAAATTTCAACTGCTAAATGATCACTGTGTTCTTTTTTACTGTTTCAAGTCACATTGCTCTGCTTGTTCGTTTAGAGTCTTTTTAAAGGCTTCCACACTTCCTCTAGGCCTTTGTAGCAGTACCCACCTTCCCTAAAGCAAACTCAGGTGGCCACAGCAGGATCGCCTCAGTTAAGGTGACCAGATAGCAATTGTGAAAAAATTGGGACAGAATTTGGGGGGGTAATAGGCACCTATATAAGAAAAAGCCCCAAATATTGGGACTGTCCCTATAAAATCAGTACATCTGGCCACACTACGCCCAGTTTAGATTGGTTCTTGGGAGGCATAGGATCTCCTCACAACAGCTGCACAAGACATAATCAAGAAGCAAAGAGGAAGACCAAGGAAAGAGGGGACATCGCCAGAGCATCCCATTGATCTGTGGCTGCTGTAATGGTCATTTGTGTCAGTTAGCAACTACAGGCATGTCGCGTCTTACGCTGATTCAACTTACGTGATTTCAGCCTTACACGGTCGGCAACCAGGAAGAAAAACAAAACAAAACCCTCTCTGCTGCTTCCGATTCTGCCTGCCAGTCGACATAATCAGTGTAAGACAGGAGACGCGAAACAGCTGTCCCCACAATAACAAAACTGAATTGCTGTTCCCAGAATGAAAAACATTAAAAAAAAAAAAAAAACTTTAAAAACACCCGGTTTAAATAGTGCGGGCAATTCCACCTGCCATTCAACTCAATGAGTACATGGCATGAAATGGTAGACGTGAATCTGCTGTTCCCACTACACTATTGTGCCTCTCATACTGTGCACATCTTGCCGTGCTGAGTGTGATATCTGTGCTACCTGTACTGTACACTCAGTGATCTAAAGATACAGTACAGTCCAGATTTTTTGTACTGAATAACCATGGCCCCTAAACGCAAGGCAGCAGCTTCATCTGGTGCTCAGCGAAGGAAACAGCGATCTGTTCTAACGCTGGAGGAAAAACTGGCTGCGTTGGACTTATTGAGAGATGGTATGTCAGTCTCCAGCGTGGCGCGTAAATACGGCCGCAATGAATCTAGCATCTGTGCCATCAAGATTCAAGAGAGAGAAATTTGTCAAGCCGTGACATCAAGTGCTCCAGTAACTGCTAAGGTGACGAGTCAGATGTGTAATAAGACTTTACTAAAGACTGAAAAGGCATTAAACTTATGGCTGGAAGTCATGAACTGTAAACGTGTGCCTATCAATGGCAGCCTGTTGCAAGAAAAGGCTCTTAGCATTTATGTACAGTGAAAATGTCCCGCCGGAGATGGACAGCCTTCTGATGAGAAGGAATTCAAAGCCAGCCAAGGTTGGCTTAACAGTTTTAAGAACCGCTTCAACCTGAAAAACATCCAGACTACTGGTGAAGTAGATCTGCAAATGAGGAAGCAGCCCACGCCTACCCCGAAAAATTTAAGAGAATCATTGAGGATGGGGGCTATCTTCCAGAACAAGTTTTTAATGCTGACGAGACTGGGCTCTTCTGGAAAAAAATGTCCACCCGCACTTACAAATCAAAAGCAGAAAGACAAGCCCCTGGCTTCAAAGCAGCTAAAGACCATGTAACTGTGTTGCTTTGTGGCAATGCGTCTGGGTATTTAATCAAGCCAGGCTTGCTCCACAGGGCTCCAAATCCCCGTGCCCTAAAAGGCAAGAACAAAAATCTCCTGCCTATGTTCTGGCAGTCCAATAAAAAGGCTTGGGTGACGGCAACATTGTTTCTGGATTGGTTCCACAAGTGTTTCATTGTGGAGGTCAAGCAGTACCTTGAGGAGAAAGGATTTGACTTTAAAGTGTTGCTGATCATAGACAATGCTCCTGGCCATCCTGAGGCACTACGGTTTGTGCATAGCGACGTTGAAGTCGTCTTTCTCCCCCGCAATACCACCTCCATACTGCAACCTCTGGACCAAGGTGTCATTAGCTGTTCCAAGGCCACATACATGAGGCTTACGTTCTCGCGGATCCTTAGCGCTATGGATGCCAATCCCAGTGTGGATGTGATGCAGTGTTGGAAGTCCTTCAACATTGCTGATTGCTTCACTTATATTAAACAGGTGATGGATGCAATCAAGCCAGAAACTGTCACTACATGTTGGCAAAACCTATGGGAAGACTGTGTGAAGGATTTTAAGGGTTTCCCAACCATTGACCAAGAAGTGGCATGCATTGTTCAGGTGGCCAGGCAAGTGGGTGGTGATGGCTTTGTTGACATCCTTAAGGAAGAAATTGAGGAATTACTTGAGACCCATAGAGAGACACTGACTACAGAAGAGTTAGAGGAACTGATAAAATCCTCTACAGAAGACGAAGATAATAACAGCAAACAGGAAGAGTCAGCAAGTTGGAAGCTTCATAAGTTTTCGGAAGTGTTCCACGCAGCGAAACACTTGAATGATTTAATTTCTGATTATGATCCCTCTATGGAACAAAGCCTCAAAATTTCACGTAGCATTACAGATGCTTTGAGACCATATCAAGAAATGTTTGCGGAGTTTAAGAGACAACAGCAACAGTTGCCAATCATCATGTTTTTGAAAAAAAAACCACCAGCAGCAGATGAGCCTACACAGTCAACTTCTTGAGCTGAACCAGAGCCACCCACTTCATCTACAGCTCGCTCTCCATCACCCAAGCCTGGTCCATCATCTCCTGCATCGACATCTAGCCCTGACAACATCATAGTGTTGTCAGGGAAAGATGAAGACTAATAATTGGACTGTGTGTGCATTGGATGATTGATGATTGTACTGTATTCATTTTTTTCTTCCGTCTCTGTATTGTTATTCATGTTATTAAAATTAAAATATCTTGTTACAATATTTGGAATATGTTCTCTTTATTATATCCTGCACTGTACCTTGCTCTACACAACACACAAGACATAATATATACACATAGTACATAATATGTACACAAAAGTACACTTTATGGTCACTTTAAGGGACTTTAAAGCGCTGTCTTGGCTATACGCGATTTCGGCTATGCGTGGGGTCCGCAGAACGGAACCTTTGCATAAGACGCAACATGCCTGTATACTACTTTATGCCAAGGGATTGTTCCAGAGATACTCACTTTACAGTATCACTGCCATTCCAGAACTGTGCAGAGTACTCCTTGGCGGCAGCCAAGGATCTGGAACAATGTCCCTTCCAAAGCGCTTACAATCAAAGAAGGAACGTACAAATGGCAGGTAGGCATTTAACTCTCATTGATTTTCAACAGAAGTAGGGTACTTCACTGCCAATTGTGCCTTTGAAAATTTCCCCTAAAATGACAACACAGAAATATAGGAAGGGGGACAGTGAACAACAAAAAGCAGTATAATCAGATTAACATATCTTTCTGTTCCTTGATTTCTGTTTGATTGTTTACATAAATTTACATATTCTAGCTTGTTAACACTTCTTGGAGGGAAGGACTAAGGTACAAGTGATCACTTTCCTTCTCATGACTCGTTATACAATAACAAGGTGTCATTTAAGTTGATGGCTGGTAAATATAGAAATAATAAAAGGAAATCTTCAAACAGCATATAGTCAATCTGTGGAATTCTGTGCTGCAGGCTATTGATTCAAATAATGTGGTCAGATTTAGTAAGTATACCAGATAATTTTACGACCATTAATATTTATAGCTCTGCATGTTCAACAGTAATCTTATGCTTCAGGACATAAAATGACTTGCAGAGATCAAGAAGAAATGTTTTCCTTCATGTCCAAGTATTGTGAGGCAGAGTAAGCTTCAGCACAGTACAAAGAATAGCACAAGGCAGCGTTTCCCAAACTGTGTTCTGCGGAACGCTGGTGTTCCACATGATGTGAATAGGTGTTCCGTGAAAGAATCGTAATTTTTTAAAAAGGGTCTTTACATTTTTTTAAAATTTGGCATATTTGAAGTGTAGTTTACTCTTTTTGAATGACTATAATTTAGGGAAGGGAAATTTTGAGTTCAAACTGGAACAGGAACAGAGGTGGGTTACTATGATGATCAGGAGAATGGAGAGCCCATTTTACAAAACAAGATTAAAAGAGCTTTGCTTGATTATACTAGCATAACAAAGGTTGAGAGGGGATACAATGCCTCTTTATAAATACATCAGGGAGTAAACACCAGCAAGGGAGAAGAGCCATTTAAGCTAAAAGAGAATGCTAGCACAAGAAGAAATAGATATGGATTGACCACGAATACATTTAGGTTAGAAATTAGGTGGTTTCTTATCATCAGAGCACTGTGGTTCTGGAACAAAACCCAGGAGGACACAACCTAATTAATCTTGTATCCATGGACATGGACCTCATTCCGCCACTCATTAGCAAGGAGGATGGGCTTTCCAGCAAACCCCCACCCCTCCTGGTCCCTTTTCTTTGTTCCCTCCTGAAGCTTCAGTGGCCATTCTGTCAAGCAGGTAGCAACCCTTTTTGACAAAATGGCACCAATATTCTACCACTCTTACCTTTCTACTATTATCTTCTGTGTAAGGCTCTATCAGTTCAGTTCAAACAACCTTAGGCTGCCCATATTCTCTCCACCAAATTCTGTAATCCGCACACTGTGGGGCACCCACTTTTATCCAATTCCTAGGTTTCCAGGTATAATCCTCTTAATTTAAGCATCCATCCTCACCCTGTTCCTAGGGCTCATGGCGTAACCTTCTACAGGTTTGCAGGACCTTTTACCAGTGAAAGAGCCTTACACAGTAACATCCTCCAAGCAGAATACACATGCTAAGCATCCAATGCTATGCTCACCAATCCTGATCACATAAGCAGACTTTCCCCATTGGCCAGGCAAGGTCAGTCTAGTCTGGTTTCTGCATGTTACAGTCATGCATAGAGTTCTAGCAGATCTATTCTCAGGCAGTGTCTTGGAGGTAAGTTCATCCTCTTCTTCCAGGTTTTTTCTTTTTATGCTTCCTTTTCCCTCCCAGCTGGTCTCCTTCTTGGACTTCAATTTCTACAGTGAAACCTAAGTCCTGCTTATCTATACCTTAACCAATTATTTTACTAAAATATTACAAAAGAATTATTTGACCAATCCTAACATATTGTGAAACAATTCTTTATCCAATCATACCCCACCACCTCAGCTGATTTAAATCTTTTAAAATTAATTATGCAAACAGAAACAATCAAGGAACCAGACAGAAACCACACAGATAAATAGAGAAGTGGGGACCATAAAAGCCAAACAATATTGAAGCAGAGATTTCACACCTACAACTGTAGATAAGTCATTCCTTGCCAGACAGAATGCTGCCAAAGTTTTATTTAAACATGTTAAGATGTTTATTTATCTGGTGATGGTGGGTACTATTAGGCAGGATCTCCTTCTTAGCAGCCCAATATCACATTATCTTAATGTAATTTAGATGGAATGTGTGGATGTGACTTTCTGCTTTTTTGGCTCTCCCAAAAAAGCTCTCTGCTGCTCTCCCAATATGGCCGCAGAAAAAGTCCTCAGATCTTACACTTTGGTCTTTTGCAAAACAGAGTCTGGGACAATAACAAATTGCCAGTTAAAGTGAAAATCTGTACTTATGAGACAGGTGTTTTATCCAGTCTTCTATATGGCTCAGAAGCATGGATGACTTATATCAAACATACCAAAAGATTAAACATATCAGATGCTCACGTACAATTCTTCAAATAAACTGGCAAGACATGCTGACAAACGTGGAATATTAAACAGTGGTGGTATGTCATTCATGAGAACATTGATTAGTAAAAAAAGGCTCAAGTGGCTTGGAAATGTTAAGTGAATGCCGGATTACAGGATTCTGTAGTGTGCTGCATTCTGAAGCTTGTGAAGAGTCTAGAAATAGAAACAGACCACTGCGCAGATTTTGGGATGCTTGCAAAAATTTAGTATCCTTTGGAATCTCTGTGGATGATTGGGAAAGAAGTGCAGAACATTGCTCTGATTGGCAGAATCAGCTTGTAGATGGAGCAAGATGTTGCGAGGCAGCTGGAGCAAGCTTTGTGATGAGCGGCATCAGAGGAGGGGAGAATCTGCTTCTCAGATTCAGAGTATTGCTAGTGTGTGGGTGTGCCCTACCTGTGGACAGGCGTGTCATCGTGCAACGGACTCAGCAGCCAAAGAACTTATCAGTGCATACGCCATGCTCTGTAAAGAGCAACAATGCCATTGTTGTTCTTAGTATATGAAAATGTACAGGCAATTAATGTTGAGTTTTTAAATAGTACCTTCTCTACTAGAAGTTTACATAAGTACTCAGAAGTAACAAAGAGTCCTGTGGCACCTTAAAGATTAACTGAAGTATTAGAGCATAAGCTTTCGTGGGCTAAAACCCACTTTGTCGGATGCATGCAGTGGAAGTCGCGTCCACTGCTTGCATCCGATGAAGTGGGTATTAGCCCACGAAAGCTTATGCTCTAATACTTTAGTTAATCTTTAAGGTGCCACAGGACTCTTTGTTACCTCTGCAATTCCAGACTAACACAGCTACCCCTCTGATTCTTGACAAAATGTACTCACTGACCATCATTATCAGCTATTGAGAAAATACAAAATTACAGGGTTGAGAAATATATTTTATTTACTTAATAATCCATATAAGATCAGCCTGACTTTTTAATAGCATCAAATTGAAATGTGGCACTTAAGATCTTATACAGATGTAATTTTTTAAAAAAAGATGCTTACAGCAGTTTAGTCATATTTTAATGAATACCATCAAGTCCTGGAGACCTACTGCATTTTAAAGTTATGTTTATTTTAACTCCTCTTTTAAAACCTTCATTTCTGACAATATCTCATATTTAATATCTGCAAAGTGTAATTCAGGGGTAGATATCTCTTCACTGATGATGTGGCAAAGACAACTACAAAAGACATCATTTAGTTTTTCTGCAGTGAGACCATGAACTTGAAGTATTTCAGTAAAAGATACTATAGAAGGCATAGATTTAAGTCTTTTCCATAATACTCTTACTTTATCCTCTCTTATACTGCTCCTGGAGGAACTCTGCACCAAAAAAATTAAAAATTCCACACCAAAAAAATAAAAATTCTGTGTACAGTATTTTAAAAATCTGCAAATTTCTGCATTGTTTTGTCAAAGTAATGCAATACAATCCAGCTAGTTTCAATTATTTTGGTAATTTATTTAAATTACAATATAATGGATGGAGAATGGGAGTGGGGAGTATTGGAGGAAATCACCAAACCCTTTCTATCTAATAGGAATGCAGCTAGTATTGACCGTTCTAGTTAGTAGTCAACAAAATATATGCAGCATTATGCTCAGTGTTACACCATAGGCAACTAAAGAGCAAGTGAGGGCTATGGACTCAAACTCACAATTTATACTGGCTACTGATCATCTTCAAAAAGCGAGCAGCAAACAGTTCATGGAGCACATTCTGACAGGAATTTTTTTCAGTCTACAAATTTAGACCAGTTATAATCACTAAAGCACCATACACATTTATAAGGCCATACTGTCCTAACAATAAGGTTCCTTTACACCACTCTGGCAACGTAAATTTTTACACCAATAGGAATTCACTAAGAACAATGGAAACAATTCACTAAGGAGACAGGCTGCTGCATTCTGTTCTGCCTGGGAGAACCGAACCTACCCCACGCCTACCTCTTCAGAAATTCCCCAAAGCTCCACACTGAGCATGCTACAATAGCGAGCAAGAGGGAGAGACAGTCTCTCTCTCACACACACATCACACCAATCCCCAGCTGTGATTTACATCTCTACCAGCTACTCTGGGTGCCCAAACCAACCTGCCTGCACTGCCAGAATGGGTGCATGACCACTCTTGTGATTTCCTTTTATTCCCCATCAGAAGTAACTTTTTCACCGGTAAGCAAAGAAATCTGAGGGGGCCATGAATTCTGTGCACACACAATGCCACAGAATTCCCCCAAGAGTATTATATTTTCCTACATCACCTGTGTCATCATGTACGATGATGATCTTCGGTTCATGATTTAAGGTCTGATTCAGCTCCCCTAGATGTCAATGAAGTCTTTCCTTTGACTTCAGCGGAAATTGGATCAGGCCTTGAAACCTTGGTCTCTTTGCAGATGATACTAATAATGATCAACTGTGGTAGTCTTTTGTATTGTGGACCAGAATAAATCAATTAGTTCATTTAATCAAGACTGACAAACAGACACCAAATAATGACCAAAGTAGTTGCTAATGTTGTATGCTGACTCTGAACCAGAAACAGAAAAGTGGAAAGCTCTATTTCTTATTACCAATCAGTCTCCTTGTTGGCCAAATTTAAAATTGGGACAGAACATGACATGCTTGGGTCCAGCGCAGGTGAAAATTTTTGCAGCCGTCTAAAACTGCCATATCCCCTCAAGCCAGAGGATTCTGGCTCTGCAGAGCAAAATATTCAGGGGAAGGTTGGCCTGGAGGAAAAGAAAAAAGAAAACAACTTATTTTCTAAGTTAGTGAGATATTTAGCTGTTCAGGAAAAGAGCTCTTGAGAAATTGCTCTCCATTTCCCAGCAATGTTGCAATTTCTAATCTATAGGACATTTTGTCATCTGTATATGTGAAGTAATCCTCATCTCCTGACCCTAGTGGGGAGATGGACTCGCTCAACCTGACCTTTAATTGAGTAAGCGACATGGTTTTAAAAGTTACTTATGGACCCCAGGATTTCTGTAGGGAAGGGACAGAAGGACTTAGATGAGGAGAAGATCAGGAGACACTCCTTCCTCTTCTGAGTGGTGTAGGAAGGAAGAACCCTTAGTTTGCCTTACCAGTCTCCCTCCCTTGAGCCTTAAGAGGATTGTTGGTTCCCCACATCCCCAGTAGACTCAGTGGGCTCTTCAATCTTCCTCATAAGCCTTCTGACTGCAAAAAAAAAATTTCCATTGGCAAGCCTCCCTAATAATTTATTTACATTTTAAGGTCTATCTCTGCAAGGAAAAATGTTAGACACTTTTTTAAAATAGCAAACCCAAAGGCTTAGGTCTCCAGCAGTCATCTAGCACTCTATCGTATACTTTCTGGATCCAATTTTTCAATTTACTCTCTTAAATTTTGGTCCTGGAAACAAGATCTCAGCTATGGGAATCCACTAAACTAGATTCTCTCTCTCCCCTTTCTGGCGTTGTGGCATTTGTTTCCCTACAAAATGGTGGAAATGAGACCTTGTCAACTTTGGTGATTACCGCTTTTTAACTAATTTGTGAGTTCCTTATCAAATCCACTTTAAAAGTTTTGTAACTCCACCTTTGGCCCCAGAGCTCATCTACCAATTCTGAGTCCACTTTGACTCCGTAGTGATTTGGAATGAAGTGGGCAAAACTAGACTTATAGTGGACGTTCAGTTGCAAGGTTTGTGTGAAGTGACAGATGATGTTCTAAATAAGTGACCAATTCTGCATGCAACCACTGTAGTGTATAACCCATCAACATACAGATAGCCTTTATAAGACTTCCATTGACAGGACGCTGTTAAAGTGTAATTATAGAAGCAATTACACACTTGGATAAGAACTCTCTTGTTCCAAATATCACCACGTTCAGTCATCATTGGCATTTGCAAGTTGAAAAAAAACAAACAAGACTTCAGGCACCATGCTCACAATACCTTTCCTTTTCCTTTCACAGAGGACACTTGGAATCAGCTTTGAGAAAGGCGGCTTCTCTTCCACTCAGGGAACCTTGAAAATCTTACATTTTCTGTTAAATCCATACTTCATTGTTTAAAAATAACCAAAAAAACGCTGTATATCTCATCCACCTATCCAAGCATGTTTCTTACATAGAGATAGAAATGTCTTCTACTTCTTTAAAATAAAAATATCTCTTTCCCTAGGAAAAAGAGCCAGCTTTTAGCACGCTTTTCCAAGATCCCTTCGTCTCAGAATCTGTCATTAAGCTTTCCATTTAAAAAAAAGTTAATTATAGGCAGGCACAACTGAAAATAATGTTGGCAATATCTAGTGCCGTACTGGCAGTTTCAGGTCAACAGTTTTCTTTTTAAAGAGTACTACAAAACTAAATCAATCAAAAAAGCTTATTATACATGGATATAGCATATATCCAGGTTCTTGAGTGACAGCTTCTCAATAAGAAAATGTCATGACCCATGGATATTTAGAATGATACCTTTGGAAAGCATTATTAAAGAAATATTTCAGAGTAATATCAGTCAGTTTAGATAGCACATCAGCCCTATGGTATCACACTCTCACTACTTTGCTAACATATATTAACCAAACAGGGAACATCTTGTGATCCAGAGAAATTTGTTTTCTTTATTAAAAAAAGATTTCCACAAATCAGTTTTGCAGATGTGACGTTTTAATTAGCCCAAGAAAGGGTTTTCCATGCCAAAAAGAAATATTATTTCATTGATGCGTTCTTGAAATATTCCTAGTAGGTTATTCTATGTTCCTAGAAAGCTAAACATAATTAAGAATTTAATTTTGGGTATGGTTATAGGTATGTAATCAATCCAAAGGCCAATATTCATAGCAGACTTTGGCCAATATAATCTGTCTGGCATAATAAAACAAATTTAGAAAGAAATCATTTTCAATCTACTCAGCAGTTAGGCAAATAGGAATAGCGCTTAACACATAAAAGCCAACTTGAACAGCATATGATTTGGCTTCACTGAATTATCCAACACTTATTGAAAAGTGTCACTGACAATTCCTTGATGAACAGCATTCAATATTTAAGATGTGCCCAGTTACACATATATTGGTTTAAATAAATCTACAATAAACATAGCAGCTAACTGGAAAAAATTATGTTCTGATTTCACTGAGCGCTTTGGAAATCATTTTGGCTTTGATGTCACAGCACAAGAAAGTTTTAAGATGAAGAACATACATTTTTAATTACCAATGTACTCTGTATTTTCTGTACTTTTCTTTCACTTTTGATTACTTCTCTGCTCTGAGGCAGTAGTGTCTTGAATGTATTTAGAAATAGTACCTGAAAACCTGTGCTATCACATGAGTGCAGGAGTTAGCCAAGTAATCCACCATCAGTGTAGTCTCCCTTATACAACCAAGGAAATTGTTGCGTGCAAATTAGCTATAGATTACGGATAATGATTGAGTTACATCTGAAATCACAACGGCCAAGGCTGCTTGGCATGGCACAGAGACATGCTTTACTGTAGCTGAACACCACATATATAATCTGTAAAGTTAAAATGGCTGAGAACCTAAAAAACTGGATGGTAACATGTTACCTGCAAATACCAATGATGACTGAACCTGGTGATATTTGGAACAAGAGAGTTCTTAACCAAGTAATTGCTTCCATAATTAAACTCAAACTCAACAGACATTCTTGGCTTGAGAGAAAGAGAGACAATTATATAAAAAAGTGAATTGGCCTCAGGACTTCTGGATTCTATTCCCAGCTCTTCCACTGATTTGCTGTGGGACTTCAGGTGCAAGTCACTTAGGTCCAAATTTTTTATAGATATCCACTAACTTTGGGTGTCTTATTTTCTGAAAAACTTGGAGCCTAATTTTCAGAGGTATTAAACCCTAAAGCTCCCACTGACTTCAACCAGAGTTGCGGGTACTCAGCAAATCTGAAAAACAGATCCTTGGCACCTCCAGCTGGGAACCCAAAAACTAAGGAAGTCAAAAGTAGATCTTAATATCTTTATAAATAGAATACTTGATGCACAAAATAGCTTTAACAATATTTATGTGTGATAAGGGTGTTTTGAGCAGTATTTGATGTTTGTAAAATTATGTGAATTCCCTAGATTGAACAGGCTCTACATATATAAAAAAAAATACTATTATGGTTTCTTCATCCCTCCCTTAAGTTGATTCAAGACTACTAAAAATATAATATTGTCACACATACCCCTACTTCACTCCTAACGTAGTTCAAAAAGAATGTTCCAGCCCAATTCCAAAGGTCAAAAAAGTTGGATAAACTTGGATCAGAATTTGAATTTTTAGATGTCTATTATAATTGAAGTAATGCAACTTTCCCACTACTACAGCTAGATGAATTATTGGCAGAAAACAATTTAGGTGCTGAATTTAGCCACTTTTGATATTTGACAATTACCACAATCAGAATGAGTATTTTTATAAATCTGTTCATTATTTGATAAATGCTTTCGGTGACCATATTACTCGCAAGTTATAATCTGAGATACCTGTGCAAAAAAAAAAAAAAAAAAAGACTGTACAATTAAACAGTGTCCTCTGTTCCATACATTTACTGATATCTTTTGGTGACTGAGACAATAGAAAATTATTTTGTGAGAGAGAATCTATTTGATTTTGGATATTTATCTAAGATATTTCAAAAGCACTTGCCTCCTTATCAAATGTTAAGCACATTTTACAGGCATGATTTTAAAATCATTTGAAAAATTAAAGTTCTTAAAATGTCATTAATTTGACAAACACTTTTTAGCACTTCTTCACAGTACATTATAACATACAATCATTTACCTCAATCATCTTATGTCTCTAATATCTTGTGACCAACACAGCTACAGATACACTGTATACAACCATTAACTAATTCTAGTTATACAGCTTTCTAATGTTAGAGATAAGGATATCTGATTTTACATTTGGTAATAATCTGAGTTATCTGGACTAGTCTTGGTGAAAGAATAGCTTTTCAGGTTGATTACAGGGCAGGAAAAGTTATACAGCAAACAGCTTGGATCCTAAAGCCAATGATCCTCACCTTCCATCCTAGACTAGCTTCCAATGTACACAGACACATACACTTGTTGCTTTAATAGAGCCAATTCACAAAGTTGAAATGAGCTAAAAAAGCTGGGAGGAAGAATTTAATCAGAAAAATGTGAATGATAATTTGGAATTGTTAAAGAAAGACCTTACTAAATGCACAAAAGTCACAGCCGAGGAAGAATGCTGTACAGGTTAAAAAAAAACAACACACCCACACAACTAGTTTAGAGTGGAAATTTTAAAAATTAAAATAGAAAGAATAAATGGAAGAAAGGGGAAGTTGATAGTAATGAATATAAATAAGCAGTGAGAAGTTGTAGAAAACTGAGATGGGAAGCCAAGGGGGAGAAGAAGAAATCTATAGCCAGCAGAGTTAAAAACAATGAGTTTTAAAAAATATATTAGGAATAAACAGAATCCCGACAGTGGTATTGGTCCAGTGCTAGATGGAAATGGTAAAATCAATAATAATGCAGGAAAAGCAGAGGTGCTTAGTAAATATTTGTTTTCTGTTAAAACAGCTGTTGCCATCTCATCACATAGTAGTGATAGCACTTTTTCCATTTCACTTGTATCTGTAGGAAGTGAAACAAACTACTGACTTTAGCCATTTTAAAATCAGTAGGTCTAGTAATTTGCATCCAGAAAGTTTGGATGAGCTGATCGAGGAGCTCGCTGGACCATTAGCATTGATTTTCAACAAGTCATGAAGCACTAGGTTTCAGAAGACTGAAAGCTAATGTTGGGCCAATTTTAAAAAAATAAACAGGATGACCTTGGTGATTATAGGCCTGTCAGTCTGACATCAATCCTGGGCAAGATAATGGAGCAGCTGATACAGGACTCAATTTGAACTAAAGGAGGGTAATGTAATTAAAGAAAATCAATTTATAGAAAATAGATCCTGTCAAACTAACTTTTCTTTTTTTGAAGAGATTAGAAGTTTGATTGATAGAGGTTATAGCACTGATATCATATACTTAGACTTCTCTAAGGTATTTGACTTGATGCTGCGCATTTTGATTTTAAAAAGTTTAAAATTAACCTGATACAGATTAAATTGATTAAATATGGGCTGACAGGACTCAAAATGTAACTGTAAAAGGGGACACAACATCAAGTATGTGTTTCTCCACTATGATGCCTTAGGAATCAGTTCTTGGTCCTACACTATTTAACATCTTTATAAATAACCTGGAAAAAAATATAAAATCATCACTGACAAAAATTGCAGTTGACTTGAAAATTGGGGGAATTATAAATAATGAAGAGGGCAGATCACTGATTCAGAGCAATCTGGATTGCTTGGAAAATTGGGAACAAGCAAACAACATGTTTTAATATGACTAAAAATAAATATATACATGTGGGGATTAAAGAATGTAGGCCATACTTACAAGATGGGGGACTCTGTCTTGGGAAACAGTGACTCTGAAAAAGATTTGGGGGTCATGGTAGATAATCTGATGAACCTGAGTACCCAATGGGACGCTGTGGCCAATAGAGCTAATATGATCCTGAGATGCCTAAGCGTGTGTGTGCGCGCGGATCTTGTGGGGGAGCAGAAACATTATTTTACTTCTTTATTTGACACTAGTGCAAACACTGCTGGACTCCTGTGTGATCTAAAACTCAAAGAAGTGTCCTACAAACAGTGGAAATTTAATGGTAATTAAACAATGGTAATTTACAAACTTTTTTTTGCTTTGTGTGTGTATAAATGCATCTTACTTATGTTTGTTCCATTCTATGCATCCGATGAAGTGGGCTATAGCCCACGAAAGCTTATGCTGAAATAAACTGTAGTCTCTAAGGTGCTACAAATATTCTTTGTTTTCTTTACGGATACAGACTAACACAGCTGCTATACTTAAACCAGTGGAAACTAGGTCATATTACAAAGGTTGAACAAAAACAAAAGGCATATATGGACAAAATTAGAAAGACCAAAGCACAAAATGAGATTAAACTAGCTAGAAACATAAAGGGTAACAAGAAAACATTCTACGAATATATTAGAAACAAGAGGAAGATGGAAGGGCAGAATAGGCCTATTACTCAAGCGTGGGGGGGGGAGGAAAAGACAACAACAGAAAATGTGGAAATGGCATAAGTGCTAAATGAATATTTTGTTTCAGTTTTCACCAAAAAAGGTTAGTAGCAAATGGAGTCTAACATAGTGAATGCTAGTGAAAAAGCAGTAAACTTGAAGGCTAAAACAGGCACAGAACAAGTTAAAAAGTACTTAGACAAGATATGTACTCAAGTCACCAGGGACAGATGAAATAAATCCTAGAATACTCAAAGACCTGCCTGAGGAGATAGCTGAACCGTTAGCAATTATCCTTGAAAAGTCATGGCAACACTCTGGTGGGGCGGAGCTCAGCGCTTGCATGTGTGGCCAAACACGCTCTTCTGAACCTCATGGTAAGGGGGTCGGATAAGGGGCAGAGCTCCCAGGGGGTAGTAAGGTGACAGGGAGCAGGGGAAGGGTTCGATGGCGGAGGAGGGGGGAATGTAGATTCTAAAGGGGGCAGGAAGTGGGAGGGAGTGGGCGGAGCTAGAGCACCCCCCTTCTCTTTTTTGATAGGGTTACCATATTTTGCCAAAAGTCAGGGGATGGGGATGCGGATGGGGATGGGGATGGATGTGTTGGTGGTTCTGAGGGGGACAGTCCACCGGTGGGAAGTCGGTGGGGGTCGGCTAGGAGGTGGGGCCGGGCTGTTTGGGGAGGCACAGCCTTCCCTACCAGTACCCAGCCCACCATACAATTTTGCAACTCCAGTGTGGCCCTCAGGCCAAAACGTTTGCCCACCCCTGCCCTAGAGCGTCGCCACTGCCTGGGGCCGAACTGCTGGGAACGCGCGCGGGCCTGTCATCCGGTGGGAGAGGTCTGCGGCGGGACCACGGGCCGGGGCGAGGGTCCGGCTAGAGGCGCGCCTCGGCCCCCTGCTCCGGAGCCGGGCCACAAGCGCCCCGGTGCCTGTGGCGGCGGAGGGACTCTCGAGTCGGTAGCAGGTGTCCATCCCGCTGGAGCCGCCCTAACTATCATGGCGGAGCGAGTCCAGAGCCCCCCTGAAGAAGCTTCCGCCTCCCCCTAGCGCCGCGAGCAGTTAGTTCCACCCCAGTATGGCGTGGAACTAACTGCTCACGGCCTCAATATGGCGACAGCGGACGGACCCTGGGAGCATCACGTGACCCGATTTTATCATTCCCATGATGCCCCGGGTGAGAGGGGGCTTTTCGGCCACCGTGGCGTTGGTTGCTATGGTGATGTAAGGGGCCTGCAGAATGTCGGTGTCCGCGCTGCCGCTGTCTCCCGCCCGGGTGTTCGCGGAGCTTGTAGCCCCGCCGAACGGGGGTCGCGGGCGGGAGAACGAGCCGGTGCCGGGGCTCCCCGGCGGCCGCCGCACCCTAGTGCCGCCAGGGCGGGAGGTTCACGTGAGCGGCAGCGCGGAGCTGTGTGCGGCCCCGGACCGGGCGCGGGTCTCTATCCGGCTGGGGAGCCGGAAGGGGGAGGCCGGGGAGGCGCGGATCAGCGTGAGCCGGCGGCTGGAGTACATCGCGCAGAGCGCCCGGCAGCGCGGGGTGCAGGTGAGAGCGGGCCGGAGATACCCCCCACCCCCCGGAAACCCCCAGCTGTAAATGCCAACACCCTCCCCGCCTCCAGCCCCAGGCCCTAAACCTCAGCCCCTCGGAGTGCCCGGCCCCAAACCCCGCGATCATTCCCCGCTCGGGAGTGCCCAGCCCCAAACCCGCCATGGCCCCGCTCCCTAAACCTCAAGCACCGTCCGAGAGAGTTCAGCTCTAATCCTCCTCCACCCCAGGTCCTGAGCTTGCGCGCCTCTGCTCAGCACCCGCGGTTGCCAACTTTGTACTCGGACAAAACCCAATACCGTTGTGTCGCTCCTTCTCCGAGGTCCCGCCTCCCGCTCAGTCTGTTCCCCCTTCCTCTGTCACTTGCTCTCCCCCAGCCTCATTCAGCTGGAGGGAGTGAGGGCTGTGGCTGGGGATGTGGGCTCTGGGGTGGGGGATGAAGGGTTCAGGGTGCGAAACAGGGCTCCGGGCTGGGGCTGAGGGGTTCGGAGTGCAAGAGCAGGTTCAGGGAAGGGGTTGGGGTATAGGAGGGGGTGTGGGCTCTGGGGTGGGTTTTGGGATGAGGGATTTGGGTTGCAGGAGGGTTTCAGGGCTGGGGCAGTGAGTGGGGAACGGGAGGGGGTTTGGGCTCTGTCTGGGCAGCACTTACCTCGGGCGACTCCCGGAAGCAGCCTGCATGTCCAGCTCTTAGGAAGAGGGGCAAGGGGGCTCTGTATGCTGTTCACAGATGCTGCCTCCAGTCAGTGGGAGCTGTGGTGCCAGCATTCATGGTGGGGCAGTGCATGGAGCCCCAGTGGCTGCTCCTACGTTTAGGAGCCGTGCTGAGCCCAAGGCAGGCAGAGAACTGGCCTTAGCCCCATTGTGCCATTGACTAGACTTTTAGTGATCCGGTCAGCAGTGCTGAACGGAGCCACCAGGGTCCCTTTTTGACCCAGCGTTGCAGTTGAAAACTGGATGCCTGGCACCCCTACCTAAATCAATACCCTTCCCCCCACTTGGAGTGCTGAACTCTACACTCCATCATCTGCTCACTTCCCCTGAGCACCCAGCTGATATCAGTCATTGTATTATCTTTTCATTGACTTCATATTCCTTTAATAAATACTTTACAAAAACAGCAACAATGACAAGAAGCGGAGCTGGTGAGGGACTGCAAACAGTGCAGTGATTGGAGTATGTGTTACTGACCTGGAGGAGACCTACACATGCATTAAATGCCAAAATTGAGCTATAAACCAGAGATTTGTCTCTATTCAGTCCAACAAGGGATCACTGATTGTGTTGTCTCATTGTTCATTACAGTTAGATGCAACAAAATATTCTAAGAGCCCCATCAGGTGCAGCACTGTGGGATCCACCGTAGGACATTTCACTGGCATTGTTGATGTGGGGGGCATTAGATGATATATCTTGTTAAATTCTCAAAAACAAAGCGAGCACTTTGCTGCATGTAAAACATCTCGTCGCTTGATTTCCACTCCACCACTGTAGACCGGTTCAGTGATGTGCAGGGAACTGAAGCCCATTTACTCATGTTGTTTTAGCCATTCACTTCAAGTCATCCCACTAGCGGGGCGGGCAGGTATATGTACCTCCTCAAGCTTAGCTAGCCTTCAACTTCTGAGGAGGAGAAATGAAATGCTCTCTCAGAGAGCAATCCTCCTCCCTGGATTGAGAAGTTCGATACCTTTGTAGCATGGTTACATGAGTAGGAGGATTATGCAGCCTTTCTTTACATTCAAGTCATTGTCATTGTCCAGTAATAGATATTCTGCTGCAATGTGTTAGCTACACTCTTGGTTGCTAATATGTTGAATGACCCTAATACTTTGCTTGCTGGCCCCTCTGTCCAGTCTGCAGCACTCATTTGTTCCTTTGACAAAACAGAACATGGCACCCCCTTTTCTTCCAGAACCTTACCTATGGTTCTGACCCACTCACAAAACAAATGGGCTAGAACAGAGAGTTATACATCTAAATTCTTTCAGAGAAGAGGCAGTACTCTGGTTAAAATTTTACAGGGGAATGACGACGATTGTGCTTTCTCTACAGAGAAAGTGAACTGGTTGTGGGAGTTGTACCTCTGTAGTGCAGACGGATTAGAGATCTTCCATAACAGGCTAGGACACATTAATCTTGTACTTTTCTCATTGATATTTATGATAGCAAAAATATAGCAGGAAGCAAAACATGAGACTGTCACTAAATCAGTTATATACATTCCCCAAAGAACAACTCACTTTACCCCTACGTTGCTGGACGGAATCTAGCCCATGTGGGTGGTGTCTAATAGCTATTCTGTGACTTATGTATTATTAAGTTGGTTATCAGTCAGTTTTCTAGCAGTGAGAGATCCAAGTCATAATCACAACTTGTTGCTATTCTCATCTGAGAAGCCAAAAACTGAAAGTGAATGGAAGCTGAATTGTCTTCCTGTCCCTAGTAGCTGACTCTTCAAATCAGGGATGAGGCAGATGGTGACAGAGGAAGCTTGTGCTGCTGCCTGTGCTATTCAGTTCTTACTATATGGATAAGTAGAAGATTGTAGGTTTCCAGCATTCAGCAGCCTGTGGCTTCTGTGTGTGAATATAGTGCTCACATTTGGAAAAAAAAATGCTTCCCACTTCTTGACTCTGGCAAGTTATTTCTAATCTTGTTAAGTTATATGCAGCTGGCCCATGATTCATACAAGCAAGACTGAGTCTGTCCTGTTAGACTCCAGTTTGTCCATAGTTCTGTTTCTCTTGCTACGGTGTGGTTACTTCTATTAAAATCCATCTGTGGAATCTGCCAGCATGGACCCTCCCTATATACTGCTCACGCAGAATGAATAGTCTTATCCAAAAATATTCAGTGAGTTGCATCATCTGTCAGTGGTTCCCTATTCAGAGAGATTTTCTATTGAAAGTGCCTTTTACCTCTAAACTTTTATGGGTTAATTATTAATCCAAGTAAGCTGCTTCAAGAGGTTACAACCACACTAGCGGGCTTTTCAAATATGGATGGCATTTTTGACTAAGTATAGGACTGGGTCATGAGGAAGCTTTGAAGTCACAGTTGCACAAACCCAGTTTCAAAATCAGAGCCTTATACACTATTTGTGAGGTGTCTTCAGCTTTAGTTCCCAAAGAATAATCTGACAGCAAACAACTTTATCCAAAGGCTTATAGCATTTCAGGCAACTACACCATTATGAAATCAGCTGAAGTCTCAAAATCCAGTGGATGAATGTGTGGTGTGGTTTGTTTTTTTCATGAACAAGTTCTTTATTATTGGGAAGCCCTTGACTCCTGGTTTCATTCCTACAGCAAAAATGACCACCCTAGTAAATTGTCCAACCATCTCATATTATTGCTAGGTACAACTAAATTGTTTTTTAAAAATATGGGAAGATCACAAAGAAATGACTCATGGAAGCTTAGTTTGTGGTGATCAGGTTGTGAATAACTGACTTCTAGCCTTGCCACTAGAGCAGGGCTTGGCAACCTTTCAGAAGTGGTGTGCCAAGTCTTCATTTATTCACTCTAATTTAAGGTTTCACTTGCCAGTAATACATTTTAACATTTTTAGAAGGTCTCTCTCTAAAAGTCTATAATATAGAACTAAACTATTGTTGTATATAAAGTAAATAAGGTTTTAAAAATGTTTAAGAAGCTTCATTTAAAATTAAATTAAAATGCAGAGCCCCCCAGACAGGTAGCTAGGACCCGGGCAGTGTGAGTGCCACTGAAAATCAGCTCATGTGCCGCCTTCAGCACCCATGCCATAGGTTGCCTATCCCTGCACTAGGGTAATACAAAATAGGATGACACAAAGTGGTACAGAACCTCCATGAATGACATGGAAGATGGGTAAACAGCATGTAATTTAAAGTAAGATACTACTCAAATAGGTGGTGTTGCAAACACCAAGGAGGCCTGAAATTTTTTTTTACAAAATGAAAATGGAGTGAGACACACTGTTGTGCAGCCTCCCCCGCCCCTCAGATCACAGTGCGCTGAGGCTGGGGGTGGAGTGGGGGAGGAACTAGCCTCCCCAGCCAGGAGCTCAGGGGGCTGGAGAGAATTAGCCTGCAGGGCGGGTGTGGCCCATGGGCCGTAGTTAGCCCACCCCTGCTCTAATTAATACCATTATAGACCACATTAAAATTAATATCCTTTCCTGGTGTTTATACCTTTCCAATCTTTGTAAAGATATCTAAGCCCTCATGGGAATCACTAAGCCAAACTATAAATATTTACACTTTTTGTTAATCCATATCACCATTCCCCTTAATCATTTTATGTTGTACCAGGGGGTTGGGCTAGATCAGTACTGCACAACCTTTGCAGCAGCAAGAGCTGCATTAGCAGTTTGCCAGGAAGCCTGAGGGCTGCACCTAATTTTCATATATATTTACGCAGGATTTTAATCAGCAATAAATCACACCGTTGCATTTATTTATTGAGTGCTGTAAGTGTATGCAGCACTTCAGAAAGCACTGAATCTAGTTTAAGGGCTCGTAGAGAAGTAAAATGTTTGGGGAAATGGTCTTTTACTTAGCCAGTAAGGCCCCTGCCACCACCACCATTTTTTTTTCTTTTTTCTTTACACACATTGCAGCTGGCAGTTAATAGTGGCCACCTTGCTAAAAATAAGCAGTGACTTTTGTAGTGGTAGCATGAAGAATCATGGTCAGAAGCTGTTGAAAAAACAAAACAAAACTCACAAAGTACATCATACTTGAATTCTGGCTTAGACATCAATGTGAAAAGCAGTAAAGGTTTGTTCCAATAACAACATTTATTCCATGTATTTGTTAAATAAGTATACACTGATGGCTGGGCAAGACACCACCTTTACGAGGCAACTATTTTCCCTAAGAAATCCCAAAGTATTCTCAAATCCATGAGTCTAATTCTGCTCCACCTCTATTAAAATACACCTGTTAAGCAAGTAAATTTTTGTTGATCTCTTGAGTTTGCTTAAGACGGGTTTCATGCTATTAAAGACAGACAGACTTTATATTTGACTTGTATGCTGCCAATTTTATAAGCCTCATGCAAAATGCCATCAAAAGGTGGGTGAGGGAGGAGGAGGGATTGAGCACAAATACCATGTGTAATTTGTAATTGCAGTGTTCTTTGAATACCAGTTGATTTTAGGTATTTATGGCCTTCAATTCCAGATTATCTGTCCAGGGTCATATTTTCAGTAGTTGGGGCTCTTGGGAAGTGTCAGAATACACTGTTTCCCACGAGTGCATAGATGGGACTTCATCACAAAAACAAAACAAAACTTATGCCAAGGAAGAGAAAAAATAAACAGAGAATTCAAAAGTAGAGCGAACTTTTCCTGTGCTATTTCTGTTTGATAAACAGTATATAGAAGGACATAGTGCAAAAGTTACATTGTGTACATTTCTCCAAAGCTTTTAGCCAAAGGTTTTTTAAAGGGAGTTGCACCTGAGATGTTAATTGGTACGAATGCACATAATGATATAGCCAATTGCTACTGTATATTAAGAACATACATTTTCAAACAATTTTTTCTCCCAACGGTGACCTCTGACTTACCTTTCATGCCAAATAAAATGAGTCGTTTCAATTTCAGTAAGAACCAAAGTAGAGTAGAGCAAAACTTATTGACTGTCTTCAGACATTTCCTTTCTCATAATTGGTTGTTCTTCACCTTGGCTTGAGCTTTCACATTTTGTTTTAGGTTCTTTTTCCATGTTCAGGAAGGAAGGAGTTTTCATTCATTTGAGCATCGATGTTGCAACCAGCAATGGCTGCAAAGTGGCTACTCCTAGCAGAAGAAAATTTACAAACAAAAAAGGCTTATGATGGTAGTAGATATTATAAGATTTTTATGCTTTGAGAGTAGGGGAAAATGGAAAGTCAGAGAAAGATATAGTACCACCATATAAGACATTTAGCCTTGGACTTGTAGCTCTTTGGAGGGGAACAGTCTTTCCATTTTGTTTATACAGTGTCTAGTACAACTGTTGGCAACCTTCAGCATGCGGCATCAGGGTAATCCGCCGGTGGGCTGAGATACATTTTGTTTACATTGACCATTCACAGGCATGGCCCCCCCGCAGCTCCCAGTAGCTGCGGTTCTCTGTTTCCAGCCAATGGGAGTTGCGGGAAACAGCAGCCACCAAGTCCCTGTGGCCCACCACTTCTCACAGCTCCCATAGACCAGAAACAGTGAACTGCGGCCACTGGGAGCTGCGGGGGACGCGTGCCTGCGGACAGTCAATGTAAACAAAATGTCTCATGGCCCACCAGTGGATTATCCTGATGGGTCACATGACAAATATTAACAAACCCTGGTCTGATACAGTGAGCTCCTCTTCCATGACTGAGATTCCTTCATGCTATTGCAAAACAAAGAAATGACCTTTTTTTGGAGCAGTGGTGATTTATTTCAGTAACACTACAAAAATACAATGGGTAAGCAAATTACATGTGTGGTTCTTTTGAGAATAGATTTATGGACTGATGGAGGGGATGAGATAACATGTCTTGCATGTGATCTGTTAATTATTCATTCTAAGCTGGAAAATTATCCTACTGTGAACTATTTCTTGCCCACTGAAACTTAGAAAATGGAACAGACTGTTGCACAAGTTCTAAGAACATGGCACCAAATATAAAGTTCATCTTAAAGTGTTGCTAAAACTAATTTTTCTGTGGCTAGTGTGATTGAATGGATAGCTCCTAAAGAAGGAAAAAAATTACAGCAGACCAATACGCAGTTAAAAATAAACCAAAAAACCTTTTCCTTTTCAGCTAGTCAGTCATAATTTTAATTAAGAATTGCACTAACATTCATCCTTCCCTCCCCTTCCTTTCTGTCAAGAAAGAACATAATAAACAGGAGCAAAAAATCTCCACAGGAAGATTATTGTAAAAGTTAATAATAATATAATTGAACAGACATTTCTTCCACTAATATTCTTCTGGAATTAATTGTTGCTGAAAACTGTTAATTTCAAATCTGGAGGGCTAGGGTTAGGGTTAGGGAATAAAAATTAACTTCCTGTGGAATATTACCAAAACAGATACTGCACACAAAATGTCTTACCACCATTTATGTTGTAATAGGACCAAAAACCACAAGATGGCAGTGTCCTTACTTTATATGTGCTGCATATGTATTTATCAAATAAAGCAATTGTACTTCCTATCCTCTCTCTACACAGATTGCTTAAAACATTTCGAATGGGGTTGGGGGACATTTTCCTTCTTCATATTCAGATTACCAAGACAGCTGTTCATTATCGTGTTATGATTATTTCCATGTAATGTTTGAGGGAGGCTGGGAGAAGAGTGAAAAAGGGTTTCCTCTAGAGGTTTAAATAAATGGACTACATTTGCCTACTTATATTAAAAATATTGTAGGTTTGGGGATTTTTTAAATCTTGAAGCTATTTTATAAGATAAGTAAATGTTTAGAGTTGGATTGTTCAAGTTCTCTATCCACCCCCCCTGGCAGACACCTTGCTAATGTATCTCAACCCTGTTCAGGGAAAAATGCTTCTGTCTGAGAAGTGTAATTTGGTCACTGTGGCCATATCATCCCTTGGCCTTAACGGAAGAGACTGCCAAAAGGTTAACTGCACTTGCAGTTTGCCTATTTAGAATTGTACTGAGCTTTCCAAACTCATTTTTTATAGGAAGGCTTGGAATGATTAGCTTATCATCGATAAATGTTATGAAACACCAATTTCACCATATACCTACAAACCAATGAAAAAATATTTCATTTGATAATAATAAAAACTTACAAATAAGCAGAGTAAGAAAAATGCTGCTTGAGATCTTAGAGTTTATTTAAGGATAGTTACTTTGTATATTTTCACCTTTTGTGTTTTAACAGTTAAAACTTTAACTTGTTGAATCTCAACATATAATTAAATAATTGACAATTCCACCCATAATTTTGTGTAACAGAAAATTTAAACTGATAAAAATGCTTAAAAATAAATATTTTAATATTCTCAATTATAAAAAAAATTAATTCTGCCAAGCCTACTTTTAAGCCATCGCACAATAGTAATAATTTATGGAGCTGACTCAAACTGGAAACTTGAAATGCTTGTCAGTACATAGTGCCATAGATGGGTGCATGCTACCTTATGTGTTCCTAACTCAAGTAATACATTGACACAAACGTCTTTTGTGAATGAGTAAGGGAAGTAGATAAACAGTGGAGGGGAATGCTGCTCTTTTCTACTCAAGGTGGAATTCAGTACAGTTTAAATGGAAAACCTGCTTATGTCCATTACCAAATACCTCAGCCAGCCACACTTTAGAGTTGTAGAAAGATTTAAATCTTTTACAATTCTTGATTTGTTATAAATTAAACTTTTTATTGCAATGCAGTTATTTTATAAAGGAGTGATTATATTGTGTCAATTAGAATGAGGTGGGGATGGGGAAAGAGGAAGAAGAGCTGCTGAATGGAAGTTTGTGATCTCAAAAGGAAAAATGTGAGCATGGGTTTTAAGGCAATCGCTCTGGAAATCTTTGAAAATTATGCATTTTAAAAAAGCTAGAACATCCTTCCTTCTAACAATCATTTTCTCTGAAGCACCCTTTTAAATAGTGAAGCTGAACAATTTAGAAATTCTGTAGAATGAAGGAGTGAATCTGATACGACACAAGCAGCAAACCACTGCAATGTTCAAGTGTAACTAGACTCTCTATGTATTTTATTTATATAGTGTTTCTCATGCATCTATTCCTAGAGCTTTGTGTGATCATCACTTTGAATAACACAGCTGCTTTAGGGCAAAGACTGCTGAAAGGGTTACTCCAAACAGGAAAAACATCATTGCTCAATCATTATTTAAGTCACCTATTCACTACAAGCTGCTGCTTTTGAAATCTAGACTTGGGGTTTGGAAAGCACTTTTCACACATTAGTTCCCTTTAAACTCATTGTTTTGTAAGTCAGATGGTGTGTTATGCAGTGATACACAGCTTTGATTAACTGCCACTTATTAATGGATTATACTCTTATTAAAGAAAGAATTGTTGTCCAGAACTCTAGATTTCTTATCACTTTTCAAAAGAAACTTGCAATCTTTAACTGCCATCTGGATTCTAACTGAAGAGAGTGGTGAAGCAAATTCCACATATGTGCTTCTGAGCTACCATTAACATGCCAACAGGGAAACTTAGAATATCAGCATGTGAACACAAATTCTTAATTGCTGTAGTTAAAATTATACTCTTGTACTTTGTTTCAGGAAGAAAATGTGACTGTGACAAAGGATTTTAGTAGAGTAGAAAATGCTTATCAAATGGAAGCAGAGGTATGTATTAATCATAGCAAGAGATATAACCATGCACCCAGACAGTGAGTTTGTAGGTTTAGTCTTTTCTCCTCAAAATTAGGAAGGGACAGTTCCATACAGAAGCACTGAGACTCTCCTAAAAGCGCCAGTATGAAGTAGTAAAATTAAAAAGGCATCCCACAGAATTTTGCAAGTAGTAAGTTCTGGGGTGACAGAGCAAGATTTTCCTCATTCTTCGCTGTAGAGCGGAGCCCATTCACCCCATGATAACAGAGAAGCTATCCCACATATGCTGGATGTTAGGAGAGCCTTGGCTTTCTATTTGGCTAGGATGAATGCCTTTAGGAAATTTCCCAAGCTCTTCCTATGAATTGCAGAAAGATCAAAAGGCACAGCAATATCAGCTCTGAGGCTCTCTAAATGGATCTTGAGCTGTATTAGCTACTGCTATCATGCTTGTAATTTGGTACCTCCACGTGGAATCTGTACATTCCACGAGGTCGGTTTCCACCTCAGTCCCCTGAATTAAAGACCTTCCTACTCTGGAAATCTTCAGGGCAGCAACCTGGGTGTCTGGTCATACTTTTGCAGAACACTATCCGATTACTAGAGATGCCACTTCTTTGCCATCTTTGGCGCCACAGTATTGTAATCCATAACGGATTTAACTCCAAAGTCCCAACCCTCCATCGGGGATTCTGTTTGGGAGTCACCTACAGTGGAACACCTATAGGGACACGACTCGAAGTAATTACTCACCTGGTGAAGTAATGATGGTTCTCCACAACCAGCCCACCCTCCATCTACTTCGGAATTCTCAATAAGGGTTCTACAGTAGAGAAGGACTTAGAAATCAAGCAAGTACACAGTCAATATTCACAACCTCAAGTAGAAAAATGACACATGCATACAAATAGGATGAATATATCCAGTAGATCATAACCTTTAGAGAGCTATGTTACATGGCATATGTAGCATAAAATACATTCCAGTTTATATCATATATACATTTTTAGCATCTCCCCATAAAGTCCTGTGGCGTGCAATGTCACAATACTTATTTGTTTTTAGGAGTTAAAATTAAACTGGGTCCTTTAAGAAATATGTAAGTATTTTGCCTTGGTCCTGAACTATCCTAACTGAATACTGCAAGTGCTTTAAACTTCCCATGTAATTGGAAGTAATTGAAGTATTTTGGATGGGCTATATTTGAAAAATTAAAGTAAGCTATTAATGAGGTATCGAATTGTTTTTATATAGACTGCAGCAAGGCTTAGGTCGACACCTGAACTAATTCTAAAATAGAGTCATATTGATAGAGAGATCTCAACCAATCACCAGTTTTTCTGTACCATTTTCTGCAACCCACCATCTCTTGCAGTTCTGCTAAGCATGGGACTGCTCTTCTCACTGTCATTTCCTGAGGAGGTTCAGAACTGCAGCACAGCTTGTGCTGGCCAACCCTCCTCCTCCTCGATATCCTGCCTCCACAGCAACAGTTTGCTTAACTCACATCCTTTAGAGTTACTGTGTAGGGTGTTTTTTGGGCAGCTTGAGCATTTTGCTTTACTTCAAGCCTTCTACTTGTCCAGGATTTGAGCAGCTTGGTGGGCATAGCCACCCACAGCCTCCATTGCCTCTTCTCAGGCATGGCAGACCAGCGATGTAAGCAGTGGGCAAAATCAAGAAGGTGCTCTGTATGCAAGGCAACATGAAACATGAAAGATGCCTAGGCTGCTCCCAATCAGAGGACTTTAACTCTGCTAGGACACAGAGCTCTGAATGGGACATGCAATATTGAGTCCCCTACCCACCTAAAGAGCAGTGACTCCACCACAGAGAACCCCAACCAGGAGACACAGGGCAGAATGGGCAGAGGCTCTAAGGAAGAAGATGATTTCATCCAGCTTAACCAGGAGGTAAGTCCTGGAGTAAAACAGGATTGCAAAGATACGAACCCTACCCAGATACTGGTCTGCGCACAAGTCCTGAAGTGGGCCCTTGTGTCCCTGGGGAGATACCAGGCACATAAATAACTCCTACCTTCCCAGTCCTCCAGGGTGGAATTTCCTTATCTGAGTTCCCTGACCTGGAATAGGACTCTGATGGAGAAGACTCTGAGAGAGAACGCTGAGAGGGCTTTGGGCTCTGCCTAAAGCAAGTGGCAAGAAACTGCGTTCTGGCCATGCTCACGAACCATGCCAAAAAAAGCCCAGAATGAACAAAACCGGAAAGACAGTACAAAAAAATCCAACCAGCACTTCTCTTCTGACTCAGCTTCCTTTTCTACAGAGGAAGGAGAGCTGTCTGGCTCTGAATCCAAGAAGATCTAAAGGAAAATGTAGCAAAAATATTTCCCCCTGGAAAAAGGTTGAAGCCACGTGAAAAAGATTGTGGCCACAATTTTTATCCAACCTCAGCAAGCTCCTGAGCACAGGCCTTGAAGTAAATACCTCCCCTCAAAATCCTCCCTCAAGGTTCTGATTCCCCTGCACTCCTTTTTTGGAGGCTTAATTAGAGAGAAGTGAAAAACTTTGCAGGGGTAAGACCATTAACATATACAGCCTTAGATTTTTACAAACTCCAAGAGCCTTAAAATTCTATTACTGAGGTTCCAAAAGTAGATGCTGCAGTAGCATCCTTAGCAAGGTACACGATTATCCTGGCTGAAGGGGAATTCTTTCCTAGCAACCCCACAGATAGGGAAGTGGAGGCCACGTACACTCTGGCAAGTCAAATATAATTAGGCAAGCCAAAAAACAAGTTGAAGAGCAACTAGCAAAAGACACAAAAACTAACAGCAAAAACTTTATTACGTGCTTCAGAAGCAGGAAGCCTGTCTAAGGGCTTGTCTACACAATTTACAGAACTGCAACTTTCTTGCTCAGGGGTGCAAAAACACACTTCTCTGAGCACAGCAAGTTTCAGTGCTGTTAAGCGCCAGTATAGAAAGTGCACCAGTGCTGGGAGCTGCGCACCTCATGGAGGTGGGTTTTTTAGAGCGCTGGGAGAGCTCTCTCCCAGTGCTCTGCTGCGAGCATGCAAGCCACGTTAAAGGGCTGCTGTGGCAGCCCTTTAACATTGCCACTGTAGACAGGCCCATACAATCAGTGAGGCCTCTGGATGATCAAAGTGCTAAAGAAGTCCTTAAGCAAGACAAGAGCGATCCTGAGAAGCTAAATGAATTCTTTGCATCTGTCTTTACCGCAGAGGATGTGAGGGGGATTCCTACACCAGAGTCATTCTTTTTAGGTGATAGATCTAAGGAACTGTCTCAGATTGAGAAGTTGATAGAGGAGGTTTGGAACATATTGATTAATTAAACAGTAATAAGTCACCAGGACCAGGTGGAACTCAAATATGATTTATAAAACTACTAATGTGACCTATAAATGCAAAGTAATGCACCCTGGAAAACATAATCCCAACTATATATATAAAATGGTGGGGACTAAATTAGCTCTTACCACTGAAGAAAGAGTTCTTGGAATCGTTGTGGACTGTTCTCTGAAAACATCCACCCAATGGAGCACAGACTTAGTGGCTGCCATCATGTCTGCTAGGCAACTTTCAGAACAAACCATCGGGTACCAACTCCTACCACGCCAATGGTACCGATGCCATCCACTTCACAGCAATTCCACAAAGGGATCTGAATTTCTCTTCTCACACACAATGTCGAACACATTAATGATTAACATGGTCAGTGAATGGGGCAGACAACAATACCCAGAAACACGCCCTATGACAAAGATTGGAAACAGCTCAAACTTTTTGGCCACAAAGCATACGCCTCAGTGACCTTATACTTGAGAACAGCTAACTATGAAGCATTACTAGCAAAGTACGACCACAATAATTATGCAGTATTCTCTGAATTTATTTAGGAAGATAAAATAGAACAATTCAAATCAGTTATGTCAGAAGGTCAACTCATAACCAGAGCAGCATTCCAGGATGCTCTGGATTCTGTTGATACAGCAGTGAGGTCCATAGCCACCACAGTGGTTGTGAGAAGGGCTTCCTGAATCCATCTCTCTAGATTCCCAAAGCCAGTACGGTTAACCGTTGAAGACCTACTGTTCAAAGGATCCAAGCTCTTTGTGGCCAAAACAGATGAGTCACTATACACTCTCAAGGACTCGAGGGCAACATTGAGATCTCTCGACATTTTACATACCTCGGACCTAAAGAAAATAGGGAAATTATCAGGCGCCTCAAAGATCCCAACCCTCCTCTTTATGCACAGTGCCACAGATATTATGAGCTCCGGGGCAGAAGCAGAAAATATTGAGAAGAGAACAATCTACTCCAGGGGTGGGCAAACTTTTTAGCCTGAGGGTCACGTTGGGGTTCTGAAACTGTATGGAGGGTCGGGTAGGGAAGGCTGTGCCTCCCCAAACAGCCTGGCCTCTGCACCCTATCCTCCCACTTCCCGCCCCCTGACTGTCTCCCTCAGAATGTCCTACCCATCCACCCTCCCTTGCTCCCAGGACCCACCGCCCCTAACCACCCCCCGAGACCCTACCCCTTATTCATCCCCACCTCCGTGTCCCCAGACAGCCCTGAGCCTGTATCCACACACGCACCTCCTGACAGCGCCCCCGGGACTACCGCCACGCTGGTGGCATGGTGAGCTGAGGCTGGAGGGGGGCAGGGTTTAAAAAGGGAGGGGCCGGAGGCTAGCCTCCCCAGCTGGGAGCTCAAGGGCCAGGCAGGATGGTTCTAGGGGCCGGATGTGGCCTGTGGGCCGGATGTGGCCTGTGGGCCATAGTTTGCCCACTTCTGATCTACTCCCTCAAATACTACATCCTAGCCATTGACCTCTAAACAACAAATTTGAAGCCATGTTTGAGGGCCTGAGAACCCCGTATCTTTCAACGCCGGAGTCATCTACAACTTGCAAACCCTTTGGAGATAGCCTGCTTCCATTCTACCAATCTGGAAAAATATTACAGCATACACAGGGGTAATGGAAATTATGGAGGCTGGTTACTCCATCCACTTTGCCTCCAAACCTTGTACCCATCCCATCTTCGCCATCCCTCTTCAGCGACTCCTCTCATGAACATCTGCTGTGAGAAGAGGTAACCCACCTCATGCATATAAGAGCAGCAGAACCCATACCAATTGAATACAGAGGGAGGGATTCTAGTCACACTACTTTCTTGCACAGAAAAAAACAGGAGGGTGGAGATCCATCTTCAACCTATGGTGACTCAACAAATTTGAAAACACAATGATTCAAAATGGTCACACTAGGCACCATAATTCCAGCACTATAACGGGGAGACTGTTTCTCAGCTCTCGATATCTAGGATGCATATTTTCATATAACCATCCATCCATCACATTGGAGGTTTTTCTGCTGTGCAATAGGGCAATGTCATTTCCAAGACAAGGTCCTACTCTTCAGTTTATCCAATGCCCTGTGGGTATTTTCAAAGATCCTAGCCGTTGTAGCTGCCTACCTCCACTGAAAAGGAATCCTGATGTTTCTGTTCTTGGATGACTGTCTGCTGAAAGCACCAACATGGGAGACAGCGTTAGAGTCTACCAAACAGGTGATAACTCTTTTTACGAGGTTAGGCCTTCAGATGAACATAGAAAAATTCACTCTGACACCAGTACAACAACTGGAGTTTGTTGGGGTATACACCTCAATTCTCCTGAAGCGATGGCCTTCCTACTAAGAAAACGATTTCTGACTTTACCAGACTTGATCTCCAGTCCACAAGTGTCTGCCAGAACCTGCCTGCAACTTCTAGGCCACATGGCTATCGTGACCTTCATCATCAGATACACGAGGTTACACTTGCAGTGTCTACAAGCCTGACTCTGGACAAACTATGTCCCCCACAGGAACAATATCAACAAGCACCTTATAAGCAAGCCGGACAAAATAAAAGACCCTTCTATGGTGGACACACCCATACAATGCCTAGAATGGGATGCCCTTCACACAGAATCCACCAATGTTTACTATCACCATAGATGCATCCCTTCTGGGTTGGGGGGCACATCTAAACCCACACTCTATCCAGGGCCAATGGTCCACAGCAGAATCCCATCTTCATATAAACCTTTTAGAACTATGAGCTGTCCGAAATGTCTGCTCCCATTTCTTACTGACCATCAAAGAGAAGACCGTACAGATCCTTACAGACAACATGGCTTGACATAACATAAACAGACAAGAGGGAGTATGATCATAGCAGTGCGACTCTGGCAATGGTGCATCAAGCACAATATCCATATTACAGCATCGTACCTACTTGGATGCCAGAATACTACAGCAGATACCCTGAGCAGGAACTTTTCTCAGTACCATGAGTAGGAGCTGGATACATCTGTGCTCCTAAACATTTTTCAGGCTTGGGGGTTCCCAACAATAGTTCTCTTTGCAACCACACAACACCAAATGCCTACAGTTTTGCTCCAGAGCAGGACTCAGTCCATACTCTCTTAGCGATGCCTTCCTCACCAAATGGAATGATCCCCTCCTATACACCTTCCCTCCCACCCCTATCCTAGCCGGGGTGGTTCACAAAATCTGACAGGACCGGTAGTTCCCAAACTGGGATTTCGTGAACCCCTGGGGGTTCACAAAATGTTATGGGTAGCAGCCCGGGGCCCTTGGACTTCCCAGAGCTAAGCAGATCAAAACAAGCAAATCTGTTACACTGAGGAGATTTAAACTTCAAGACTTCTTATAAGACATGGAAAAGGAGGTGGATACTTTTGCTGATTTTAAAATTAAATAAACAGCTAGTATTGTTTTTGAAATGATTGTTTTATGTTATATATTACGTTATTATGTTTTATGATTATGTTATAACAAAGTTTAAGCTTTGTTATAATGTGCGTTGTTTGCCTGGACTGCTCAAGACCTGAACTCTTGTGTAGAAAGAACTCTTTGAGTTGGCTTCTTAAATCCTTTCCTGCTGTTTCACATGTGATACTCCTTGATGAAACATAGGAGCCTTATCTTGTAACAGGCTTATTCAAAGTGATACAAGCTATGAAAGTGAGATCTTGGAAGAGAGTTGCTGGTTTCAAAATGTAATAAAAATACTGTAATGATAATAATTATAAATACTGTGTAATGAGCATGTCATCAAAACACATTTTATATTTCCAAGATCACTGCTTTTATAATTTATACTCAGATAAAAGAAGAAAATCCCTGGAAATATTCATTTTTAGGAGGGGATTCATGAGATTTGACATTTTAGTGAAAGGGGGATGTTAAAGTTTGGGAACCGCTGGACAGGACAGATCCAGAGGATTTGTTAAAGTTGTTTTGGTGTCTGCACTGTGCACTTTTTAATATGTTTTGACTTTTTAAATGTAACTCAAATTCCCAGAGTTTTAATGCTTGGTTTGGGGATAATTACAACATTCCTGTAATTTTTATTTTTACCCTTAAGTTACTGAGATATACTCTCAGCCTTAACTATTTTTTGGAGAGGAGGAGCAGGGGAACACTGATTTAAGTAAAAGTTATATTTCTTGGCTCTTAACCTTAAAACTTAATATTACTAAAAGATTAGTCACTAAATACTAAGTTTAGTCTTCTTATAAGTGCATGTAAGAGTGCCTAGAATTACATTGCAATTTTCCTTCCTGCATATCCTCTTCACCCCATTTGCTTAGTTTTCTGAATAATAACTCATGAAGTAGTACTTGACACTTGTACTTGCCTAAGCTGTCTTCAAAATGTAGGAATTAGGGACATATGGCTCGTGACATCTTAAGGGTACGTTTTCTTTCTCCAAATTGCTAACATACTAAAAATCCTAGAGTTCCACACAAAGAGCATATTTTGAATCCATTATTTTAATTCTGCTGCAAAACAATGATCAATTTACTGAAGGGCTGCAGGCATCTTCTAGGCAAGTAGTAGTGGAGGTAGGGGCTTAATACCCTGATATATTCTTGCATATCAGATTTGCAATATACCCTTGTAATTAAGTCAAGTCACTTTTCTAATCCACTTACATTTACTTACAGGTCTGCATTACATTTAGTGATTTTGGAAAAATGCAGAATGTTTGTAACTTACTCGTTGAGAAACTGGGTAGTTCTGTTATCGTCAGTCCACCTCACTTCTACCATACAGCAGAGGCTGTAGACACCCTTCGGTAAGTCCTTCCTCTCCTTTCCACAGAAATGCACGTCCCCAGGAAACATTTACACAATAAATAATCCACATTATTTAAAATGAGAAGCAATAATAGTCTCTCTGTTGCCTACTCCTGCCTTTATAAAAGAAAATTCAAGAAACTTAAAAAAAGATTCTTGAATTTTTACAAATCCAATTCCATTTAGCTCGCAAATGGTAAAGCTTAATCTTTCATGGAGGCTGCAGTGTCCTTGTATAAAGCAGGAGGTAACAAACTTTTCCATGATTTCAAAAGGAAAAACAACCTGCTTTTAACGTGCTCAGTCAGCGTATCTGGTTTTTCAATGGGGTTAAATCATGGGTGGGCAAACTACAGCCCGCGGGACCGTCCTGTCTGGCCCCTGAGCTCCCAGCTGGGGAGACTCCCCCCGGCCCCTCCTGTGCTGTCACCGCTCCTTGCAGCCTCAGCGTGCCATGCAGGCAGTTAGGGGACAAGGGGAGGTTGGACGGGGCAATCAGGGCATAAGTTCAGTCATCCACTGCTTAAAAAAATGTTGAAATTGCCATAGAGGTGCGGTTGTGAGTAATATGTATTCTAAATCTCTAGCCATGACTTTGTTAGCATACTGGAATTTTCCCTTACAAACTTCCTCCTCCGTATGCTCCCCATTTTTAACTATCAAGCATATGAGTGGGGAAATAGATGCATCTTGCATCTATGTAGTCACAAAAAATGATGATTTGGCAGGTGTTTCTGTGCTATAGTTAAGGATCAGAGAGGTAACCGTGTTAGTCTGGGGTGGCAGAAGTGACAAAGAGTCCTGTGGCACCTTAAAGACTAACAAAAGTATTGAAGCATAAGCTTTCGTGGGCTAGTGCCCACTTCGTCAGATGCATGCAGTGGAAGTATCCAGAGGCAGGTATAAATAAGAAGGCAAGAACCAGGTTAGAGATAACGAGGTTAGTTCAATCAGGCTGAACCACCTTGTTATCTCTAATCAGGGAGGATGAGGTCCTCTTCTAGCAGCTGATCTGGGGGTGTGAACACCAAGAGAGGAGAAACGATCAACTCAGGACTGAATAGGGACTATGAGTGGCTAGCTAACTACTAGTCCCTATTCAGTCCTGAGTTGATCGTTTCTCCTCTCTTGGTGTTCACACCCCCAGATCAGCTGCTAGAAGAGGACCTCATCCTCCCTGATTAGAGATAACAAGGTGGTTCAGCCTGATTGAACTAACCTCGTTATCTCTAACCGGGTTCTTGCCTTCTTATTTATTCCTGCCTCTGGATACTTCCACTGCATGCATCCGATGAAGTGGGTATTAGCGCAGGAAAGCTTATGCTTCAATACTTTTGTTAGTCTTTAAGGTGCCACAGGACTTTTTGTCGCTTGTGCTATAGTTGGATCAGCTAAGCTACCTTGCTTTTTACCTCCCAGGCGTCAAGTATGTCTTGCTGCTGTTGGGAACACACGTCGAAAAGCTCAAGAGGTCTGTCGACTGTTCGGCCTGTCACTGGGAAAACCGCTGCTAATTAGAGAAGAGGAAATGAAAGAGTGGGAAGGCCAAATAGACAGTCACTCATCCAACTCCTCAGACTCACTGACTGTGCAGCAAAGAATCCACAGTGCCACTATTTATGCTTCTTCAAAAGTATTTGCTGTTTTTGAGATAAAGGGAAGAGAAAAGAGAAAACACAAGCTTATCTAGAAGCAGGCTAAAGTATTTTTCTTATTTGTATCTGACAAATCTTGGAATAAATGTGTGTACTTTAATACAAATTTATTCAGTTTTTCAGACCTGTATCCTCCTCTATAAATGATCAGGAAAGACTAGTTATAACATTAGTTGTCTGTCCCCCTCTCCCTCAAAAAAAAATAAGAGCAGGTTCTCAGAACTACCTGGAGACGCACAAATAGTTTTATCATATTTTTTCTAACAAATTGAAGGTGGACACCCCGAGCTACACTGAAATCATTGGCAGTTTCCATGAGAGGAGAGGAAGGCTCAAAGGCTTCATATAGACTTCATGCTATCACTAGTACTCCTCCCCTTTCTCCACCCTTATTTACAGTGGGTAGAGTTGGGCAGGACACCAATAGGAAGCTCATGTATACAGCCTTTTTATATGGTAAAGTAAAAAGGCCTCCAGCACATTTTTTATTTCTTACACTGGGAGAAAGACTGGTTAAATATCAGGTTCCTTAGGTACTAATTTGTGTTCTAACAGTTGGTCTAAACATACAAAGCAAAGATAATTAGCTCAGTGTACACTCCTTCAAAAAAATAGATATTCACATTACAGATTTACTTACTGCAAATATCCACAAGAACTTGTTAACATTTAGTCCCAGTTGGCCTCCATCTAGATCAGTGCCCTTCAACTAGTATGAATATATTACTTTTGAAGAAACACTGCATGCTAGACTAGCTTGCACGTAAAGCTAAAATATTTGATGTGCAGAACATTTGGTGCTGCTAGTTGGAATGCAGCTATATTTAAAGCTTTCATCCCAAGACAGTGAGAACTAAATTATTCATTGTCCTCAAGTCACAATATTCTGATTATATATATATATATATATATAGACAGAGAGAAAATGTTTTACTTGAGTAACCTCAACATAATGCATCACTGAATATGTAGTGCATTCAGTTGTAATAGAACTGAAATAAGCTATTAACATACACATCAAAATAAGCCATTAACATATGTTTCATACAGAAGTTCAATTTTATTTCTTTAATGAAATAATTTACAAATCAGTTTTACCCTACTTTCCATTTGTCCCATCTTAAAAAAGAAATGTGCTGTGCAGTTGTACATCACATGCACAATTTACATATAATGTTAAATACTTCAGTCATGAGGGTAGATTTTTCTCAACCATGGTTGCATAATATATTTAGATCCATCATATCTACTGAAGTAAGCTGTCAGATCAGGATTGTGTATCTGCAGAAAGAATTATACAAATTGATTGGTAACACCAATATTACTGAAAAAGGCATGATGATTTAACTATACTGTAGCTATTAAGATTTGTTTTTTTTTAAAAAACACTTGAATAGCTGTTAGTTATTGTTTCTCTGACACAAACTTAGTGAAGTTAAAACTTAGAAAAGCATGTACAAGTAAACTGTATATATTTTAGTTTTTCAGGAGGTCAGAGCACTTTTACAAGTAAGCCTCACTTCAGTCAGGTAGTTAGAGACAAGGAGACTAAGTGATTTGTCCAAATTGGACTAAGTCAGTGAAATCCAGGAACAAAGCCCATCTTTTGCAATAATCTGTTCACCACACACACCAAACTGATATTTTAGAAAATCTCAAGGTCAAACAACTGGACCCTACAAAAGTGAAAGTAGGCAGAACCTAAATAAAATTATTAGCATTCTACATCCACTGAAGATATGTATACCAAAAATATAGCAATATCATTCGATTTGCACCTGTACAGTTTATGTAACATTTGAATATCACTTTTTCTATTATCTTTCTCTTTGCAGAATGTTGATCTATTTATTCTATATTGAGTAGGTTCAAGATCTTTTTGATTACAAAAGGGTAACAATCAAGTTAAAATTAAAAAGGACTTCACTCTTACAAACAAATATACTACCTCTAATCCTGTAATAATTGTTATCTCCTCCTCAGGAATGTAAGCTGTGGACTTGCCAAAGCTGTTGGCTTGGTTAATAAGTATTTGGTAGTGAGGAGTATCTCTTAGACCCTGTAAAAAAATAAATAAAAATAAGCCACAAGAAAGTATTCACATGAACATGTTATACTTAAGGAATAATTCCCTTAGATACAAAGTCCTATTCCCCTAAAATCTTAAATCAAAGTTTAAGAAAAAATAAAAAGAATCCTATAACAAGTTAGTCTTCTGGAAATACTTGATCTTTTACACAGGAAAACTGCTTTTATTTTGTGACAAGTTCATAAGCATTAACTTCTGTTTTACATTTAATACAATTATACATTTCTTATTAAAACAATATGATAAAACCCTCCTTGGCACATCTGAAGCACTTCTGAAAAGTCAAGATCACAAAGGACAAGATCCTCAGACTTTGTTTAGTCCCGTCTACATCGCCTCAAGTGGAGAAAAGGGGACTTAGAACTACTAGGGAAAGAGAAATTTCTCACCTGACAGTTTTGTTATCAGCTTCTCTCCAAATTCATAACTAATGGGCTACTGCCCCCCACCTATGCAATTCAGAGACAGTCCAGTGCTGTTGCTGGAATTTTCAAGACTAAGCTCTGCCCTTCAGCTCGGGCCACCAAAAGAGTTCTACAGTTGTAGCAACACTCCAGCAACCCATTATTAGCATTAAGACAACTTGAGATAATGTATTAAATTAACCTTAAGACAAGTTTCACTTTAGAGAAAATTGTCAGTTTATATTCTGGTCATTTACCAGACTGTCAGGGTGGGTTAAATTTGGAGAGAAGCAGCTAACAGAAAAATTATCTGGTAAGAAATTTCTCATTTTATTGCACAGCTTTTCTCATTTATTACTAATGAGACTTAGAGTACAGTGAACCAGAGAAGTTGGGGGAGGAGGAAAAGGATAACCAGAGTTAACTATAGTAGAACAACAGGCAGGAAAGACAATCCCTATCCCGCCCCGCATAGATAGTTTTATAAACTAAGGAGTTATGCGAGAACCAGCCCAGTAGCACGCAGCCATGTTTCTACAGTGCTTCATTGTAAGGTTCCACCTAAATGTCCTGAAGACACTTTTGACTAGCCGAGACCACCAGTACTTTGTGATTATTATATTTGTCTTACAATAGCATATAAAGGTCCTGGCCCCATCGTGCTGAGTACTGCACAGAGACAGTCCTTGCCCACAAAAGAGCTTACTCAGAGATATGCTCCAGGAATTATTTTGGGGAAGTTCTGTAGTCTGTGTTATACAGGAGATCAAATACAAGATGATCACAGAAGTCCCTTCTGGCCTTGGAATCTGTGAATCTATGTTTCCCCTTGCATCAGAAACGTAAATTTGACCAGATCAGTGAATGAAATATCCTGTTTGAGTTTTATATGGCTACCAAACTGTAGCAGAGATTAATGGAGAATCCATGATGAACACTTCTATTTTGGTACCCAGGCTGTTAACTGTAGGTGTTCCTGGTCTAAGTCCCTGCTTCAAGCTATCTGGTTTTCTGCAGACACAGTGTGCAATTCTTAGATATCTAGCAAGTCCAAAATGTCTTCTGGACTAGTGGAGGACTAGGAAGAGGATTTAAACTCTTCCTATTACTCCTTTCTATATCTTTTATATCAGGGATTGGCAACCTTTCAGAAGTGGTGTGCCGAGTCTTCATTTATTCACTCTAATTTAAGGTTTTGCATTCCAGTAATAGATTTTAACGTTTTTAGAAGGTCTCCTTCTATAAGTCTATAATATAGAATTAAACTATTGTTGTATGTAAAGTAAATAAGGTTTTTAAAATGTTTAAGAAGCTTCACTTAAAATTAAATTAAAATGGAAAGCCCCCAGAACAGTGGTCAGGACCCAGGTAGCGTGAGTGCCACTGAAAATTAGTTTGCGTGCCACCTTTGGCACCCGTGCCATAGGTTTCCTACCCCTGCTTTATATGAACCATATTGAAAGGTAGCAGATTATTTTCTGTCCATTGCCACAGAGAAACTCTGACCTCTGGTTACTCCCTGTTTTGGAAAGTACATAAACTCATGTCTCCGTCATAAGTCAACCTTTAATGGGAGGTAAAAGGAGAGTTCCTCTGTAAGTCCTGTAACTGAGGAGTTTCTTTCACCTTCTACTGATACAGTTGATTCTGGCCACTGTCAGACAGGACACTGGATTTGATGGAGAACTGGTTCAATCCTATAATCACGTTTGTGGGGTGCTATTTTGTTTTGTTTTTTAAAAAACACATATCCTGATAGAGATATCAAAACCAATTAAAGGAGATTTTGGAAGTTTGTCTTCCAAGTATGAAAATGTCAAGTGAAAATGGTTTTTTTCAGCATGTTTGTACTTACCTACCCACAAAGTGACATTTGAGTGTGATCTGAGAATGATACCTAATTCTGCACTGTGCAAAGTACCTGGATCTTTCTCCTCAGAAAGAAGTTTCTGCAGGTTAATTTTGAGAAATCCACTCAAGAGTAAGCTGATGCATGGCACGAACAATCCTAACCATTAGAAATAATTGGCTACTGATGACTTCTGAGGAAATGATTGATGCAATGAAGTTTTGGGTCTTCTCAAATCTTTATCTTTACGGTGAAATTACGGCCACATCCACATCTGTTTTGACTGCAGGGTGAGAAATTCTCTGCATTGAGAACAGTCTTTTCTTTATTTTGAAGAACTGGTAGCTATGAATCCTTTCCACCAGCAGTCCGGTTATGAATGAGTCTATTTCTCTGGACAAAGTATTGATTGATTGGCATGTTTATACCTAGGTATAGGAGCGTAACATGCAACCTGTTCCTTGCTGTGATTATTACCAGCCAGTTAAGACTCTGGGTGTAGAAGGTGGGTCTGAGGAAGAGTCTTTTGTACAAGAATTGTGAGTTCTTGCACATAAATATTCTTTTTCTCTTTGTCATGCTGTGGATTTTTGTTGGTTTGGAGGAAAACCTATCTAGGTTTCTTTGGGAGCTTCTGCTCCAGATTTTTCCTTCTGACAGGGTAATCGTCCCTTCTTGGATACCCTTGATGTTGGTAGCAACCAAGAGATTACTGTGCTGGCTTTGATAGTGAGGACTACGCCTCTCTACAGTCTCAGCTACTAATTTATTTAGTTGCCTCCAATAGCACGTCACCTGTAAGTCCGAATGCACAAAATATCAGTTTGGGATGAGTGATGGCTATTCCTGGGTGAAACACGGCTTCCTTATAACCACCCAGTTAGAATCCATTGCCAGGATGGGCAGGGATGGTGTCCCTATCTTCTATTGCTAGAAGCTGGGAATAGGCAACCGGGGATGGATTACTTGATAACCTGTTCTGTTCATTCCCCCTAAAGCACCTGGCATTGGCCACTGCAGAAGACAGGATACTGGGCTAGATGGACAGTTGGTCTGATCCATGATGGCCATTCTTATGACATCTCACTCCAAATCAAGGATCAGATCCCTAGATAGATCACTTGTTTGCCATGAAATTGGCTTTCCTTACTGAATATATGAATAATGTTTGATATAAGTGAGACTTTGAAATTACTGTACACTCTGTCATCACTCTTATGGTCTATGAGGTCTTGTGGAAAAAAGTACCCAGTTGAAGTTGTGACTATGTCTTTCACTGGTGGCACTACTGTTGTACCAACATTTATGAAATTTCTTTGTATTTATATTAATATTTTACTTTAATATTTGGTTTAATTAGATGTCCTCGTTTTGATCTTATGATACTCTCAAAAGAGGCATCAATAGAAAACAACATCTCTAGTACTGTAATGCTTAAAAGGGAAGATATTTTATTAACATTAATGAATTTGCAGGCCACTGCCATTCTGTTCTGAGAAAGTCTTGTAGGTTGCTTTGAGGGTTTGTTTATTGCTGTTGGTGTTTGGTTTTGTTGTTGGGCCATTTTTGTTTGATTTTGTTGTTTTAATGTTTTTTGTACATAATGCAGGGGTACTTCTTCCCCTGGCTGTTTACAGGGTGAAGATAGTATGCTATTCATCCGGGCATAGGGCCCACACAACAGAAGAAGAGTACTGGTAAACGTACCGGATTGTGGAAGTAACTTGCTGGATATTCCTGGAAGACTGAAAGGCTGCCAGCCTGCTACCCCAGGCTGGCTAGCACCCAATTAAGTATTGCAGGAGAAATCTAGTGCCACTCGGGGCTTTACTCAGTAAATCTGAATTATTTTGAACATGGGAAGAGATTTCTCATGTACTCCTCTGTAATCCTATGAATGTGCAGCTTTGTGGGGTGTAGAATCCTCCTGTGCCTGTGTTCCGTTAGAGACTGCCTGAAGTGCCCCTACAGCTTTAATGTGGAGACAGCTTGTGGAGCTGGGGAGCTTCTAAATTCCACAAGTGGGGTTATTAACCCATTAGTAAAAAATGGGAGAAGCTGTGCAACAGAAGCATATGGTAGCATAAAGCGGGCATAGCGCAACTTTGCACCACCAGCTACCTCCTTCACAGGGTGTCAAAGGAAGAGGCAAGGCAAGAACACACTGTTTTCCTCCAGTGATTTTGGTTCCAGTCATGGGCATACATGTAGAGCATCCAGTTCAGCTGCCAGCCAGCCCATGGTCAAGGAGGCAGAAAGGTGAGTTATTTGTATTATCTTAGTATCTAGGACTACCAGTCATGAATCAGGGCCGTATTGCTCTAGGCTGTCCTTGCCCAAAAGACCTTACAATCTAAGTACAAGATGAGACAATAGACAGAAAGTACAAGAAATAATGAGATGGTATTGGTCAACATGATAGGCTTCTGGTGCATTAATACACACCTAATCTTTGTCAAGTTTTTGTAAATATCATCACAAAAGAAAGTTTTCAGGAGATTTTTAAGGATGATGAGGTTGCTTTGTAGATATCTACAGCAAGATTCTCCCAAGTGTGAAGGGCAGCACAAAAGAAATCATGAAGGTGCATATTTGAAAGTTTAATAAGTGGGAAATGGAGAATGGCATCATGGGCTGATTGGAGGCAGGAGTCAACATCTTGATAATGAATGAGAAATGATAGATTATGAAGGACCTTAAAACTGAAGACATGTAGCTATGTTTGAAGAAACAGAAAAGGAGAGGCAAAGAACGGATTAAGAAAGAGGTGATATAGTCAAAGGGGCAGGCTAGGAGAACAATCTTTGCAGCAGCATTCTAAATGGATTTGAGTAGGACAAGATTGCATTTGTCAAAGCTAGAGAAAAGGATGTTGCAGCACCGTGGACAGACAGGAAAGGTCATATCTTAGATGTAACAGAAACAATCTTCAAGATTTAGATAGCTTGTAGCCTTGATGTGTGGACCTACAGAGGTCTGAGTCAGATGATGTCCAGTTTATGGGACTGGGTGACAAGCAGACTGTGGGTGTTTTCCATAGTGAATGAGAAAGGGGAGGTAGTGGGAAGGATTGGAGGGTAAGATTAGCAGCTCTGTTTTAGCTATGTTGAGCTTGAGTTGACAGCTAGACATCCATAAAGGAGATGTCCGAGACAGGCGAAGTTTTAATTTGGACAGAAAGACAGGTCTGGAGTACAGAGGTAGAGCTGTGAGTCATCAGCACTAAAAAATTTTGTTTACAGATGACATTATCCGGGGATGAAGTGTAGAGGGAGAAGACAAAGGGACCAAGGATTCTGGAGAAAGAGAGCCCTGTGGACTCCTGTCTCTCCCGAAAGTTGGAAGGAGGATGAGGACACTGAAAAAGTGATTAGAGAAACAAAAGGAGAACCAGGAGGACAGTTACAAAAACCAGGGGAGAACAAGGTTTCAAGATGAACGATATGGTTGACCACATTGAAAGCAGCTGTCAGGCCAAGGAGAATGAGGAAGGAGTACTCATTTCTAGCCAGAGCTCAGGAGAGGTCATAAAAGACTTTGGTGTGAGTGATTTCAGTGGAGTACAAGAGGCAGAAGCCAGACTGGAGAGGGTCTAGATTAGACTTGGAAGATCAGAACTCCAGACAGTGCATTTAGCGAGCTTAGAGATGAAAGCTAGAAGGGGAATTGGCAGTAGTAGGCCATGGTGTCTGTTTTCAGAATGGGAGAGACTTGTACATGCTTGTATTGTGAGGGGAAAGAGACGAGGAAAGTGGAGGTTAAAGGGAAAAGTAAGAAAGGAGATGAGAGTGGGTATGAGAGAGATCAGGAAATGGGATGTGGCAAGTGGAGGAGAGCAGCTGAGAAGTGTCTGAATCTGGGACAGGGGAGATGGAAAAGAGAGTTGAAGGAGAGGAGGGGAAAGAGAAGGCAAGTCAAGTGGAGGGGGAAAGTCACATAGCATTTTGTCAGTTTTCTTTTGGAGGAAAACTGGCAAGATATTGTGTGGAAAGAGCCATAGAGGGTATGAGGAGTGTGGCAAATAGACCACTAGGATTGCAGACATGGGATTCAATTAAGTTGGAGAAGTAAAGTTGTTTAGCATAGAAGAACTGAAGGAGGAGAAAATAAATTTGTTGTGGAAGAAGCCTGGTCTCAGGATTTGAGCCAGAGATGCTCCACAGCAAGAACAGAGGTGTAGGAAGAGAATGTTGAGGGTGATCCACGGCTGGGACTTGGCAGGGTGGACCTTTTGCTGGAAGAGAAGGGCAAAAGAGTTGAGGATGAAGAAGAATGAGGCATGAAGAAAATCAACCACCAAATCAATGACTAGTTGCTAAACACTATATACATCTGATAGTAGGAACTACTAAAAATTAGTCAACCAGAATCCACTCTCTCGGAAAACCATCTGCAATGGCTTTAGTCTTCCCTGACTTGCATAAATGTCCTAACCAGTGTACATTTCTGGAGTCTTGCTTAGAGACACTTTCATGGAGATAGAAAGTCACAGTATATAAAAAAAGGAGACCAGGAACAACTTATCTGAATTATTTTGTATAAATATTAATAAAGCAAGAATTAAATACTTTCAGACCTGTTTCTCTGGAGGATATTTGTGCTGCAGCCATTCTTCTGGAGCTCTAGCTTTTATGTCCCAGCCAACAATTACTCCTGAGTAGCCAAATCTTCTGTGTACTATCACCTGTCCCACATTAAACTGAACTGACTCTGGCTTTGGACTGTGAATGTGAATTGATTCTAGTAAAACAAGAAAACAGATTTAGCAAGGAAAAAGTGTTTGATCAAGTACAATAGCAGACATTTAATAGACTTTACTCTGTTGGCCATCCAGTGACAAGTAAACAGACTGAGCAATCAGATTACTTAATAAAGTAAAACTGGGTGTCTGAAGACTAATAGTCTTTAGTACAAACAGCTAGTTTGCTGTTCAAACCAAACAGCATTTGTTCAGAATGTTATAATATTATTTCATAAAGCAGCATTCATTAAGGAAGATATTTTGGTAGATGAATTCATTTATATTTTATGTTGTATCATGGAATTAAATTTATGGGATTTGAGAAATCATCAAGACAAAATATTTGTTTGACAACTCTTTGTTTTCTTCAGTCTTAATTAATGCAATATTTTACAGTATTACAGAGAAATGACTCTGACTCCATACTTGAGGCTATATGAGTTTATCTATTTTGTGTTTAATTGTGACCCTTTCCTTTCTAACTGAATACAAAGTTTCATTCTGCCTGAAATTTTTTCCATTCAGTCTCTGTTCAGGGGTGATTTTTGAAGAAAATAAGAACTATTTGAGTTTGAAGACTGATAAAATGGTATCTTTTCTTTCTGTTTTTTCTCTTTCTGTTTTAGTTCAGTCATAAATTAAACAGCTATGAGAATATCAAAGATATTTTATACACCAGTGCTCCCTGAACAAACACATATGAACACTTTTAGCAAAGTGTGAGAAATGGCCTCTGATTGTTTGTCATTTAGGAGATAAATCTAGCAACACATGCATATACACTCTGAAACTGTCCAAAATAAAGTTGAAAAGGAGTGAAGACTTCAGTCTTTTTTAGAAATGAAGTTTCCCCAGTACCTCCAAAATAAGCATGGATTTCTTCTTCATCTTCAACACCTTGAGTACTCTTTTCTCCATAGTACCAGTTTCTAAAACAATGAGTGTGATCAAACAAGTTTGTTAATGTCTGAGTATTTGGATTGGATTTATAATAATCGGAAAAAAGAGTTGTTTGAATAAGGTGATGTTGCAAAATGGTTGATACGAAATTCAATGCAATTTGAAGCAAAGAATGACGATCTTGGAATCTTACTGGACATTGTAAAAGACAAAGTGATTTGTTCAAAGCAGGCAGGAGAGTATAAATATTATGCATTGGAAATCCACTTTGGACATTGTAATTCCACAGTTGCATGTTAGATCTCCCTATTATAAACACAGAAGACAAGCAGGTATTCTATAGATGAGTTGATATGATACAGAATTCCTTTGGAGTCACACTGTGGTGAGCAGGGGTGAAAGTAAGTTAAAGGACTTACCGGTACACCGGAAGTCCTGGTCAGGGGCGGAGCCTCAACTGGAAGAGGCAGGGACTTAGCCTACGACCCTTTAAATCAAGATTTAAAGGGCCCAGGGCTCCAGCTGCCACAGCAGGGGAGCCCCAGGCCCTTTAAATCACTGAGGAGTCCTGTGGGCTCCCGGCTGCCTATGCTACCCCACGGCTCCTGGGCTCTGGCAGAGCTTTAAAGGGCCCGGGGAGGTAGCGGCATCCAGGAGCCTAGGGCCCTTTAAATCCCCTCTGGAGCTCCACTGCCACTACCCCAGGGCTCTAGCAGCAGGGCTCAGGCGGGGATTTAAAGGGCCCTGGAGCTCCAGCTGCCTGCTATCGGCCTGGCCCTTTAAATCCTCACCAGCGCCGCAGCCAGAGCCCTGAGGTAGCGGCAGCAGAGCTTCGGGGGAGACTCGCTGCCACTCCCCAGGGCTGTGGTAGCAGGGCTCAGGAGGGATTTAAAGGGCTCCGGGCAGTAGCAGCTGCTGCAGTCCCAAGCCCTTTAAATCGCCACTGGAGCCCTGCTGCCAGAGCCCTGGAAGCATGGTGGTGGGCTCTGGCAGGGATTTAAAGGATCCCAGTGCTCCAGCCCTGCTACCGTCCGGGACCCCTTTAGGTCCCCGCCAGAAACCCACCATCTCTCCCCAGGGCTCCAGTGGGGATTTAAAGGGCT
>ML677333.1:38613959-38715865 GCA_007922305.1 Dermatemys mawii
CCGCAGCTGTAGCCCTGGGGAGCAGTGGCCAGTCTCCGCCGAAGCCCTGATGCCGCTACCCCAGGGCTCCGGCAGTGGGACTCTGCAATTGAAAGGGCCTGGGGCTCCAGCTGCTGCTGGGAGCCCCAGGCCCTTTAAATTGTCTCCTGTGGAAGCCGGTCCCGGTACGGCGAACTGGCTGTTGCCGGTATGCCATACCAGTGTGTACCGGCTTACTTTCACCTCTGGTGGTGAGTATTACAAATTGTTTGGGGAAACGTTTGAAGGTGTTATGTGCATTCAAAATGTTTTATGGGTAGTTGCTATACCCAATGTTGTACTTTTGCAAATTAAGATGCAAGCTACCTAAAAATGCCAAATGGAGTCAAACCATTTTCTAGTCTAATAGTTCCCATCCTCTAAGAAGATAAGTACAAAAACTTTAAGTCCTTAAATTAAAATGAGCCCTTTGCCCCTTTTAACTATTTGAACAGAGTTCACCTTGACCGACACTAAGTTGAATGCCAAGTTACAGCTCAAACCAAAGAAATACTGCTGAGTTGTAAGATAAACACAATAGACAAGTTTTTGAACATACAAAGCATGGTTTAAAGGAATAATGAAAAACTGAATTAAATTAAAGCCCACCTTTAGGACTACAATGAATGCAGTTTCCCTTTTATGCTAGATCTTAGTCATAGCCCAAGAAGAGTTGTGGCTTTCATTTACATTTCAGGTTGGAAGGCGGTATTTTAAAAGAGAAGAGCTGGCTCCTTTTACTGTTGCTGCTGTCTGATGAAAGGGAGAAGGATCAGGAAGTCAGAGACCTACTGCAATGCACACTTTGGTGGGGGAACAGTGAGGTGGTTCAGATCTCTCTGCTGTCCTTGTTGTCAGTGGTGTTGACAGATGTGCTCTAAAAGCTAATGGCATCTTGTGTGCAGCTTTTAACAAGTGGTGACAATAGACACCCCTTGGGATCTTTTCCCATGTATGTCAGCCAACTTTCTGTCAATACCAAGTGCTTATAGATGGTTGCAGCATCTCCTCTCCATGTCATTGCTAAGCCCCTCCCAGATTCTGCTTTGACAGGAAGTAGGAGTAAGTTCTACAAGGTTTCTAGAAAAGTCTCCATCTGGATGAAGTCTGTAAGGGCTTAAGGTTGTCAAACACTTTCTATTGAAAACACTGAAGTGTAAGTGTCCTGATCTGCTAGGTGAAATTACATCCAGCATGGAAGGTTTGGGAAGTCCAGAAGTGTTAGTTTTAAAAATACTAAGAACTGATCATTTTTTTTAAAAAAAAAAGGTATTAAGAAAAGAAAGCCATCTTATGGGGGCTAAATAATCCTCAATGTGGTCCTTTTAAGACTGTGGAGACCCTGGATATAAGGTATCTGGAGTCCTATACAAGGTCAGAGAAGGTTGGTGAGAAGTGGGGTCTTTGTGGACTTTTGCAGGCTGTGCAAAGAGCTCATTCCTTCTTAGAATGTTTCCCCTAGAAACCTCCAGGGAGGCTGTGATGGGGTGGACCAGCCTCGAACTAGCCCAGGCAGGGGCAGGCAGAAGCCCTGACAGCGGAAGTCCTGCCCCCGCAGTACTGGGCATGCTCCAGATGCTCAGGCAGTATAAAAGGAGTGAACCCAGCTCATTCTGGGCGGGCAGCAGAAGGAGAAGGACCTGCCTGGGGAGCCTGAGCCCCACAGAATGGCCAGAGGGGAACGACGGACCCGTCAGCTTGCGGAGGAGCCAGAGTCGCCTGGGAGACCCCCGCGTCTATACCGGTAGGAAGTGACCCACGGAGGGCGACGAAGTGGTATCTCCCAACCCAGGGAGACTCAGCGTGTTTCCATAGGACCTCCCTGTTGAGTCAGTGAAAGGCACTGAGCCACTGTTAGGGCCCTGGGTTGGGGCCCAGTGGAGGTGAGTGGGCCCTGGGTCCCCCTGCATAGGCCACCACACCCCCAGGTGGGCGACCCCCCCCCTTATTGACTCTGGCCACTGGGCCACACTGCCCTGCAGTAAAGGGGTGGCTATTGACTCTGGCCACTGGGCCACACTGCCCTGCAGAAAAGAGCGGCTATTGACTCCGGCCAACAGGCCCTGGTGCCCTGAGAGGTGGTGCAATTCTTTGGACTGTGCATAACAGGCCGTGCTACCCCGGCCTGAAGGGTCACGACCCCTCACAGAGGCAAGGCTCTAATTCTGTGAATATTCTAAGCCTCAGGGGTCTAAACAGCGGTTTGTAGAACTCTGTGTGGACTTTTTATAAAGGCTTCATCAATATACAAGTTAAAAACTCTCCAGGATTCCAAACAAACATGGAAACCAGTTTTAATAACTAAATATCCAATGTACTCCCAAACTAATGAAAGGCACCAATCTTAACCAAGACATAAAACTTAAGTGTTTAGGCCAAGTCACTCTGAAATTATGATCCAGAAAAGATTAGACAATATCCAAGCAGGATATTTTTCACTCCTATAGCACACTCTTCAGTTAAAACAGGCCACAAGATAGGGAAGCTGCAGTTAATGATAGGATCAATGTAAAACATACTATAACATAAATATGTAATGTCCTACCTTGTCTTTGGTATCCACAGCTTTAGACGGCTTGTCCATGCATCCAAACTCAAGTAGGACTTTATAAAGCTGTTCCAATAACCAATTATCCTTTAGTAATAAAAATAGTTGTAACATGGTGTGAACATTTGATAGTATACTGTATACAATTGGTTTACATAAATTTAACATACAAAAATTGCTTTTGTATAAAAAAAAGAAGTCACTGATGGAACATTTATTTGATAAAGACTCTGTTCTCTAGATACATTGAGAAATAAGCAAATAATTTTTCAACAGTCACTTGCACCAGAAACAACCTAATTTCTGAAGATGTCCATTTTTATGCCAGGATGCTTCCTGCCTTTACTCAGACTGAAGGAAATTGCCATCAGTGGTTCATCCAGTCCAGAATTCTCTCCTCAAGAGTGGCCAGCACCAGATACTTCAGAGGAAGGCAAAGAATTGACAAAATGCACAATTATGAAATAACCTTCCTGTATACAGTTTGTTCTAAACTTCATTTAGTGGTTTTCTCATTCTATAAAATATGAGGGTGTGTTCTGTTCTCTTATCAATTTAAGTCTGGGTATACTCATTCATATAGACAGTCTAATCTGTTCAATTCATCTAGGCTTTTGCCTTCAGTGATGTTTTGCAACAATATCATAGCCAGTAACATTTTAACATCTGAATTGCAAACAGGTTATGTATCACTTGTACCGATCTCTCCCTATGCTGCTCACCTTTAATCATCAGTGGATACACAGATATGTTAAAGTAGTATAGCCTTCTCTTTATATTCAGGATTAAAATTTTTGTGGTGACTGTTAGTAAATAACAACTTTTTAAAATAAGTAATATTGTATTCATCACTATGTATTGCATTCTTTTCTGATTGCTGTTCTAATTCATTATTCACAGTCTACTACACTGATTTTTATTGCTACTGCCAATGCACTAAATCATACTCCAGCAGGAAATACATTTGAATAGTAAGTTTCAACAAGACAAAGGAAAGTCAAAAATAGTGTTATTAATCAAGCATTTCATTCTCACCTTTTAAAAAGATTAAGCCCATAGTAACACTTATTGGAACCTCCAGAGGTAGAAGCATATTGAGATATATCCATGCCGACCATACACACAAGGTTTTATACAGAGAAAAACAAAGGCTATTATTCAAATGCTATAGGACATCAAACTGCTTCATAAATTCATATTAAAAAACAAAAATGTATGAGATATTATCTGAATGTATTCTTGTAAGGACAGCAGGAGGGCATCCCCACCCCAAGCCTCTGGGACAAAAGTGTAATAAAGGAAGGGGGAAAGAGAAATCTAGCTTTGAATATATTAACATGGTGAGGAGAAAAAAGTGTTACAACCTTTGTGTCACTTGGAGACACTGAGCAGAGTCTGTTCCATACCAGTGGGATATGAAATACTGTGCAGGAAGTGCAAATAGCAGCACACAGATCTGAAGAACTGTAGCTCTATTAATCTGAGGCATTCCAACAGTGAACCCTCTTCAAAGATTCTTCCCCTCTCTGAAATCAGCAAAGCAAATTAAATAAATAAATAAAAATAAGTGATTGCTAACATTACAGTTTAAATTCCATTCACTATGTATTATTGAGTCACAAGATATTTCACACCTGGAATTGCATTTCAATTACACTCAAAGTTTGATACCTGCATTAGAAGATATTAATAAACTTCATTGTAAGCTAAGGTGATCTAGGCTTACCACACCACATAAATAAAAATCTAGACTTGAAACAAGAACCTGATCTACAATACCCAGAAAGATACACTCTGCTTCCTATACCACCTTAAAGATAATTAAGTTAATTTAATGTTTGAGAGATGTGCTGCGTGGATGGCCCTGAAAAACAGTCCTGTTTAGACATAACATTTCCAGCATAGACAGTGGAACTATCGTCTTTAGTATTGCACCCCACCAGCATGGCTTAATGGTTTCCTGGAGAGGCCTTTTTTTAGGATGATATTGGCATGTATACATGGTAACTTTCCAATATGAGCATACAAGAATGCCAGCAGCAATGGTGTTTTTGTCATGGTCACATCAGTGCATTACACAGAGGAATAACACTATCAATTAATTTCAGAGACATTCTCCCACCCTCGCCACAAATGTGCTTTTGTAGGAAAAACTATAAATCGCTGATGGGAACATTTTTTCCCTCAAGACTCTGTACTTTAGACACATGGAGAAAAGAGTTTTTGGATGCTACCAAACTGAGATGGATTTCACCTGGCAACCAACAAGCGCCTGCACTATGTTTAAACATCTTTCACAAGGGTAGGCAACCTATGGCACGGGTGCCGAAGGCAGCACGTGAGCTGATTTTCAGTTGCACTCACACTGCCTGGGTCCTGGCCACCAGTCTCGGGGGCTCTGCATTTTAATTTAATTTTAAATTAAGCTTCTTAAACATTTTTAAAGCCTTATTTACTTTACATACAACAATTGTTTATATATATATTAAAGACTTATACAAAGAGACCTTCTAAAAATGTTAAAATATATTACTGGCACATGAAACCTTAAATTCGAGTGAATAAATGAAGACTCAGCACACCACTTCTGAAAGGTTGCTGACCCCCTGATCTATCACAATATTCTAGTTCAGAACTAGAACTTCCTTGCTAAGATTTTGGAAAGATGGCCTGAAAGATACCCAGTGTACAGGTTTTCTTCTCCTACAGCTTTTTGCCTTCATTTAAGCATCCCTTCTTTCCCTCAAGAGAGTCTGTTTTATAACATGTATTCCATTTTTCTGTTTTATTATTCTCCTGTTCTGACTCTTCATGCCATACCGCCAGGCAAGTTATTTCTGTTGTTCCTATTCCAGTTCACACTATTTATAGTGTCCTTTTATTAAATATTTTAGCACTCATTTACTCTATGTTAACAATTTGGGAAGTTGGAATTGTGGAAATACCTGGCAAAAGAGTGATTTATGACCCAAAAGATGAAAGCTGGAATTCCTGAAGAATGTACAGGGTTGGGGAATTCAACAAAGCTCTGCTTATAAGTTGAATTATTTTTGAGGCCCAATGTCTTCAGTTATGCACTGTCTTTCCTTTCTGAATAGCAAAATGAATGTGTCTCCTAACATTAGACTTTAACAGTACTTGAGCATTGTTTGGTAACAAGCCTTGCCTCTGGGAAGCCCACTCAGAAGGAAAAAAACAAACACATGCTGTCTGTATGTTCAAGAGACAAGACAGCAACATTCTGCTCTTTCATGCTGGGAACCTAGAATTGACTGTTCTCAGGAATGCATTGAGAATTGTTGTTGGTGTGATATTTAGTCTCTAGTGTTGAGGGAGACAATTACACTGTTTGTTGCAGCAGTGCTTTCCTGTACATTTAAAAAAGCAGGATTAGGAGACAGCCCTCTAGAAGATACTAATAGTTTGGAAACTGGGGGAAAGAAAGGAATTTAAAGAAACAATGGAAATTTCAGAAGATGAAGGTGTTTATTTATTTATTTACATACTCTCACATACAGTAGACTCTCGATTATCCAGGATTAGGTTAACCAGGATGTGGATTAACCAGGATGTCAAAAAAATATGCATAACTCACAGGGCTGGCTCTGGCTTTGTTGCCACTCCAAGCACACGAAAAAACAACCCCTACCAGGGTGCAGGGCAGCCAGTGAACCAACACCCCTTACCCCCGGCGCAGGGTGGCTGGTGAACCAACCCCCCCCCCCCTCCATATTTCCTATGGATGGTGATTATCTGGGATTTTATTAACCAAGATCAATTTTTCCCTATCATCCTGGATAATTGAGAGCCTACGGTACCTGAAAGGCCTGCCTGAAATCAACTACATTTTACCACGAAACCACAGTCAGAAGTATAGATACACCAGAAGGCCTAGCATAAGCTCAAATGCATTACCATTTAGGCTGCTCCTGTATATTAGGAAGACATGTCTCCTTTACACATACTGAAAAGGGAGGCAGGGGGTTCCTTTGACTTTAAGAAAATAAAAGGTCTTTACCCTGCCATCTTCAGCTCTTACTGAAAAAAGATTCTCATTAGAACCCGTACTGAAGGGAAAACAGGCAGAAGAGAAGCTAAGCTGCTTGATGCACTAGCCTGTGGAGAAGACTGTTTCAGATATAAAATTTGTTACAAGTGAAACAGGCAGAACAGACTCAGCCTAGTTCCCAGCAGATGTTCACACATCTTACCAGTAACCACAACATTTGCCTGATTCATTAAATATAGGTCAGTCTCTACTCCGCAGAAGCCTATGACCGTTAATTATGGGGATGTGATCATGTACAACAACTCAGGGTTATACCTGTACGAAAAGGAAATGGATGTGCTGATTCTTGAAGAAAATCAATGACAGACAATTCACAGGAAAAAATGGAATGGAAGCACATGCAGCCTGGTTAATAAGACTCTCTCTCTTTTTTAAAATTTACCAAAAACACATTTTACATATAAAAGATAGATTTGTTTAATTCTACAGCACAAGTCTTTAAAATGCTGGGCAGACAGTTTGAATCCCAAATGTAGGTAATTTAAAAAACGGTATTAATTCACAAAACCCAACTGGATTTTTTTCTTGATTTAAAGAGCCACTAAGGTTTTTAAAAGCTAACACAGTATCTATCCCCTTGCGGGGATTGCGACTCAAACTGCACTGTGTTAAGGGGTGGAGCCAGACTAGTACTTAACCTTGGACAAAAAGAAAAACAAAAGAGCTCAAACGTTGAAAAGTATGGAGTCAAAAAAGGGGCATATAGACCTCGGAAAAAGTAAACAGTTTAATTCCGGGGGAAAGATTTGTCCAATGTCTCTGGAATAAAACCTTCCTTCCAAATCCCGGCATTTAGACTGGCGAGGGAAAGTCTCTCTCTGTTAACAAAAATGAGCTCAGAGCCGGAACAGACGCTGCAGACCATCTGCGAATGCCCTGCTCGGAGATGCTGGGTGCTGCTCACGTTCCATCCACCTGCAATCTCGCCCCGCTCTGAAATCTCAGCCAGCTGGCGGCCTTGGAAACAAACTAGAGCAGGGGCTGGCAGCCTTTCAGAGGTGGTGTGTGAAGTCTTCATTTATTCGATCAGATTTAAGGCTTCAGGCGCCAGTAACACATTTTAAGGTTTTAGAAGGTCTCTTTCTATAAGTCTATAATATAGAACCAAACTCTCCTTGGATGTAAAGTCAATAAGGTTTTTAAAATGTTTAAGAAGCTTCATTTAAAATGAAATCAAAATACAGAACCCCCCAGACCGCTGGCCAGGACCGGGGCAGTGAGAGTGACACTGAAAATCAGCTCCCTTCCGCCTGCCCTAGGTTGCCAGCCCCTGCCCAGAGAGCCTGACCCGCTCTCCAGCTGACAGAGGCGCCGATAGCTGGAGCGCGCTGCCCTCCCAGGGAGACGCGGCTGGTCCTGCTTCGGCTCCAGACACCCAGCACGGCGCCCCCCGCGCGCCGTTCACCCCCAGCCCACTCCCGCTCGCGGCCCAGATGTCCGGGGACCGTGACACGCCGCCCGGCCCGTTGTCTCTCCAGCCAGGGCGGCCGGAGCTAGCCGGGACGCTGCCGCCAGAGGAGCACAAAGCGCCTCACCGTCCCCGCAGCGCGCGCGTCCCGCCCAGCCGGCTCCGGGCGTCCCGGCACCTTCCCGGGACGGCAGCCCCGCTCCGCGGCAGGGGGCGGAGGGGGACAGACCCGGCCACTGGCGCTGCCCTGCGGACGCCCCCCGCAGCCACTGACGGCGGGTGAAGAGGCACAAACAGCCCGCGCCCGGAGCCCCCCACCTCCCCGGCTCTGGGGCGCACCAGGGACCCCGGGCTCCGCTGGGCTCTTCCCCGCGCCGCCGCCGGGAGCCCGGTGAGGGGCTGCACGGCCGGGGGAGACTCACGCGCCGCAGAGGTGCTGCCGCCCGCCCCGGTGCCCCGCTCGGCGGCGGGAAGGTCCCTCGCCTGGAGGTCGCGCCGGGCTGCGGACCGTGCCGGAGAAAGAGAAGCGAGACCGCTGCAGGAGACACGGGCAGGGGAGTTGACTTCCCTCGTCAGCCTCCTCCCCCGGGCTGGACCCTTTCACCAGAGGGCGAAGAGCGAAGTGTTTGAAAGGATCCTTCCCAGCTGAGATCGGGTCAGTGTGGGGGAAAAGGAAGGGCGGTGGTTTCAGGGCCTAACTTTAATCCTGGTTTGAAATCAGGGTCCCCTACTTCTAAAACTGACTAAACGTGGCATCAGCCTACATCGTTCCCCCCTCCCTTCCCCCAGTTGCTGTGTGAAAGACACAGGCAAACACTCCACATCTAGTCAATGCAAAAGTCAGTGGGACTCCATTCACACTCAGCTCCATGATCAGGGCCCACAGGGGAACTGACCGACTAGGCAACAGTAGATAGGGCATTGGGCTGAAAGTCAATAGATTACACTTCTATTCCTGTCTTCCATTGACCTGCTGGGTAACCTTAGGCAAAGCACTTAATCACTCGGGACCTCAGTTTCCCCATCTATTGATTGCTAGTCTTGTCTGCTTGTGGTGTAAGAACTTCAGACCAATCACTATGTGTTTCTAGGATGCCTCAAACAATGTGGCCCTGGTATTGGTTGGTTCGTTTTAGGTGCTACTGTTATAAATAACAATATATGAAGGGAAACAGTGAAACTGACTGTACACAGTGTTGACAAAAGCACAAAGTAAACTGGAAAAAAAATCTCTACTCCCTTTTGAATATTGTAGTGTTAGATACTGGTTGTAATGATTGAATTTTCACATAGGAGTGATTTTATTTTATCATATCAGCATTTAGGATGAGACTTATGAGAGCTACACTGAAACTTCTGCAAGATCAGAGTTTTCAAGTATCATCATTAGGTTTCAGAGATCATAATTTATACTTCTTATTGCAGAATTGGAGCCTATGGGCAGTAACACTCTTAGCCTGTAATAATCTCTGTGCAGGGCTTTAAATATAACTTTAAATTCTGCATAACTTGATAGGGAAACTGTAAAAGTTCCAGCAGAGCACAGCAGTTCAATCCCTGCTTAAGATGCCAGTTCAATTTTTTTCCCTAAACATATTAAGTATAATTCTGTGTCACCTTTAGCAGACAAACTACTCTTAATGATAATATACATAATGGTGTTTTTAATTGGTCTCATATCTTTTTTGTCATCTTTATTATGCATTTAAAAAAAACCCCTGAAAGCTTGAAGATTTTTTGACTTCCTTCCCCATCGCCCTCCACTGCCTTGTTTAACCTTAGAAATACCAGAAATGTAAATCTGATCTTTCCTGTTTTACTGGATTATTTATTGGGGAACTCAGAGCCTTCACATCTTAATGAAAGGAATGGAAGCAGGGGGGAAGATTCTTGTAACATTTTAACAAGAATATCCTCTCTCAAGAATAGTCATTAGAGATTAGAGTTTAATGAATATTGACAAAAATCAAACAAAATAACCCCCGAGTTTTAAACGCTCAGATTAAAAATCTTTCTCCTCTTAGTTATCAGGTTTCAGTCTCTTTTTTCACCTTTTGATGTCATAATTTTACTAGATTTCCAATCACTTATAGAATCATTCAGACTACACAACTTCTGAATTTCTAATGTAAAAAAAAAAATAAAGCCTGAATCTTTCCCTCCTCCCTTTTAAATACATCATAAAGAAGCACACAGACATAAAAAGCCCAGCAGGTTAGTTTTAAGCAAGTGATTTTTGTTACTCCTTTGAGTGATCACTTAGGGCTATTTTTTTTTTTTTTTTGTACAGGCCTGCTTTCAACCTGATGCTGCCTTGCAAATGGGAATAAAATGAAACGGTTCTGATACGAGTTCTATGCAAAAGACATCCTGTCTTAACCTAAACTTTTGATCTACTGGTACAGTGGTTCTCTAGCTATGGTTCATGATGCTCATTGGTAGTTCACAGAGTCATTGCTGGTGGTCTATGGAGCTGAATCTATCACAGTGGTGAAAAATGCATAACTGAAACAAAAGCCTCCTATGCAGTTTCAATTGTGTGTCAGACTTCAAAGAGATCCCCCGTTATGTGCCTATGTTTGTTGGGCTGCTGCAGAGGGATTGGAGTCTTAATAAATCTCTTCTTTGTCAGGTGTTTATTTGGTGTAAATTCAGCCACAATTAAATTTGCTGATGGAAACCACTTCAAGCCAAGGGGTGTGGAACTCAGCACTCTTAGTTCCAGTACTTATGTCAAAGACTCTTAAATAATTCAGTTTGAATTAAACATTGACTGGCCAATCTCTGCTGACATAGTTTGTTTAGCATCCACAATGTCCAGTACAAAAATGTATATTTCCTACCCCAAAAAACTTATGTAAAGATCTGCGAGGATGGTTCTGAAGAGAGAAAGGTGACAGCAAACAGCAAGAGAGGGGAGATTCTGTGCATAGGGGCCAGACTTATAAATCACTTTTCAGGCACTGTGTTAAACATGTTTCCAACACTGCTGGAATACTGTGTCCAGTTCTGGTGCGCAGAGGTCAAGAAGGATGTTGATAAATTGCAGAGGGTTGAAAGAAGGGCCATGAGAGTGGTTAAAGGATTAGACAACATGTCTTAGAGTGATAGACGCAAGGAGCTCACTCTATTTAGCTTAACCAAAAGAAGGTTAAGAGGTGGCTTGATTACAGTCTATAAGTAACTATATGGGGAACAAGTATTTAATAATGGGCTCATCAATTTAGCAGAGAAAGATACAGCAGAATTCAGTGGCTGGTAGTTGAAGCTAGACAAGTTCAGACTGGAAGTAAGGTGTAATTTTTGGAACAGTGAGAATAATTAACCATTGGAACAACTTACCAAGGCTTGTGATGGATTCTGCATTTCTGACAACTTTTAAATCAAGACTGGATGTTTTTCTAAAAGATATGCTCTAGGAATTATTGTGGGGGAAGGTCTATGGCCTGTGTTATACTGGAGGTCAGACTAGATGATCACAATTGTCCCTTATGGACTTGGAATCCATGAATTGATGAACTGGGTTCAAAGGGCAATATAGACAGCCTTATGGACTTGGAAAGTGGAAGATTTTAGATCAAAAGGGAATTTTTAATATTATATTAGTATCTCAATATGTAAATGAGACCAAACTATCTATTACTGCATCGTGATGTGGCCTATGATGTCCAGCATGATTCCATAACCCAGTGAAAAATTGACTGAAACTCATCCAGAGCAGATAACTAAACACTATTGTAACTGGGTTTTCTAACATTTGTTTATTTTAGAGGTGATAACTTAAATTTCAGTCTCTTACTTTCTGCCAAATGTGGTTTGGAGACTTCTTCCTCTGCCTTTTGCTGTGTACAATGGAGACAGACAATGACACAACAGTGACTTGAGTTAGGTGTCTAATAGTAATATACATTTCAATAATACTTTTCGTCCTGAGAGATACCGAAGTGCTTTACAGATGGATACATGTAGTACCACTGAAATGAACTCACTTCTAAGGAACTTAAAGTCTGGCTGATGCTATACAAAACAAAACAGAGACTGCAGAGTTGTAGCTTGAATTATGCCAGTGTAGTGCTCCTTAAACTTTTTCATGTTGTAGACCAGGGCTGGGCAATCTGTGGCTGCAGGCTCCTCCTAACTGGCCCCTGAGCTCCAGCTGGGGAGGTTGCTCTGGCCCCTCCCTTGCTATCCTCCTTCCTCTGCAGCCTCAGCGCACTGCGCGAGCAGCACTCTGGAGGGCGAGGCTGCACAACAGCATGTCTGGCTTTGGGCCAGACGTTGTTCTGAGTGACGGCGTGGTAAGGGGGTTGAGGCCAGGCCAGGGTGGGGAGTTGGATAAAGGGCAGAGGGTCTCGGAGGGCCATCAGGGAATGGGGAATGGGGGTGTTGGATAGAGTGTGGGAGTTCCAGGGGGCCTGTCAGGGGGTAGGGGTCTGGCTAGGGGTCAGGGCAGACAAGGGACAGGGAGCAGGGGGGTTGGATAGGGGGTAGGGTCCTGAGGGGTGATTAGGGGGTGAGGGGGTCTCTGGAGGGTACAGTCAGGGAACAAGAAGCAGGGGGCTTAGAGAGGGGGTGGGGCCAGGCTGATTGGGGAGGCACAGCCTTCCCTACTCAGCCCTCCACACAATTTTGAACCCCAATGTGGCCCTCAGGCCAAAAAGTTTGCGCATCCCTGTTGTAGACGCTTTTTAAGATTAAGATTCTCCTCCAATGTCCATCTCCTCTCCCAAAGTTGATTCCACACTTTTCTCACAGCAAAGTATGCTTGGCTACATTAAAATATATATAAATATTGGAACAATATTAAGGAGACATGAAAATTAACTCACTTTTGTATCTCTTCCAACAAGATTTGTAAGATGTCTGTTGCCCTTTTTTATAAGGTCTTGAAAGTCCTTGAAGTTATTGGGGTAAGATGGTGGGGGAAGCTTGACCACCTCATCTGCTGATGAGAAAGACTTGTGAGAAGGCGGTGTTTCTTACTGTTCTGCTGGTCCCTGCTCTGAGAGAAGTACCTGTGGGAAGGACCTGGAGGCATTGGTTGATGCTCTTGACAAGACCACTTTTCAAATGGCACCCTGTAGAAAGGGGCAACATAAGTAATCCTATTATGGAGGGGCAAAAAGGAATAGGCAGGATCCCAACGTTGTCCTTGCCAGGTAGCTGGATGTGCTTCTCACTTGGCATTTCCCTGACAGTGTGGATGTCAAAAGAGGGAGCTTGGATGGCAGAAGAACCATGTTCAGATACCTCTGAGTTGTATGACTAGCCCACAGGGAGGGCTAGTGCTGTTCATATTAGTGGTTGAGTTGGTACTAGGCCTTGGGAAGAGACCTGTGCTGGCTCTGATATTGACGTGAGAAAGGGAGGTTGATGGCGCAGTGCTGGAGGATGTTGTATTGATACCAGCTGGAAGCATCTCTCAGTACTCTTGAACAGTCTGCATAGGGACTGTGTTGAGGGCAAGTCACTGTTGAAGATATGGATGGAGGGTAAATAAAACAGAGAGGTAGTTGGTACCACTGGGAAGTACTTCTCAGACCCTCTTATTATTGATGATTTGGGCTTTTTGAGGATTCGGATGTCCTTGTGAGAGAGGAGCCTGTATGGTGCCAAAGCTTTGGATGGGGGCTTCTGAGGTGTGAGAATGTTGGGCGGTACTGAAAACTGTGCTGAAACGGAAAAGAACAGTTACTTACCTTGTAACTGTTGTTCTTCGAGATGTGTTGCTCATGTCCATTCCAATAGGTGTGTGCGCGCCGCGCATGCACGGTCCCGGAATTTTTTCCCCCAGCAGTACCCGTGGGTCAGCAAGTGAGACCCCTAGAGTGGCGCCTAAACGGCGGTGTATATATGAGCTTGCCGGCCCACCCCCACTCTGTTCTTTCTTGCCGGATAAACTCGGACAACGGGGAGGTGGGAGGGATTTGGAATGGACATGAGCAACACATCTCGACGAACAACAGTTACAAGGTAAGTAACTGTTCTTTCTTCTTCGAGTGATTGCTCATGTGCATTCCAATAGGTGACTTGTGAGCCATTACCTTGGAGGTGGGATCGGCGTTTAAGTAGTCGCAGATTGCAGGATAGCTGATCCGAAGCCAGCGTCGTCCCTTGCCCGTTGAGTAATCGTGTAATGAGCCGTATAGGTGTGGATGGAAGACCATGTCGCCGCTCTACAAATATCCAGGATCGGGACTTGGGCCAGGGAGGCCGAAGATGCGGCCTGAGCTCTGGTGGAGTGAGCCGTTATGGGTGGTGCTGAAACCTTCGAGAGGTCGTAGAACAACTTGATGCAGGACGTAATCCATGAGGATAGACATTGCGCTGATACTGGTTTGCCCTTCATTTGCTCTGCCACTGAAATAAAAAGTTGAGACAACTTACGAAAAGGTCTCGTTCTTTCAATGTAGAAGGCTAAGGCCCTTCTCACATCTAGAGTATGTAGGTCCCTTTCCCTTTCTGTGGTGTGGGGTTTGGGACAGAACACCGGTAAAAATATATCTTGATTTAAATGAAAAGGGGAAATCACCTTAGAGAGAAAAGCTGGATAGGGTCGTAGGTGTACCTTGTCCCTATAAAACATCGTATAAGGGGGCTCAGAAGTGAGGGCTCGGAGTTCCAACACCCTCCTTGCGGAGGTGATTGCTACCAGGAAAAGCACCTTCCAGGAAAGGTAGGAGATAGGGCAGGTGGCTAAGGGTTCAAAAGGGGATCTCATCAGTGCTGACAGGACTAGGTTAAGGTTCCAAGAAGGCACCGGGTGGCAGACCAGAGGGTAAAGATGGTCCATCCCCTTAAGGAATCTAGAAACTATGGGATTACTAAAGACTGAGACTCCGAGGATCCCTTGGTGAAAAGCAGAGATGGCTGCCAGGTGAACCTTAAGGGAGGAGACCACTAAACCTTGCTGTTTCAGATGCAAAAGGTAGTCAAGGATAGCTGGTATAGAGGCTGAAACTGGGTCAGAACCTCTCTGTGACATCCAGGCCGAGAAGCACTTCCATTTAGCCACGTAGGTGCTATGGGTAGAAAGCTTTCTGCTGCCCAGAAGGACCTCCCTGACAGGGAGATAGCACTGAAGCTTGAGAGGACTCAGACATGGAGTTTCCAGGCTGTGAGGTGTAGGGAGGGGAGGTTGGGGTGTTGCAGGCATCCATGCTCCTGAGACAGTAGCGCTGGGAACACCGGGAGTGTCATTGGTGGGGGATACTGATAGGTTCGTCAGCATCGTGAACCAATGCTGGTGAGGCCACGCAGGGGCAATTAGAATCATTGAAGCTTTGTCCCTGCAGGCTTTCAGGAGCACCCTGTGTAGGAGGGGAAATGGTGGGAAGGCATATACCAGACCCTTCCCCCATGATAGGTGGAAAGCATCCCCTATTGATCCTGGGGAGTGGTTTAGAAGAGAACAGAAAAGATGACATTTCCTGTTTTTTTCAGGTGGTGAAGAGGTCTATCCGGGGAACACCCCAGTGCTGGAAAATTGAGTGTGCCACGTCCGGGTGAAGAAACCATTTGTGCATCCGGAATGAACGACTGAGCCTGTCCGCCAAGTCGTTCTGACGGCTGGGGAGGTACTACGCCTGAAGGGTCATTGATTTCAAAATGCAGTACTCCCACAGGGCGAGGGCTTCCCAACACAGGTGAGATGAGCGAGCACCACCCTGTTTGTTTATATAAAACATTGTCGCCGTATTGTCCGTAAGGATGGATACACATTTGCCCTGGAGTTCTGCTTGAAACGTTGATGTGGAGAGCAAGTTCCGCCTGAGCCCAGAGATCTTGCGTTTTGAGCTCGCCAAGATGGGCTCCCCATCCTAGGGCTGACACATCCGTTACTAGGACACACGAGGGTTCTGGTCTCATGAAGGGGACTCCTGAGCACACGTGTAGAGGTTGAAGCCACCAGCGGAGGGAGTCCAGCACTCTGCGGGGGAGGGTGACAATCAAGTCCAGGGGATCCCTCCCTTGTCTGTGCTCGTGGGACAACCAGGTCTGCAGGGGGCGCAGGCGCAGTCTGGCATATTGGACCACATACACGCATGCGGACATGTGTCCCAGGAGAGCCATGCACTTCCTGGCCATTGTAGCCAGGAACTTCAGAAGGGAGCGGATAATAGCCCCTATAGTCTCGAAGCAAGCTATCGGGAGGGAGACTGTAGCTGTAGTGGAGTCTAGAACCGCCCCGATAAACTCTATCCTTTGCGTAGGCAACAGGGTGGACTTCCCCTCGTTGAGAAGGAGGCCAAGATTGGTGAAAGTTTGTCTGATTAGCGCCATGTGACTGGCCGCTATGTCTCGAGACCTGGCCTTGACTAGCCAGTTGTCTATGTACGGAAACACCTGAACTCCCTGCCTTCGAAGGAATGTGGCCACTGCTGCCATGCATTTGGTGAATACTCAGGGAGCTGTGGATAGACCAAAGGGAAGTACTCTGAATTGATAATGGGCGTCCCCTACCATAAACCTGAGGAATTGTCTGTGGGGTGGGATTATGGAAATAGGCATCCTGTAAGTCGAGGGTGGCATACCAGTCTCCTGGTTCCATAGAAAGGATAATATTGGTGAGAAAGATCATACGGAATTTTAACCTTTTTATGTATGCGTTCAAAGCCTGTAGGTCTAGGATGGGCCGAAGCCCGCCTTTCGCCTTGGGGATAAGGAAATATCGGGAGTAGAAACCCCTTCCCCTGAATTCGAGAGCTACCTCCTCTGTGGCCCCCAGTGACAGGAGGGAATGGACTTCACGCATAAGGAGTCGCTCGTGAGAAGGGTCCCTGAAGAGGGACGGGGGTGGTGAGGAGGGAGGGAAGAGAACTGGACAGAATATCCCACTGCTACCGTACTGAGGACCCATCTGTCGGATGTGATCAGGGACCAAGCGCGGTAAAAGCGGGAGAGACGATTCACAAAGGGAAGGAAAGATAATTCTGGAACTGGTATCTCGTCCTCGATGCACACTTCAAAAGGCGGGCTTTGGGCCCGGCGGTTGCTTAGAGGATCCTTGGTCCTGGTTGGAGTTAGACCTGGGTCGTCGTCTGCCATTGTAATTGTTGTTGTTATTATTTCCCCTACCCCTTCTCCTGGTCTGGTCTCGCCTAGGGAGCCCCTGGTGGAAACGGGAGGTGGGTTGGGGTCTGAATGGCCTCCTCTGAGGGGGCCGGGGTATGCAAACCTAAGGACCTGAGAGTGGAGTGAGAGTCCTTGAGGCCATGCAGATGCTTATCGGTCTCCTGGGAAAACAGGCCTTCCCTATCAAATGGGAGGTCCTGAATGGTGTTCTGAAGCTCTCGGGGGATGCCCGAAACCTGCAGCCAGGCATTGCGGTGCATGACTACCGCCGTGGCCATTGTCCTGGCTGCCGAGTCAGCTGAGTGTAAAGCAGCCTGCAAGGCTGCTCGAGACACAAACCTGCCCTCCTCTAGGAGCGCACCAAACTCTGTACGAGAGTCCTCAGGAACCATCGCCTGGAACTTCCCCAGAGCAGCCCAAGAGTTATATGCATATCGGCCCAGCGCCGCCTGCTGGTTTGCAATGCGAAGTTGTAGCCCACCAGTAGAATAAACCTTGCGCCCAAACAAGTCTAATTTCTTGGCGTCCTTAGAGTTTGGGGCTGAACCAAGTTGACCCTGGCGCTCTCTGTGGTTCACTACATCTGCAACCAGAGAGCCAGGGACAGGATGAGTAAAGAAATACTCATAACCACGTTGGGGGAGAAAGTATCTTCTCTCAACCCCCCGAGCTGTTGGTGTGATAGAGGCCGGTGTCTGCCACAGGACATTGGCATTATTTTGAATAGTCCTGATGAGGGGCAGGGCGACTCTGGAGGGCCCATCCAGTGCCAGAATGTCAACTGTGGGGTCTATGTCCTCTGATACCTCCTCTGCTTGGAGGTTCAGGTTAATAGCGACCCTTCTGAGCAGGTCCTGGTGGCCTCTAACATCCATAGACGGTGGTCCCGAAGACGTTCCCGCCACTGCCTCATCCGGGGATGACGAGGATGAGGATCGGAAAGGGGGTTCATCCCCTTCCTCTACGGTTTGAGTCTCCGCCGGAGGCTGGGGAATTAGAGGGGTGCCAGGTTCAGGCTCCACCCGTGGAGGTCGGTCAGCCTCAGGGGGACAAGACAAGGTCTCAGGAGCCCTGGACAAGTGGTCCCCCGTAGAGGTCGCTGACGGGGGTACACTCGGTCCCAAAACCATTGAGGCCAACCTGGATGGTAGTCCTTGGGCCTCGTGGTAAGCCCAAGGGGTTCAGAAAGGCCACTGGCTTGGGCCTTGTGGCTGGGAGGGCCAGGACGGTACCGGTACCACATGCGGTGCCGGAGGGTGGTACTGTTGCCTCGATCGGTGCCTTGATCGAGAGCGATGGTGGCTGATCCCAGACCGATAGGAGCCCGCGTCTGAGTCTGACGAGTATTCGGAGGTAGACCAGGGAGGAGCTGACCCGGGCGGTGCCAGAGAACGATGCTGAGAATGGCACTGCATGGAGGTGGGCTTCCCGCGGTGCCGTAGAGGAAGCATCTGCAGGAATTGCGGTGCCAGGGGATACGGCACCCGCTGCGCCGGTATGGTCGGTGCCGTGGCCGTATGGTCTGTGCCGGTGGTATAGGGGCCGGTGTCGCGAAGGTGTGGTCCGGTGCCGCCGGCACTGATGTCGGTGCAGTCGAGGCGCACGGTACCGGTGGAGGTGTTGGAGGGCACTGGGCCTGGGCACCCTGCTCTCTGACCATGTCAATGAGATCGCAGGCCGCCTCGAAGGTATCCGGTGTGGAAGGCATGGCGAAGTCCTCTATGGACCGATGCCATGGTACCGAGTCCCTACGTGACGGTACCCGGCTATGGAGTACCGAGCCCGATGTCGAGGGCGCCGGCTCCTGACCACTACGGCTAGAGTGCCGTTCTAACGGTCGGGTCACTTCTTGAGTACCCAAAGACTGTTTCGTGGGCGATCTACCTCTTTCCGATCTCTTTTTCTTTAGCGGTACCGGAGATTGAGATTGGTGCCGTCTCGAAGAGGTGAGTCTGTGCACTGGAGACTTATGCTGGTGAGACCAGGAGGTGTCCCCTGACGGTGCCGGTGCATCCCGTATGGAGGCCGGTGCACTCCTAACCGTCGGGGCTTGGTCTGTCTGTGGCTGAAGAGCAGACTCCATCAGGAGAAGCTTCAGCCGAGTGTCCCTCTCCTTCTTTGTGCGGGGCTTGAAACCACGGCAGATAGAGCACTTATCAACCTGATGGGTTTCCCTGAGACACTTTAAACACTGTTTGTGGGGGTCACTCGCGGGCATAGGTTTCCCGCAGCACTCACAAGACTTGAATCCCGGCAACCGGGGCACACCCTGATGCCGGGAGTAACCAGCCCCCCGCTGAGGCGGGGAACAATGAAAGAAAACACCCTTAGAAGAAGGGGAAGACTAACAACTTAACTACTTAACAGCAATTAAGAACCATTCACTATATACAGATAAGAGAGAGAAAACTGCTGAGGTGATAAGAGCTGTTAAGCTCTGTTCCAGCGGACGTCAGGGCGGTAAGAAGGAACTGAGTGGGGGGTGGGCCGGCAAGCTCATATATACACTGCCATTTAGGCGCCACTCTAGGGGTCTCACTTGCCGACCCACGGGTACTGCTGGGGGAAAAAATTCCAGGACCGTGCATGCGCGGCGTGCACACACCTATTGGAATGGACATGAGCAATCACTCAAAGAACAGAACGCTTTTCGTTTCTGGCTGTGGAAGATGGTACCAATGAGGATTTTACATTACTGAGGATTTCGGAGGCACTGATGCCAGTGCTGCTTTGGACAACTTCTTTGTACGGGACATGTAGTCTATACTGTGGTCTCAGTACCAAAGGGAATGTGAGCCTTGGAGATATCCATATTGAGATGTGAGGTCATCTGAGACCCAGATTAAGGAGATTACTTTCTCCTTTTCTTTTCTCATTCTGGAGATGGGGCTTGTCTTCTTGGAGGGCCTGAGAAGTACCTTAGGTCTTTGCTCATGAGCAAAGCAGAGATGGTCATTGGCTGTGTAGTACAGGGGGTGGTTTAGGCCGCATAGGTGTCAGGAAGTGCTTCATAAGCAGGTGTTTGTCTGTCCTCTCTTGATTTTTTAGATCTGCTTTTAAATGCTAAGCAGAACTTGCTTTTGGTGGGGATGAGAATCTCTCCCAGCCAGTGGAGGCAACTTGAATGACCATCAAAGCAAAGAAAGGACCGGTGGGAGATCTGGCAACGTTTGAAGCCCAGGGTCTTGGGCTTAACTCACACATGAGGCCATGGACGAGGCCCAGCCCAAGATGGGTAAATGAGGAGAGAAGGGAAACCCCCCAAAGCACAAACTGGGTTAAATAACAGAAAACAAAGATAAAATAAAAACTACGAAGAAAGAGATAAAATAAAGCAAGATGTAGCAAGTCACATGGCTAGCTACTGGACACCACTACACTCCATTTCAAGCTGCAGGTGTTTGAGAAGGAACTGAAGTGGCAGTGGGTCTGCTCCTCCTCATATAACCTTGTATCATACCACCAGGGTGTCCAAGTTGCAGGCATGGACCCATGGACACTACTGATGAAAATCTGCAATCGCGAGTGTATGGGCACAAATACATCCTGACACAGAGCACCCATAGGGACACTACTTGAAGAAGAAATAGGACAGCTTTTCTAAGTGTTCTTATATGGAAGTATAAAGGTCTGCTAAATGTTCTTTATTGTGTACGGTATTCTTCATATAAACTCTATGTCAAATTGACTTAATTCAACAATCAACTTCCATTAAAAAAAAGGAAGAAATGAAAAGGCACAGAGAAGGAAGAAAAGAGGATTTTCAACAGGTATTTGAAATGGAATGGAACATTGTGGTAGAGAGGTACAACGGCTGTGGTGTATATCAATGGCTTCAGCAACTGCAATTATTATTTCTTTAGCTCTATTATTATATACATAAAATTTAAATGACTGTCTATTTTTAGACTCCTGTACAGATTTCTGAAATTGATCTAGGATTGACAGTTTTGGCTGGACGTGTTCATCTTTAATTCCTGGAGACTCCAGGACAATACTGGAGGGTTAGCAACCCTAACTGGATCCTAGTTGGTCGGTAGGGATTTTACACATAAAAAGCAGATGGTCCTCCTCCCAACAATCTAGATAAAGTCATAATATAACAAAGAAAGAAAACAAAAAGGAGAGGGGAAGGGGACTAAGGTACAGCTGGTGCCTATAAAAGGTTGTTTATTTGCATATCCATGCATATCTTAACGTGACAGTAAAATAATACAAAATATTTTAATTAAATATTTTAATAGAGTAGGCGTTAAATAGTACTGCTTACATTTTTTCAAAAATCCTTGTACTTTTTAAGAATATATTTTATGTCCCCTATTTGTGGTCAGAAAAATGTTTTTCATCAAGACAGAGCAACATATTGTCCTATTCACCCTTCCTCCCCATTTTGCTTATCACCTGATTACAGGGGCTGGGAAAAGATGGGAAGTGGTTTTTTTGGGTTTTTTTTAATATATTGAAATATTTTACATACAGTGAAGCATGCGGGGTTGTGCCTTTTTACTTGGCCACAGCTGACCGTTATTTTTTTGTCCTTTCTTCCTAGTATATTGACAGGCTGTTGTTCATTAGAGCGCTGTGCTGTCAGGTGGGAGGAGATGAGGTAATGTATACCATCTTTTCCCTTAGATTTCTCATTTCCCCCTCTCTGGCGAGGTAGGAAGATGCTGATGAGTTGTCGCTGTCTTGTCTGCTGCGTACTTCCTTAAAATGATTTTTTGAATTACAAGATGAGTTTAATAACTTTTTAATTGTTTTCTTCCTCCATGGGTTCCCAGCTTGTTAAATTTGCACCAGTAACCATGATAAAAACATCCTTTCATTACAGCCAAAATCTTGAGAGACTTCCACCTCTGAGCCTGATTAAGAAATGGAACCTAGGAAGGGAGGTACCAGAAAGTACCTTCATGAACAGGGTCTCCCCAGGCTGGTGCTGGTGGGGAAGCTTCAGGTCTAGGCATCCTTGGAATCTGGAATGGGTGGATGGCTGCTGAGAGGTTGGACTGGCTACAGCAAAAACTGGCTAACAAAGCCCTCTACTTCTATGAACATGGGGCAAAAACTGGGCCACTCTGGGAATTAGGCTATTGAGAGGCCACAATTGCATTATTTGCATGGGAGGCAGAAGTGGTCAGAAACCATCGGAGGCCAAGGGAGAGGGTAGGTCAAGATGCCAGGGAGCAGTGCAGCTGTGGAGGACCCTCCAGAAGAAGGGCGTTGGTGTGGAGGAGCAGTCTCCAGCAGTGCTGAGAAAGGAGGAGGTGGCAGTAGAAGCACCTTCCCAAATGGGGTTAACCAGAACTGTGGCTGGCTGGGAGATCCCAGGTGCAGCAGCTCTTGGAACTTGTGTACACTGAGAAGCTACCACAGACAGGATATGATGGGGACTAGAGCTGCAAGCTGAGGTAGGGTGTCCATGCTGATCAGACACGTGAGCAGCACGCGAGGGCTATGGATTCCACCCTCAGAGGAGCCTTCTCCCTTTTTGCGGGTAGAACAAAAACTGGGCCATCCCAGACTCCCTGAGAGATTGGCATTTATGTTTCATTTAATGGTTGGCACCAGCTCAGACCCCCACAAAGAGGTATGCTCTCTTCTCCTTTTCCTCTGGCCTGAAGCAGATTCCTCAGGCTTGCTTCTTCCTTATGTGACCTTGTTCATTTCTTTCATTTTTCTTGTTTCCTCTCTCTGGTGTCTCTTCAAGCCAAAAAGAAAGGGTGAGGCTGAGTCAGAGAAGGGAGAGTATGGACAAAGCATTCATGCTTCTGAGGTGAGAAGGAAAAGAAAACTGGAAGGTGTTTGGCTGGCTGAGGTTATATCATTAAGAAGTTTTTTTAACTCTCTGCATTCTTGCTTCCCAGAAATCTCAGAACAGTAGTGCACAGTTAAGTTCCAGAACGCTCCTGGGAGGAAGATAACATTAAATCTGTTTTCGAGGTGGGTAAACAGAGGTGTGGAGAGATTAACCAATTTGCACATCACAAAGCAAGTCAGTGAGAGCAAGGGATAAAATCCTGGATTCCTAGTTCCCAGCTTCCTGTTCTAACCACCAAATGATCCATACATTTATAAAATACAGCAAAAACGCCTTGTAGAGAGTTTTACAAAAGTAGTAGTTTAATATTTCAGTTATTTTATATATTCATTTTCAAAATACAGCACAAGTTACACCATGTTGTATACTAGTCACCTATATTTTAAGGACATTTTTGTTTTAGTTTTCTGAACAAAAAAAATTCCAAATGAAACTTGCTTTATTTACATTCATGCCTTAGACTCAAATATTATTTTTAAAAGCAAATCTCTTTTGACAATCAATATTTGTTTCCAGGAAAATAGCAAACAGTTGTTAATATTCTCTTTTGTAAATTTCAGCTGTCTCTACCAACTGAATAATTCAAGAGAATTTTTCCAAACAGCACATATAGAATGTAGGGCACAAAAGGCTCTTAAAATCTGAAATATTTTACTTAGAAAACAAAAATAGTACAGAAATCATCCAAGAAGTGTTGTCCTTACTTTTAAGTAGGCATTCTGATTTGAGAATAAACTGGCTAGTAAGTCTCCACACTTGCACAGTGAGCATCTTCAGCAGCCAGCTACTAAAAGAAAAAATATTTACCTCAGTGGGAGGCACAGTTATGTAATACTTCTGAAAATCAGACCCTGCATGAATGGATTTTGTTTTTCTTTACTCTGTTTAAGAACATCTGAAGATAGAACCCAGAAAAAGTTACATAGGCTCTTTTAAATCTCCTATGTTGTAAATGGTTATAGCTTATATTTGCTATCAAAAAAACTATAAGTTTTTTAAAAAATCTTTTAGTGCTAACACCAAATTAGGGGGTATTTTCTTCTTGATAAATACGTAATGTCCACTGACATTGGTAGGACTTGTGTAAACACACTGAATGGAGGAAAGGTACCTTTATTTTTTAAACTGTAATGTTCTGAAATACAAGCACAGGTTGTTGAAAAGAGTTTATAAACATCTCTTGCTGTGAACCAGTCACAAATATGTGTCTGCGGAGCTCAGCTCACTGGCAGATCTTAGCATATGTCCTAGTAGGTCAAAATCATCATGTGATTCAATCAATAAAATTTTGTGCTCAGCAGTATACCCTAATACGATGATCCAAATTTATTTTCTGTGTGGGTGTTTGTCAGGTGTTTTTTGTAATTAAATGGTTTGTCCGAGTTTTCAGGTAGGTGATATAGAGGAAAAGGGATGCAGCTTCCTACATAGAACAGAGAAACAGAAAAGCAGAGAACAGGGCAGGAGAAAGGTAATCCACAGGGAGCTGCATTTAAAAACTTTTTTTTTTTCTGAGCCAACCTGACAGTTAAAAAGTTGGGCTGAAGATATGGAAGGCCTGTATATATCCCTATATGTAGTGTGCTTGTGATTTGGCAGCCTTGAAAGCGGTGATATACAAAGGACTTGAGTCCACAGCTGGAAAACATATGCCCTATATTTCTTGATGTGTAGTTATAGCCCATTTTACATATTATGTTTCTCTCTCCCTTATAAGCACAGTTCTGAAAGGAATGTGATTGCATTACGGAGAAAGAGGCTGATACTTCCAAAAATCTTTAAACCACAGTATGTGTAGGAGACAGATAACAGTTAGCAACACTGTGACCAACAGTTGCAGAGGTTAGACCAGGGGTAGGCAACCTATGGTACACGTGCCAAAGGCAGTATGCAAGCTGATTTTCAGTGGCACTCGCACTGCCCAGGTCCTGGCTACCGGTCTTGGGGGGCTCTGCATTTTACTTTAATTTTAAATGATGATACTTAAACATTTTAAAAACCTTATTTACTTTACTTTATTTACTTTAAAACAATAGTTTTGTTCTATATTATAGGCTTATTGAAAGAGACCTTCTAAAAATGTTAAAATATATTACTGGTACACAAAACCTTAGAGTGAATAAATGAAGACTTGGCACCCCACTTCTGAAAGGTTGCCGACCCCCAGGTTAGGTTCTTATGTCAGCTCTACATTGATTAATGCCAAACTCTGAACAGTATATTAAAGATGTCAAAAATTCATCCCCACACATCACAGCTGAAATGCTGCAGCACCAGCTGATGTGCTTCCATCCCTTTCAATTGCAAGCTCAGAAAAAAATAAGAACAAAGTTGATTTTAGGCTGTTCTGCGATGTACTTCTCCCATTATAGAAATCAACAGACTTTTACATAGAAATAAGAGAAACACTGCAGAACCACTTAGAAAAACAAGTTTTCTATTTATTTAAAAATAAGTTTGTAGTTACTACATTGCAGTGACAGTAATTCTTACACATACATTCTAGTTGTATAAAAGGATTCAAAGTATTATGCATCAAAACTAACATAGAAAGTGTCCACATAACAGTAAAGAAAGTTCCAATCAATATGTACAAAAAGAAAGGGCACTGTTTAATCTGGTGTGATACTGCAGGTTATAACATGATAATCCAGATTTCTGGAAGAAAAAGACCTTGATAAAGCTAAAGAATTATTGTTTTCAAACTGTTTGTTATTCATTACGTACACCAGATTTGTGTTTTACATAATTCTGTACAAAATAAGCATTATAATTTTTAATCTGAAAATGTGTCAGTTTCAAAATTAACCCTTCTAGGTCACTTCCTTAAAATTGAGCTACATTCTACATGTCTAAACATTATAAATGACAGGGTATAAATAATTCACTCAAGATCTTTTAACAAGTTGCCTGTCATGGTTTTTCAGTTTTAATATGGTCCAAAAATGTAACTTTGCATTTTTTCTCAATAAACCAATATGCACTTTACATACAAAACAATAGGTGTGCCTTAGGTGCATGTGTACATAGTAGGTGCTGACAGGATAATATTCCTTTCTACTCTCAGTTTGTAGGAGCGTTTTTTAAGTGTAGAAAGTCAGGTTAAAGTATTAACCCCACTCTGACAATGTATTGTTTATATCACATTGAGCAAATTTCCTGATGTATTTATCTGCATTTGAAGAGTTCCAAAGACATACTGCCTTCTTCCTCTTCCTCCTCCCTGAAAAATTTTCCCCAAATAGCCTGTCATAGCTAATACCTAAGAATTATCTTAATCTTATTGCCACATATATTCTCTGGAGTGCCTTGATGCTGTTGTAGTCTTCAGAACAAGAAGTTTAACCCCCTTCTATAATATTCTTTTTAAATAAAGCAAATTATAAAAAGCTAACCTTTCTGGAGTTTTTCCACTCAAATATACTGTTAAAATAAATAGCAAAAATGGTTCCCATACTAGTTAGTACAAAAAGGTGAGATATGTAGAGGTTAACTTCAATTTAAAAGGTACCCAAATTTCCCCCCAAATATACCAGAAAATAAGAGCCCCATTCCTGTCTAAAAACTATGAAATTACACAAAGTTAAAACAACAAGAGTGTCAGATTTGCTATCAGAAATAAATTTTCAGACTTGGCCAATTTATATGAAATTTAATACACTGTTTCTGCATATAAACAAACATTTCTATACAATAATATACAGCAGAAAAGTAACAGCCCTTTTATCAGTTCAATATCTAGGTGCCCCTGGAAACTAATCAGTTGCAAGAACTTTGGGGAAAAAGACAAAATATATTATCAAATAATTTTACAGTTAACATTTTGCCTTCATTAGGTAGTAAAAGGTAACAGAGAAAACGAGCTTTTGTTGTCTCCAGGTGAGGTTAAGGCCCTCTCTCCTTTCAGCTTTTACCAGTGTAACAGAATTGCATTTAAACTCCTTTTGAAGAGAGAAGCAGTGTTTAGCTGAAAAAAGTTTGACCAGCTAGTGTAGAACATAGTTAAAGTGTGCAAGAACAAGATAGGGACTTAGGATAAAATACAACAATGTCAAAAGACTTTAGCTAGATTCATGCTCAAAGTGACTTTACAGGATCACTAAAGATGGGCTAAAAAGAGACTACTGTATATGAGGCCTAAAGCGCTCATTCAGTTAAGTATGTGTAACTACTATAGTACCTGGAAACAGTTTAACATGTGCTTAACTTTAAGCATGTGCTGAAGTGTTTGCTGCATCAGGGCCTAAAAGTAAATGTGAGCAAGAGAGATTTAACTGTGTGGTGTAAGCATTGTATCAAATTTCCAGTTGTCAAACAGATGTACTGATTTAGTCTGCATAATATTTTAATATCTGGCAAAAGGCTGTGGAGCTGATACTTGAGAAATACTGGGTACAGCAATACAGCCTATTAGCTATCTGCTACACAACATAAAGGTGATAGTTTATTTTTATAGATGTTAATACATCTGACATGCTGCATGAGGGTCCTTTTATCAACATTTTACAAATATAAAATAGCAATATTAAATTCAACCAACTTAATCTTACAAGTCTAACAACAATCTGAACACACTAAATAAATGTGTGCAAGTATATATCACAGCAGTCTAATTACAAGAGACATTTTCTGTAAAGTTGTGATCACTGATTATAGCACAATCACAAGAACCTTAGCTGAATAGTGACACAATGCTGAACAATACTGTAATGAAGTTTTTCAAGTTCAATTTTTGGATAACAAAATAACAGTGGAAACAATCAGGATAACTACTTGTTCGGTATGCAGGCAAAGGTACAGTGACTGCTGTTAAAGTAAACATTTAGAATATAATGGTATCTGAGAAACAGCAGCTATTTTCTAATCTAAAGATAGAAAATACAGTGCTATTAGATACCACTCAGTGGTAATTGTGGGTAAATACTGACTTTAACGACCACCAACAGAGAAAACAATTGAATATCCCCATATCAAAAGTCAAATATCAATGGATTTGAATGAAGTTGTGTTCATTGCTGCCAGACTTGTAAGATTAGTGTCACCGTATATTAATAAAACACATGTATATAATATTTACAATCTATATGTGAAACAAACATGTTATTTCAACATTCCATTTTTGAATGATTTGTTAGATACTTGAGATAGCATTATCCCTTACATGCATGGAACTATAGTTTTGAAATTCTTTCAGGTTGCTGAATCACAGCTTATTGCTCACATTTAAAACCGTTAGACTTTGTTATCAAAAGCTCTTTTTCTTTGTTGGTACAATATGTTTCAAATACCTCAAATACATTCTTCCAAACAAAAAAGGACATACAGCATGATGGTATGGGATTAATTCTCATAAATAAACTTTTACAACCTAAAGAAGCTAAATTATAAAAATATATATTTTAATAAATCTGGTATTACTTCTCATAATTTTTAAAGTGTTGTTTCTATAAAAAACTGATGCAAATCATTCACAATCTATTTAAAAAGAAAACAATGTCAGTATTTCTAAATGTGAATTAAAAAAACCCTGTAGCTTAATGTCACAGATCTCTGTAGAAAAGGAACAATGTATCTATGTTCTTCAGATAAGGCCTTCTATTCTTGTGATTTTAAGATGTATAGTTTTCATACAGTGTAATGGGAATGTGTGCTACTCCATTTTCCAACATTACATACAGTATTTTCTGTGTATAAATATATACATAATCATGCCATATAAAACATTACAAATAGTGTAAATACAGAAGTTGAATTTTAGATATACTCTAATTTCTTATATTACAATGCAGATAACATCAGGAAATTACACATTTGAAACTGATTGCCTTCATCACCAGTGAGATCCTTAAAATTAACTGTTAAGTCTCACCTAAAATGAATTAGTTTTGAACTGTGTAATACACTATTTTTTAACTGTACAACCATAATTTTCCATCGAACCATATGTTTAGCAACTGTATTTTAATAGTAAGGAAACATTTTTTAGAAAAAATAAATAAATGAAAATCAAATTAATCCAATCCATGCCTCCCAAACTCAGAATCAAAGTAATTGAGTCAGGCTCTGGAAAATAGTTTCATATAAAGATGTGTAAGGAGGACAGTAAGGAAATCAATATTAAAAATGCCAAGTACATGGGTTACTGGGTTTTATCCACAATAGGTAAATGATTGCTAATACCTGCTCTTCTTGGGCCAACTACTGATTTCCTTGCTCAGGAATTTCTTAAACAAACTTTGTTGTAACAGAATAATGAGAATAGGATTTGGCCCAGAATGAATAAAGAGAATCTGTGCAAATTTAAAGGTCTTATATCCTGCAAATTCTTTCTTCAGCAGCTGCACTCAAGTCCATCAGACTTGTCTTGTAAATGAAGACTTCTTGTATGAATAAGGGTTTTCAGCACTAGACTCTACTTTTTAATATTTAATTTACCATTTTTATTCTTCTGAATCAGGGTCATGACACACTATCTCGTGCTACCCGAAAATAATGTATCTGAAATTTTTGGTTACATTTTTGTACCATACCAGATCTCAGAAAATACTATTATTTCTATACTTTTTTTTTAAACTGGACAATACCTTTTAAGCAATAGAAAATGGTATTAAAGTTTGTTTTAAAGGTATAAAATAACTAAATGTACCATAAACAAATAAATAACTGCTCTTCTTTTCCACAGCAGTATATATAGTAATACATTCCCCTAAGTCATATAGTTATCATTTACAATAGACAACTTAATTTTACTAAGGATGCAAGAAATAATAGAATACAAGGCACAATCATTAAATGTAATTTTTCTTTAGGGTGTATATTGACTTATGTCAGAGTGATAAGTATACCGTAAAAAGTGCAGAAAAAACACAATGTGCAATGAGACCACTGTATAAAACATGATTGCATAAAAAGTGATTTGGCCTTTTTTAACCTTTAATAATTGAAAAGAACCAATCTTCCCCTTAAAATTAAACTATAAAGTATGACATTTAAAATTTGCTTTATTCTTTTCTTTTTCTCTCTTTTCTTTCTTTTTCTTTTCTTTTTCAAATTCTAGTGCTATCTAAAAATCCTGAAAAAGAGAATCTGTACCTGGGTAATATTGTATACATATGTGTTTGTGTATATATCAATCTACACATACACACTTCTTTGTAAGTCATTTTTAGCTTACTAAACACATCAAAAGTTGTAGAAAACAATCAATTCAGATCAGAAAGTAAACATCATAAGCCCAGACTTTTTCCTGTAATTTCCTTAAATCCTTTAACCAACTATAAATTTTGTCTAAAACACCTCTGTCAAAGGACCCCACCAGTGTGTTACTGTTTTCTATTTTAAGTACCAAAAGAGGTTACATCTCAGAACAATTTATAACAACTTGCTATATAGAAAGATACACCGTCTTTTAGTCTTTGAAAAGTGTTTGCAGTACTGACACTCAAAAAAAAAAAAAAAAGGTAAAGAAAGAAAAAGAAAAGAAAAAAAAGGCTTTCCACTGCACTGATTTTCAGTCTTTGGCACAATAAACAGAGATTTAGTGATTGATACAAGAATCAAGGTCTGAAAAATTAGACATATTAGTCAAACTTTTTCCAATGTGGATATATTATATATATATATATTTATATATTTATATATTGTGATTACATTTTCTCTCTGTTTGGCAGAACTTGAATAAACCAACAGCCAGTGCTAGGCTTCTTTTGCAGTTGAATGCTCCATCACTACTCAAATAAAAACATTTTCAGATTAGCAAAATTTGGTAATTTTGCATTTGTCCTTAATGGAAATGTAATTCTTAATTTACTGCCACTCTTTGCCAACATCTGCCTTCCCGGGAGACATGACTTCTGCAAACAATAAAAATGTACCTTGCTTGGTCAAAAATAGACTTCTGTTCTCAGTTTGTGGCATTAAAAGTTCTATCACTTTGTTTAATCACAGAAATACTCTGCACTGCTCAGGAGTTCTCACTTCTAAAACATCAGTAATTGCTTATTTACAGGTCTTCAATTATTCTTAACTATGATCAAAATGACTGTTGAAATGCATAACCTATCTGGAGAGCAATAAATAGCAAAAGTTTAAAATATATATTTCTTTCAAAGAAGTGTTCTCTCAGTTTTCTTTTTTGCTAATTTTTTCAAATCACACATGTTCTTCTAATCCATAATAGCAGCAGGGGAGCAGAAGTCTTTGTTCTGCTCACTCCTTAACTGTACCTGCTTTATAGCATTCTAAGCAATATGTTTGGTAACAGTTACCAACCAATCAAATTAGCCTTTGCTTTTTCAGTCAACTTTCGGACTCTGCCTCTGCTAGACGTTCCAAAAGTTAGAGAGGTGTCTTCAAATAATAGCTGCCTTTGCTCTTCTTCGGAGTCATCTTCATTGTAAAAGGCTGTCCTCCTACCCTGGTTTCTAGTTCTCATGTGAGGTTCAGAATCTTTCAGTTCCTCAGACCCTTCTTCTACAGGCTCATCTGTTTTTTTCCTCCTGCTTCTTGTCTGCATCTTAACATTTGCAGGAACTATAAGGTCTGATTCTGGTTGACGTGTCTGTGTCTTTCTTTTTGGCTTTCTGCCTCCACGACCCTTTTTCTGTAGTACAGCGTCCTTCACATTATTTTCGGAAAGAGAATTGCATGCACTAGAAACTGAGGGTTCTTCTATTACCATGTCCCTGCTGGTCTGTACTGAATTCTGCTCTGCATTCATCTGTTCAGCAATTTGTAACTTTTTTGGTTTTCTACCTCTTTTCTTGTGCACCACTTCACATGTGCTGCTATTAACCTCTATCTTCGGTTTCCGTGCAGGCCCTCTTTTAACTGGAGATTTTGAAGGTTGCCCTCCATGTCCATTTACCTGAATGCTTCCTGATGCCAAAGCATTATTTTTGCAGTCTGCTATAAAGAAATAACAGAGTAATAATATGTAAGAAAAATCTACATTCTTTATTGTCCAATTGCAATAAAGGAACATTTAAGAGGTGTGATATTGTCCAAGGAACATTTGAGAGGTGTGATATTCATGTTTGATTTCCATGCCACCAATCCTGGGATTTTCTCTTGCTTCTAATGTGTAAATGAAAAACTTTTCCAGTTCAGTAACATCTTTCAGTTTAAGCCAGTTACTCATTAGCATCACTTCTCTTCTGATGCGGAGTGGCTACATCTATCCACATCTTTGTTAAATGGAGACTAGAGCAGCACCTTGAGCATTCCAGTATTCACAAAGGTACACTGTTCCACAGTGTGTCCACCCCTTACTGAACAGTACATCAGAGTATGTTTACACAGTTGCCAGAGTTCTGCACTGGCTTTTGGGCAGGGGTGGGCAAACTTTTTGGCCCTAGGGCCACATCGGGGTTCCAAAATTGTATGGAGGGCTGGGTAGGGAAGGCCCTGCCCCTTATCCGACCCCCACCCACTTCCTGCCCCTGACTGCCCCCTCAGAATACACAACCCATTCTGCTCCTTGTCCCCTGAACGCCCCCTCCTGAAACCCCACCCTATCCAACCCCCCATTCCACATCCCCTGACCACCCCCTCAAAGCCTCTGCCCCATCCAAACCCCCTTGCTCCCTGTCCCCTGACTGCCCCCAGGACTCCCTGCCCGCCCCAGGACTTCCTGCCCCTTATCTAACCCCCCGTGCAATCCCAGCCCTTGACAGCTCCCCCCACCCCCGAACCTCTGCCCCATCCAACCCGTCCCCCCACTCCTTGTCCCCTGACTGCCCCCAGAACCCCGCCCTGGCCCCTTAACATGCTGCTTACCTCCGCCTCCCCGCTCTCCCAGAGCCTGAGCACACCGCGTCTAGGAGCGGCCCTGGACAATGCTGCAGCAGTGTGGCTGCAGCAGGGCCTGAGCTCTGCCGCTTGGCTCACGGGAGCTCACAGCCCCGCCCCCTTACCACGCCGCTCCCAGAGGAAGCTCAGGCCCCGCCACGCCACTGCAGCGTTGCTGCACTGCCGCCACTGCAGGGCTGCTCCTGGACAAGCGTGCTGAAGCTCCGGAAGAGCGAGGAAGGTGGGACAGCAGAGGAGGGCAGGGGGTAGCCTCTCCAGCCGGGAGCTCGGGGGACTGGGCAATATTAGTTCACGGGTTGGATGTGGCCCACGGGCCATTGCTTGCCCACCCCTGCTTTTGGGTGTAATTTTAAGTTGTTAGTTTTGACCTATAAAACCCTAAATGGTTTGGGCCCTGGATATCTGAAACCACCTCTCACCTTACAATATCACGTTCTTCCACTGCTGTAAGCAGTGTTGTTGTAGCTGTATTGGTACCAGGATATTAGAGAGAGAGAAGGTAGGTGAGGTAATATCTTTTACTGGACCAACTTCTGTTAGTGATAGAGACAAGCTTTTGAGCTTTCTGTGTATCAGATTGCGAGCTTGTCTGTCTCACGCACAGAAGTTGGTCCAAGATTTTACCTCACCTGTCCCTCTTACAATAATACAACAGTTGTGATACAGCAGAGGTGGTAGAGCTAAATAAGCTTCTTAGGACAGAGACTGTCTCTTTGTTATGTGTTTATACAGTGCCTAGTACAATGAGGTCATGGTTCAGGACTGGGGCTCCCAGATATTACCACAACAGAAATAAATAATAATTAATGGTTTGGTAGGATGGGAGCTACTTTGCTGGACATTCACTATGAGGGGTTGGTTCACAAGTCTGGAGTTCACTTTCCTACACAGACCATAAGAGCCTAGATTTGATGAAATTCAGGATATGCTGCAAAGCTTATCTGTTCTCTTTCACTTTTCACTTAGGAGTGGGTTGTAGGAGACAGTGAAGGGGATATTATTTATCTTAACTGCCAAATGGATTATTTGGCAGAATGTTAGTCTATACTGTGTCTTTTGTTAATATTTTCCATATATGTAGAGGTATCTACAGTTTGGATAAGTACTTTTAATAAATCTAAGGAAATAATAATTAAATCTGAAAGGAAGTACTTACGAACACACATGGCGCTGAAATGCTCCCCATGTGACACAGTTCAAGGACAAAAAATGTTTTTTTTTCATTACAGAACAGTTTGACAATAGGTCAATATTAATCAATCTGAAAGTGACTCTCCAGAAATTAAGCATCAGATAATATTGCCCAGTCATAAAAACAATCCTCATATTATTCAAAAATCTTTATGATATAATAATGCAGCAAGATATGTGATGTTATATCACTGCGACTCAGAATCACCACACATTAACATTGCCCATGGGGGAAAAACTCTCTATTTCTCCAAGAAGAGATGGGGTAAGGAGCTGTTTTTCTTTTTCTCCTCCCTATTATTAGGCAGGAGAGAGAGAAATGTGTGTTCTCATTCTCCCCACAGCTTCCTATTGTGAGATGCTCTAGAGAAGGTAGTGGTACCACTTGTATTTACTGTTTTCCAAGCAACACATTTTCTTTCCTGCTGTTCAGGGACATGGGAAAACTATTTCAGCAGTTTCTATGCCACTCGACTCATTTTGGTCAGTATTCTCTAAGAATGGAAAGTGGAGTTGCTGTTCAGAAGTCTATTCCATGAGAGCCATATGGAGGGTCACAGAGAGCTACATGTAGTATTAGAATCACAGATAAAATCATAGAATCCTAGGATTGGAAGGGACCTCAAGAGATCATCTAGTCCAATCACCTGCACTCATGGCAGGACTAAGTATTATCTAGACTATCCCCAACAGGTGTTTGTCTAAGCTGTTCTTAAAAGTCTCCAAGGGTGGAGATTCCCCTAGGCAATTTATTCCAGTGCTTAACCACCTTGACAGGAAGTTTTACCTAATGTCCAGCCTAAGCAGCCCTTGCTGCAATTTAAGCCCACTGCTTCTTGTCCTATACTTAAGAGTTTATGAAGAACAATTTACCTCTCTCCTCTTTGTAACAATCTTTTATGTACTTGAAAACTATGATGTCCCCTCTCAGTCTTCTCTTCCCCAGAATAAACAAACCCAATGTGTTCAATCTTCCCTTATAGGTAAGGTTACAATTTAGTCATGGGTATTTTTAGTGAAAGTCACGGGCAATAAACAAAAATTCACTGCTCGTGACCTGTCCATAACTCCTGACTAAATCTTAGTTGAGGGAGTGGGGAGGGGGGAAGGAGGAGGCAGAGTGCTGCAAGGGGGGGCCACTACAGGGTGCTGGGGGCGGCTGCTGCTGCTCTGGTGGGGCTGGGTGGTGAGGGGGACTGAGCAGCAGCCAGTGTGTCTGGCTGTGGGATCACCCAAGAGGCTAGCTGTGAAGCTGCTCCATCAGCGCTGGAGCACCCATGGAATCTGAGCCTATGAATTGAAGATTAATTGCAGTGCAACTATAGCCCCTGTATTACATGAAATTTAACTACTATTTTGAAAAACCTTTACCTTGCTGATTAATAGTGGATGATTTCATTTTACGTTTGATTTGTTTATCTTTCTCCACATTTTCTCTTGAAGAGTTATTCCTAGTGTTGTGGCTGTAACTGGATTGGCTAGGAACTGATAGAGTATTCTGATTCTTGGAATGTTTGGTGGAATTCTCCAGTACTAAAAAGAGAGAAACATTGTATAAGCAATACTGAATCATTCATTATAATGGTTTATATTATTTTTGTAAATCTTATCTGGCTCAGCAGGAAGTTAATGGCTTTCAGTCAGTACTGAGCTGTGCCATATTTGAACCAATTACCTAGAGGGGAATGTCTCCATGTTCTGTTACCAAAATCTTGAGCCCTTCAGTCTCCCTCTTTGAGCTTTCCTGAGACTGTTAACTTGAATACACAGTACCAATTTTTAATCCTCATTGCAGTGCTAAGAAACAGCTACAAATGTACTAGTGTCTAAGAAACACAAAACTTTTAAATTTAAAAAGCTGCAAAAATTATGAATGCTTTTAAAACCTACTTGTTTTCCCTGACACTGTAGTAGTATTAGGTTTTGTAATTAAAGGTTTTCCTCCGGAAGAAGTGGAAGGTTGTTCTGTAAGAGCTGTATCTGTTATCCCCCTGTTACTTCTAGTCCGCACCAAAGAGGAAGATTCAGCTGCTTTTCCATTCATCTGAGCAGCAATGTGTCTCAGTGCTGTAGAACGTACAGGAATTGAAGATGAGGAGGTGGCAGAGGTTTCTGCCTTCATCTGAGGTTTTATTAACCTTCTCTTCCTTTCAGGGCTGTAAACAGAAGCAAGATTTGTAATCTGGATGATCACATTTAATATTGTACAGGGAGAAATAAAACAATATGCTAGGTAGTGTCTAAAACTATGGGAGTAAAACAATTGTTTCTATATGAAATATGTTAAAATATGACATTTACGGTGGAATTTCATGTAGTTGTGAGCCCCTGAAAAGTGAATCTTTAGTGAAGAATCACTGTAAATGGTAGTTATACGATAAAGCATGATGCCATCACTATCTTAACAATGTGTTTTACTGTATGTTTAGCAGTCATTTGAATTTTAATCACTTACACTAGGATAGCTTTAGTTAAAGTTTAAAAATCTTCCACATCATAGAGACTTGCATATCAAATATATCATTCTGCAATATAGGGAATAGTAAAGGAAGTATTAAAAAACACCACACCAAGTTCTACTATTTAGATATCTCAAAATTATATAACATTTTATATTATCTTCTAGAAATTAAATGTACCTTGATGCAGCACTACTGGAAACAGAACTGCTTCTTCTTCTTTTCCTCCTTCGTTTCTTTATTGTGTTTCTTTTATGAAAGCGCAGAGCAGATTTATAATCTGATAAAACGGAACTTATGTGTTCCTCAAAAAAAGCAGAAAGGCGCAAACTCATGCTGTAAATCTATTAAAAAGAGAAGTCAATGCATGGAATAAGAAAACAATACAAAAAAAAAGCTTTTAAAGTTTACAGTTTTCCAGTAGCATTTATTTTCACTGAATGTCTATAACAATATCTGTTAGGAAAACTAGACACATTAAAACAGAGATGTTTTAATGTCTAAATAAGAATTAAATGAAATTTACAGTAGACTCCACAGATCTGTACTCTTGAGGATCTAGCTTGAACCATCAAAGCAGTTTACCCAAAAGTGGGCCATGACCCTGTGAAAATATACAGACTGGCACAAAGGAAGAGGTTAGAAAGAAGTGTATGGCCCTTCTCCCTGAGTTTCTGACTGCCTTTCAGATGCACAAGTATCAATGTGCATCTGTGATGGGAATACATTTTGAGAACCACAGTAATCCAGTGCTAAGTAATTTAGTTTTTCCCACGTTGTGTCCATATATTCCCATATCATGACATTACTCAGAAGCAGCAATCCGTCCCAAGAGGAGAGAGAAAGTGGGTTGCAAGCACTGCCACAGCACTAATTAAATGGACTACCTCAGAGTAGAGCAGTGGCTCTCAACCTTTCCAGACTACTATGCCCCTTTCAGGAGTCTGATATGTCTTATGTATCTCCAAGTTTCACCTCACTTAAAAACTACTTGTTTAAAAAAACAAACATAAAAATACAAGTGCACCAGCACACTATTACTGAAAAATGCCTTTCATCATTTTTACCATATAATTATAAATCAACTGGAATATGAATATTGTACTTACATTTCAGTGTATTGTATATAGAGCAATATAAACAGGTCAGTATGAAATTTTAGTTTGTACTGATTTTGCTAGGGTTTTTTATGTAGCCTGTTGTAAAACAAGGCAAATATCTAGATGAACTGATGAACTCCTTGGAAGACTTATTTGTGTATTCCCAGGGGTACATATACCCCTGATTGAGAACCACTGATGTAGAGCTACTATCTCAGTGACCAGTGGTTCCAAAATCAACTGACAGATGGAAAAAACAGGGAAATGCCACTTATCAGTGTCAGTGAACACCACTGAACAGTGCAGAATGTCACTGTCCTCTCCTAGGCTAACTAAAGTTCTGAGATTTGTGTAATTCCAAGTGTGGGGATTTCTGGAGGTAGTTTCAGTTATGGAGAATCAATTATTATCCTCTCACAAATATCAGTGAAACATTTGCTGTCACAGTGTGTCCAGTCATACCACATTTTCCACACATCTCTCTCTCCACACAATTTATCGTGTTCTCAACCTTGTCTCAAATAGTTATTCATTTACACCTCATCCCAAAGGTGATAACTGAAAATCCAAGATAGGAGCAGCACAGAACTTTCAAGCCTTTAATGACCAAAACATACTCTTCTTATTTATACTGTAGCTTGCTGAACAGTCTTCTGTTTGTCACATAATAGAAATAACATTTATGATGGAATAAGCATTTAAACTTTTTTGAGTTAAATATCCCAGCTTTGTTTTAACATTTAATTTCTGACAAAAATCATTTATTATCTCGCATGTTTCTGAGGTATGTGAACTTCCCTTAAATAAATACACATCAAGAATTTGTGAGAGTACATTGTATATCCTTACCCTTGATCTTTTGCTTGGTGTGTAAGCTTTAGAGTTGCTAAAAATAAGTCTCACATCTTTACATAATTCCATTGGAGACTCATAATTGCCGGCTTCCAGAGTTTCTCTAACTGTAGCAAAATCCATTGGTGTGTCAATAATATCTCTGTAATCCTATAAAGAAGATTAGCAAGTCAACATGTAACAGAAATTATTTTTGTTGGGCCCAGCATCTCTCATTCACTAGGACAAAATTATTTATCAATTAGAATACGTTTACCAAATTCTATGTTAAACTTTAAAAGTCTACATGGAAGACCACAAAAGCATCTTTCAAGATCTATTGTAGAAAAGCACTGTCTCCTGATCTGAAAGAGGCAATGTTGCTCCTGGCAGAGTTGACCTTAAACTTGAACATTTTAAGCAATATTCATACAAAATCAACTCCATTTGGTAAATGAACTTCAACAAGAAAATTCAGCACTCTATTTTGCTAAATTTCAGACCCCTTCCGATATCTAAGATATGGATGTGCCTCAGCCTCACTGAAAGCAGGAATGTAGTAGAAAGAGAACAATTTCAATTATAATTTAAGGCCGTTATGAACAAACAGTGGGCATTTATATCTCTCCCCCTAACATTTTTCCCTGCATGGCCCAACAACTCCAAAACTTTATCAAAAGCACTTAGAATTTCAGCACAGTTGTTTTTAAAAAATGAATCTGAATAAAAAATAATTTGGATGCTGGTGTTAGCCTACAGCAGATCCTTGAAAAAACCCACTAGTCTCCAAAATGAAGGCCACACAAATTTAGGGAACTGAAAGCAAAATATTGTTTAATCGTGCTGTGAACGAAACCTATACTAATTGTATAGGCTTAACAGATCTCTCTTTAAACCAATAATTTCTTCCAGATTACAAAAGAATTGGGAGAACCTCTACAATACAAGAAGGTTTTGAAGATCCAGACTCTACCCCCTGCCCAGCACTGCCCTCATCCCCTCTCCGCACCCCTAGACCAGCACTCCCTCTAGCCCCAGCTCCATCCCCATCCCTTCCAACCCCTAGCTCAACTTTCAACCCAAACTCTGCTGCTGAGGAAGCTTTGGCTGGCTATGCAGTAATGGGAAAGGGGGCACAGACAGATTCCGTTACTGGCAAGGGAGGGGGTGCGAAAGGAAAGGTTTGTGCACCACTGTTCTAATGTGATTAAGACTTCTCCAAAGAACTTTCACAAATGTATCCAAAACACAACTGTTAACACAACAGGACAGTTACTATTTCTGTGCACTTATTTAATTTTTTTAAAACCAAGGATAACTTGATGACCTTTCCAACATACATCTAAATCTGAGACAGTGCTGGACTTTTTTCAGTTTTTGCAATCAATGGGGAAAGCAAGCTTAGATAAAGATGAGTTAGTGAAATGTTGGATGAATTCTCTGTGACCACTGATAGCCTTTCAGGCATCTAGTGACAACTTTAGAAGAAAAATCTGAAGCAACATCTTATCAAATTAACAACCTGGAGAAAAGAGTAAACATGACTGACTGTTGGATTATTCAAACAGAGGCTACGGTAAAAAAAAAATATATAGCTATACAGAGGAAAAAACATCTAAAATACTAATATTACACAGAAAAAACCCCTATATTAAAGGACATTAGTGTTACAGGGTCAAGCACTCAAAAGGTAGGAAGTGCTAGAATTAAGCCTGTCCATCCCCCCTTGTGCATATGCATAATGACACCGTCTTTAATTACATGATCACATACTAATTTTTCTACTGGACCTCTCACTTGGTGCACAGGAGGGATGTTGTTCAGTCAATGAGCAGTTATTCTGGCATTTTTAATTCTCATCATTATTGATTGCACACCATCCAAATTTTGCAGAGTACAGAATTATTAATTTCCCCACAAATGTTTCTATGACACTCATCACTGTAGTATCTAACTGATTCTCAAACTTTAATGAATTATTCTTTACAAAATCCTTAGGAGATATGATGATGATTATATTGTTATTTTACAGGGAACTGAATCCCTACATTTGGGTGCCGAATTTGAGATGTCTAGGGTCTGACTTTTTTCAGAGTACTTAGCATTTTTATAGTACTATATACATTCTGAGCATAGCTATTACTGATCCCTGTAACAACAGTAAGTGCTCAGCACTTCTGCAAATCAAGCCCCTGATGTCTCAAACTGGGCAGTCAGAAAATGAGACACACACAGTTGGTAGGCAGCTCTGAAAAGTCTGGTTTAAGTGACTTTCTCCCAGTCCCAGCCTCATTTACTACACACCTCTGGAGGGGGAACAGGGGAAGTGTGACACCTAGGTTTATTTTAGTGTAGAGTGCTACATTTAAAAAAAAAAAAGAAAAGAAAACTGAAATAAAAATGAAGATCCATCATATTGAACCATAGTGACTGTCACATGGGTCATCAGCAGGATTTGGATCATTAAATCCAAAGCACAGACCTCCACCACTCAAGTTAATCGGGTAATGGGAGCAGCAGCAACAAGCTGTTGTTTTGGTTGATCAGACACTGGAAACATACAACTTGCTGCCCCCAGCTTACATCCTCTAAGCCTGCATCTGTCTGTCTCAAACTTTCCATCCTTCTTGCTCAACTGCATTTGAGCAAGTCAGGCTGCTTTCTCTTCCTCCTCCACGCTTTCTGTGCTTCAGCAATGGAAGAACAGAGAGAATAGGGCACCGAGTCTCTGCTCTCAGTTCTGGTACCAGGCAGAGACCACAATGGTCCCCAACAGCCAGGAGGAGAAATTTCAGGAAAGTCCTGCTCATCCCTCTTCCTTCCCAGCAGTACTGGGATTAAGCATCCTTAGTCACTTTGCTGGGTTAGTGTATGCACAATCTGTTTGGGATTTGGGAGCCATGAGGGGATGCAGCATGCAATGGTCATTATCTTTGAAAACTCATGGCAACCGAATGACTGGAAAAAGGGCAATGTAGTGCCCATCTTTTAAAAAGGGAAGGAGAAGGATCCAGGGAACTATAGGCCAGTCAGCGTCACCTCATTCCCTGGAAAAATCACAGAGCAGGTCCTCAAGGAATCAATTCTGAAGCACTTAGAGGAGAGTAAAGTGACCAGAAACAATCAGCCTGGATTCACCAAGGGCAAGTCATACCTGATTAACCTAACTGCTTTCTATGGCGAGATAACTGGCTCTGTGGATAAGGGGAAAGCAGCTGATGTGTTATTCCTTGACTTTAGCAAAGGTTTTGAGACGGTCTCCCCACAGTATTCTTATCTGCAAATTAAAGAAATATGTGCTGGATGAATGGACTATAAGGTGGATAGAAAGCTGGCTAGATCGTCGGGCTCAACGGGTAGTGATCAATGGCTCCATGACTAGTTGGCAGCCAGTATCAAACAGAGGGCCCCAAGGGTCGGTTTTGTTCCATATGTTTATTAATGACATGGAGATTGGCATGTACTGCACCGTTAGCAAGTTTGCAGATGATACTAAACTGAGCGCAGTGGTAGATACGCTGGAGGGTAGGGACAGGATACAGAGGAACCTAGACAAATTAGAGGACTGGGTCAAAAGAAATCTGATGAGGTTCAACAAGGACAAGAGCAGAGTCCTGCACTTAGGATGGAAGAATCCCATGCATCACTACAGACTAGGGACAGAGTGGCTAGGCAGCAGTTCTGCAGCAAAGGACCTAGGGGTTACAGTGGATGAGAAGCTGGATATGAGTCAACAATGTGTCCTTGTCGCAAAGAAGGCAAACAGCATTTTGGGCTGTATAAGTAAGAGTATTGTCACCAGACTGAGGAGCATAATAATTACCCTCTATTTGGTATTGGTGAGGCCTCATCTGGAGGACTGTGTCCAGTTTTGGGGCCCATACTACAAGAAGGATGTGGAAAAATTGGAAAGAGTCCAGTGGAGGCCAACGAAAATGATTAGGGGGCTGGAGCACGACTCATGAGGAGAGGCTGAGGGAGCTGGGATTATTTAGTCTGCAGAAGAGAAGAATGAGGGAGGATTTGATAGGTACTTTCAACTACCTGAAAGAGGGTTCCAAAGAGGATGCATCTAGACTGTTCTCAGTAGTACCAGATGACAGAACAAGGGGTAATGGTCTCAAGTTGCAGTGGGGAAAGTTTAGGTTGAATATTAGGAAAATCTTCTTCACTAGGAGCACCAGTGAAGTATGTTGAAGCCCGGGAATGGGTTACCTAGGGACATGGTGGAATCTCCTTCCTTATAGGTTTTTAAAGTCAGGCTTGACAAAGCCCTGGCAGGGATGATTTTAGCTGGGGATTGGTCCTGCTCTGAGCAGGGTGTTGGACTAGATGACCTCCTGAGGTCCCTTCCAACCCTGATATTCTATGATTCTATGCTCAGTGCAGACAATATTTTTGGAAAATAATCCTACCGGTCTCTAACAAGTCTCTACTATGTGCGAACTGCAATTTTCAGAAGTTTATAATCTGGCCAAATTTAGATGGATTTTCACAAGGACAATACAAGTCACATTCTTGACACCAGGATTATCACCTGCCAAATTTTGTATTTTTCCTCACAAGTCCTTCTCAGAAATAACCAAATGCTTTTGGGTTTTTTTGCTGAAACTTACAAAAATAATTCAGCCTAAGGAGACAACTGGTATGGAAATTCTAGCCCCAACAGTTAGTGTTTAGCTAGGTTATAAGTTACTGAAATAGGGTCTCATAAGCAGAGCTGCCAACTCTACCTATAAGTAGAATATTGACATAAAAAAAATGCCAAAAAAATAACCATTTTGCTCTGGTAAAAATCTATCTATGTAATTATCTCAGAAGCATGCACGCATGATCTTGAGCTACCTTCAAATTATTAAGTTTATCCTGATTATTCCAGCTGGCCAAAGGCTCAGGAATTGAGTCAGGTTGCTTACATGAGACTAACACCTCTACAGCGATTTTGATAAAACACTGTTGAAAAAAATAACTGCAATTCCTTCTTACCCCATTATGCAAACTATGACCAGCCTTGACCTCACTAAAATACTCACTGGATATTCAAGGAGATCCACTGGTTGGCGAAAAGGTTCAGAGTCTTCACACTGAAAAATAAGATTTAATAACTCCTGGCATTGTCTCTTCCATGCCTGAACATCATAGGACTGTGCTCTGTTGCGCAGCCTCCGCTTGGGTTGATGATCCTGAAATGGCAAAATGACTGTTGTATATTAATCAGCCTAGCTGTTTTTACAAATTATAGAGTAAAGTGATTAAATGAAAATAATTAAGGTGTGAATCATCATTAGCAAGCCAGTAATACATAGTGGAACAGGTAAAAATGTTTTTAACATTCAGCTAATAAAGAAACTACTACTGTTAAAGTAGACTCACAGGGCGAAGATGCATAATATTTTAAAAGACTGGATTATATCACTCTGGAGCAGGGGTGGGCAAACTTTTTGGCCCGAGGACCACATCGGGATGAAGAAATTCCTTGCAGGGCCATGACTTTAGGGCTGGGGCAGAGGGTTGGGGTGCAGGAGGGAGTACAGGGTATGGGAGGGGGTGCAGTGTGCAGAAAGGGGCCCAGGGCAAGGGGTCAGGGCACAGGAGGGGTGTGGATGTATGAGGGGGCTCAGGGAAGGGGGTTGGGGTGCACAGTGCGGGAGGGGGCTCGGCATGGGTGGGGGGGTGCAAGGTGCGTCAGAGGGTTGGGGTGCAAGGTGCGGCAGGGGGATGGGGTGCGGGGTGCGGCAGGGGGATGGGGGCAGAGGGTTGGAGCGCAGAGTGAGGCGGGGGCTCAGGGCAGGGGTTGGGGTGTGACATTCAGGAGGGGTTCATTGTGTGGGCTCTGGCCCGGCGCTGCTTAGCTGGAGCAGCTCCGGGTGGAAGCGGGGCCAGGGAAAGCTCTCTACCTGCCTACCTTGGCCTTGGACCCGCGCTGCTCCACTCCAGGAAGCGGCCAGCAACATGTTCCTGCTGGCCTTGGGGGAGGGAGGACAGAGGGCTCCATGTGCTGCTCTTGCCTGTGATACCTCCCCCAAAGCTCCTATTGGCCACAGTTCCCCATTCCCAGCCAATGGGAGCTTCAGAGGAGATATCCACAGGAAAGAACAGCACATGGAGTTCTCTGCTCCCCCCGCCCCCCAGGGCTGGCAGGGAGGTGCTGCCGGCCACTTCCTGGAGCGGAGCGGGGTGAAGCACCACGGCAGTGGCAAATCTGTGGGCCAGATCCAGAGCCCTGATGGGCCGGATCTGGCCTGCAGGCCGTAGTTTGCCCACCCTTGCCCTAGACCATTTGAGTTTTTAATGTTTCTTGTATAATCCACTTTTGGAGCTATTTACAGTGGTATATAAATCACTGAAGCAAACTATGGGAAAATATTACCTTCCTTTTTCTAGTGGATGTCCCTGGCACGTTTGAATCTTTCTCTTCTTCCTTTGAGCAAAAAAATATAAACACATTTGAGAAATTGTTTCCTTCTTTATTTATATTTATTCTTTCAGTTCTTTGTAGTTCTCTCTCTGTCCTTTTGGAAGGTGCTCCACTTCAGAACCCTAAGAACCTTGCTGTGCACAATGTTTAGGTACCCCATAAACTCTCTGGATTGGAGGGTGAGGGGAATTTCACCCACTGTTCCTCAACTGGTTATAAGGACTGCAGTTCGGTAGCACAGGGCACTCTCTATCCTCTCACAATGGGCTGAATATACTGCCTTTGAAGCAGAAATCTTCGGCAAGTAATAAAACCCCATTTCTCTTGAACAACAGTGCAGAGTACTAAGCCATCATACTGTGGTTACACTTAGCTATTTTCACATTAAACAATTATTTTTCAAACAGAATAAAAAAAAACCAAAGTGGAATTTTGACATGCATGTGGTATTTTGTTAGCTTACCTCATCAGAGTCAGACAAGACTTTCTTCTTCATTGTATTATATAATGGAATTATATCATAGCAAGCCTGGTCTCTACACAGCAAGAAATATTGTATGTTAACAGGTGTATATTTGCATCCCTTTGTGTATCAACTTGTTTTTAGAGGTGGAACAAATTTTTTCAAGTCATACATAATCATAACTACAGAAATACTGATTAATGCCATACCAATTCTAATCAGAAATATAGCAATAAGAAAGTTAGTTTATTACACTGGAATTTGTAAGGAACCTCCAAAAATCTGATTATCTAAATGTCTTAAAATACATGAAAAATTAACACATTACTTTTAGGGTTTGTATAATTTGATTTTTTTTTAATCTGATACCTAATATCAATGTTTATTTGTAAGCTTTTTTATTTTTATCAATTTAAATTTTTACAGTTACAGGAAATTACAGTTACGGGGGAGATCAGACAATTATTCAATGATAGTAGATGTTGAGATTCAAAAACTTAAAACTTTATAATCATTGAAACGTAAATTAACATCACATCAGAATACATGAAGTAACTATCCTTGTATCAAAATCTAGTAAGTTAGCAAGAAGCATTTTTCTTACTTTGCTGAGTTGTAAATTTTTGTCATCATTAATGGAAATATTATTTGATGGCATGTGTGTATAGGGTGAAATCAACATAAAAATCTAATCCTGCCAAGGCTAATTATTTTACAGTAACAGATATTTTTTAAATGAAAAATGTCACTCCTTCAGCATAACGTAATCAGTTGTAAAAATTCTAGATTTTATCTCAAATACATTATTTTGAGCATAATCTAAAATGTAATGTTTAAGTTTTGTAAATGAGTTCCAATAGTTCATGGATTAGGGATCCAATCTTATGGGATACCATGGGCTTCTATATAGATAATTTAGGTTAATCTCTCTGTCTACCCAATGGGACTCAGTGCTCAGTCTAGAAGATACCATCAGAGATGCTTAGTTTTGCAGTTCTCAAACTGTGGATTTGTCTCTCCAGAGGTAACATGCTTGTTAACAGAAAAAATATTTTAAATAAATAAATAAATACTATATAGAGGGGAGAAATAGCAGACTTCAATTCTATGGTTCCTCTGCAAATTTGTGTACACAGAGTCAATCCTTTAACCTCTTTCTGAAAATGCTAAGTTTCAAAAAGTTCAATGAAAAGAAGATTGTTGGGGGCAGAATAGGTCTGGACAAGGAGAAGAAGTCTGGAAATAAATGTGAAAAGCGAGGGACATATGCTTGTTTTGTTAAAATACTATACATTTGCTGTTGAAGAAAAAAATCTAGAATACTTAATGTTGTTGTTTTAGTTAAATAAAACAATTTAAATGTCTGTCTGTTGATGTTCTCCTAATATAGCATGGCAAGAAAATCCTCCAAATATTAATGGTTAACCTATTGAAGGGAGATAGTTCACTTTCCAATGACTTCATAAATACTTACTTCAATTACGTTTGATAAATGAAATAACCAACCAATCATTCATTTTCTGCTATAGCTCCAAAACTAATCTGAAAAGTTTACAAAATAAATCACTGTTTAAAAATGTATAGTGTGTACCTTCTAAAAAATGAAACTTACATCTATCTCTGAGTTGTGAAGAATATGTAGTAAGGTTATAACAACCAACAAGAATTCACTTTTATGTAGAAAACCACGATTAAATCCAATTAATTCTTGATGAGTGATTTAAATCAATTTGATTTAAATCAAATCCACCCAGTCAGTGATATGTTCTTTTTTGATTGTTTACCGCTTCCCCAATTTTTATGTGATCTGCAAACTTTATTGGTAATGATGTTATATTTTCTTTCAAATCACTGATAAAAATGTTAATCGCATAGGGCCAAGAGTAGCAAAGGACAACCACAACATCTGCAAGATGTTCTGCTTTTTCAGGTCAGTGATTATATATATAACTTACAGATTTAGACCTAGTCTACACAAAGAAACTGCAGTGGCTGATTTAAAAGTGTGTTTTAATGGGCACAAACTAAAACAATACAAGCTATTATTAAACCAAAATAAGAATGTCCACATGGCGTTTTGCACTAGCTTACCTAAATCAATTTTTTAAAAAGATATCTTTAGTTAAACTAGGGCAACTTTTGTGTTTAGATTAGACCTTAGTCAACCAAAAAGCATGTAGGAACAATGGATTAAAAAAAATAAAAAATATATGGAATGCTACCAAAAAAACCCCTCCCAATCCTAAAAGCACACAGATTTACTGTTTTGGGATATTTTATTGCTTTTACTATGTAGCTTAAAACACTGACATATAAACTAGAATTAATTTATACCTCACCTTTTCTGTTTTGTAAACAAAATTAACAGAAACATTGATGTTTCCAGGCAAGCTGCTACACATGTGCAATAACTTTAAAATATTTGAGGCTCTTCACTACATAGCACATATTCTGCGTCAAAGTTGCAAATGATAAGTTTCAGTGACTCCAGTAAATACACATACATTGAGGCAATACTAAGAAATACATATCAAACAGTGATTCTCAAACTTCATTGCACTGCAACCCTCTTCCGACAATGAAAATTATTACACGACTCAAGGAGGTGGGGACTGAACTGACCTGAATCCTGTTGTCCCGAGTGGAAGAGGCCATAGCTAAAGTCCCAGGCTTCAGCCTCAAGCAGGGAGCCTGTAACCTGAGTCCCACTGTTCAGGGCTAAAGATCATGCCTGAACTTCGCTGCCCAAGGCTGAAGCCCTCGGGCTTGGACTGGGCTTTGGCTCAGGGTAGTGGGGCTTGTGCTTCAGCCCTAGGCCCCAGCAAGCCTAACACTAGCCCTGGCGACCCCATTAAAATGGGGTCCTGACCAACTTTGGGATCCCAAACCATAGTTTGAGAACTGCTGCGTTAGATCACCTACTTAAGAGCCATCATGGCTTACTAGATAAATAAATCTGTAGATCCTTTCTTTACAAATTATTTAAATATGCATTTGCTAATGAACATTTTGTGACATATCTCATAAGTATTATTTGCCCACTCTCAGATAACTAATACAGCTTTGAACATATGTGACGACTTTGTCAAACAAATATAGGACTGCTGCAGCTTTTCTGAACTTTCCTTCAAACAATTTTGTTTTGAAGGTCAACAGGAAAGGGTAACATTGAGAAGAAAAACTGACATACTAATATGACAATTGATGCTTATAAAAGGTAAAACTGGATCTCTATCTAATGAAAGACTTTAATTTGTTTATTTTTTCCCAAAGAATTCTGGAGGAGCAGTAGTGATGTGATCGTTAATACTGTATTCTATATTATATTTAAAGTTGGAATTCAACCTTTATTGTGTATGTAAAGCACAATGTGTCAGCCCCAAAGATTCAGCGCATAATCTGACTAAAGCCTCCATTTTCTTGGAATTTTCAAGTAACTCTATTAATTCGAGTTCAACCAGTTGAAAATTAGCCTTAAGACAATTAACATGCAGAGTCTCTCAATTTTTTGGGCCTCTCCAGTTTCAACAATATACTGTTCAAAGTCAGAAATGAAGTCATAGTGAAAGTCTGGGGATCTCTCTGAGGTTATGCAATTATTTTATTAAGAAAAGAAAAAGATGAGTTATGTTATTCATAATCAAATCCTTATGCCCAGCAGTTAACAGTATATTTGCTACCTCCATTCTCTGATGAGGTATGTGTAAGCGTTTTTGAACACCTTAAGTAAGGAATACAACACTCCCTTTTGTCATATATCTCCAGTAATGTTCCCTGCATCTGCAAATGGTACGCAGGGATGGCTTTTGCTAAGGTAGGGGCATTTGTGTTGTATTGGAAAAGAGGATCTTTGACAAAGATCAGTAATTTTGTCACTGACCAGGATTCTTTGTGAACCAGCTTGGATGCCAGCTTTTCTACACTGCCTTCCCCAAACATGAGTTTGTGTGACTTTCCAGAAGTGTACAGAAGGGATAGATGGAATAAGGGAAAAGAGAGACGCCTGGCTTGTTTCTGGTAGCAGTGGGAGTGAGTTTGGAAGGCTGACACTCCTAGTCAAATAGAGTTAAGATTGTGTAGTGGTTATTCTAGTAATGAGGGGCGCTGTCTCTGTGGATCGAGCAATACAGGGTACATACTGCTGATGTCTTAAACAATTTCCTTGCTTTTGTGTTAGGAATATTATGTATAGACTGATCTTTAACCGATACACAACATAGAATATGTGTGTATTAATAAGTCTGGTGTGGTGTTAGGGAGATGAGATGCAGATGCTTTGGGTAGTGGGGACCTCAGCACTAGCAGCATCTCAATTTTGTGTGAGAGAGATACCCTCCTCCATGCCAGGCAGCAGAGAAGCATCTCCAACCCAGGATAGAGGGGATCTTACTATCCCTTACTGGTACACAGGATTTATCTTTCTGAACTCCCATTGCAAAGTACCTGGTCACTGCCCCAACCCCAATCCTCTCCTTTTGGCTGTGGGGAGCCTGGTATGTGCAGGGTGAGAAGACTGTGCTGTGACTGTAGAAGTGGCAGCTCCTCTCCCAAATGGAGGCAGCGATGAGCCCCCACAGTTACAGAAGCAGAGGCCTGGAAAGCAGACTCAGGGCTGGTCTTCACTGGGTGGGGAATAGACTGAAGATACACAACTTCAGCCACATGAATAACGTAGCTGAAGTCGGCATATCTTCAGCCGACTTACCTGCCGTCCTCATGGTGGCGGCGGTCGGCGGCGCGCTCCCCCGTCGACTCCGGCTTGTGCCTCACGTCAAGCTGGAGTTATGGGAGTCGACGGGGCACCGCGGATGATCAATTTCTCACGGCTTCATGAGACGCAAGAAATCGATCGCTAACAAATCGATTGCTACCCGCTGATCCGGCGGGTAGTGAAGACATACCCCTAGTAGCAGAGAACAAGCAGCAAGTGAGCAACTATATGAAACTGAATGAAGAACAAGAAGGGAGTGATGAGACTAATCCCTGCAAGAAAAAAAAAAAAGAACCTGACCAAAACAAGACATGTTACTAGAAAACCTTCTCTGTCTGGGGAGAGGATGAGAGAATAAACAACATATGACAGACATGTAGTCACATTGCTTAATGTACTACTAGAAGGCGCTCATGTACTATGGTGGTGGGCCTGGTATAAGATCTTATCAAAACAGTAAAAGGAATGGTTATTACATGATATCAAGCTGAAGGGTTTGGGCATGCACCTCTCTTTCCCAAGATACGGGTTTGGAGTCAGCTACATGTACTTATATTGCCATTGCTGCCAAATCAAAATTCCAGACTTTGCACCTCTGCAGGACTCCCCTCACAAAGGGTAGGTGGGAGTACAGACAATATCTTTTACTGAATTTTTTTTTTTTTTTACAGGATCTTGTTCTTCAGCTCCCATTTTGTTACTTTGTGCAAGAGGCTTATGGAGGATATTTTACCTAGTAGACTCTTTGATTCACTAGGGCTATCAAGCACCTGCGTTGCCCCCAATTTGAGCTCTTTGGTTGAGTATGGGTATGTCTACACTGCAACTAAAAACCTGTGGATGGCCCAAGACAGCTGACTCAGGCTCAGGCTAAAGGCAGTTCAACTACAGTATAGACATATACCCTGTGTGGCTCCTAACAACGAACCAGAACTGGGTAAGCATTTTCGTGATTTAAGGACCAGACAGCTCTTATACAAGGTGTCTAAGGACTTGTCTACATAAACATTTAGTTGGTGACAAACTGGGATGTAATTCTGTTTGGCATTTCCCTGCTGCATACTAACTGTGTGGACCCTGCTGCCACACACTAACAATTCTTTAATGCTTTTTGATCTACTCCCTCAATAGAATGAGGTAGAATGACTAGATACACCTGATTGAGATGGCATGGTATATTAATAAATTGTTAAACAAATAAAATGCTGACAAAAACTCTTACTCCCCTTCTCTACTGAATTTTAGTAGGATACTGGAAGGGCCCATTTGGTCTAAGAGGCCATGACTGCGCTACTGAAAAATCACTCCCTTATCTTTTTGTTTTAAACTTCCCCTGTACTTTTTTCCACTGGAGAAAATGTAGGGGGAAGAAAATTAATTGAAAGTAGATTTTTACATCAAAAATTCTCAAAATATTTTATTTAAAATTTTAATCAACAATGAAAAGTTTTGCAAACCACACACATTTTTCAGTTTTTCATGAAACACAATTACCATTTTCCAATTAGATCTAGTTACACCAAATGGGATGATTTTAGAATGAAATCTCTACAAGTATTGTATTTTAGCTCCATGTTTTAATACTGTGTTAGAGATTTTCGTACCTATGCCCTCTATAAACCACTAAATCTATCACTTGTTAGAAAGCTCATGTAGGAAATGAAAAATCAGACTATACATCACAATTAATTTAATATTGAAATTTCCCTTTCAGAAGTAATTGGTACATTTCTGCTTTTAGAAAGTTTCAAATATTTCTTGACACTCTTTATAAATACTTCCTGAAAAAAAAAAAGCCTTAGGATGTTAATGTCCAGATTCAATTTCTAATTTGTCATTATTCAATTCCTTGTTTCTGAAATGTTTGTTTTATGAACTCCAGTGCATTAAAATGAATACTGTTTTGCAGTAATTGACATAATATTCTTTATATTGCCTTTGAGTTTCCCTTCTCCCTTTCGAAACATAAATGTTTTGCACTTCTTACCTTCAGTAGAGTAGATGGCAGGCTCACATTAACATGCAAAATTATCTACCAGTCACTTTTTATCTATTGTTAGAAAATAGAACAAAAATATTAAATCTGTCCATCAACTCACTTTATGAAGTGTAGCAGAAGATCTGTAACGAATTTGGCAGATTTAACAATAGGGCTTCCTGGTTCATTGAACGTGCGTGTATTATGTTCTATGTATCGAACTTCCCACATAAGTGAAGAAAGCCGCCTTTGTGGGGAAGGAAAAAACCAAACATAGAAGACATTGAGCAGTTACATATTATAATATCTGGGTTAAAAATTTTTTAAAAAGTTTCCCATACTTCCTTTCAAGCAGATTAAAAAGGAATAACAGCCAAAAATTACATTTCTTGGTTAGAGAAAGAAATCATATACTCTTATATAGCTCTCTGCCTGGACAACGGCAGGCAGCTCTCTCTTGCTTCTGGATCCTACATGTGTGCCTGGTGTTCATGGGGAGGGTATGTGGCTGGTGAGTGAAAAATGGGAGGAGGGAAGGGAGAGAGAGTTTTGAGACCCTCACCACTAGTCAACCAGAAGATGGCTCAGAGGAATGTACTGCCATGCTTCCTAGACAATGCAGCTGGCTACCTATAGCTCTTCTCTGTTGCCCAGGTCTGGTCCTTGCCCTCCTAAAGCAGATGGGTAAGGAGGACAAAAATTTTCCTCTGATAGGCAGAGCCCTAGAGCAACAGCTAGAATTGTCTCCCTTATCCCTTAGAGTAGCTCTGATGAATACAGCCCCCACAGTTACAGAACAGCAGTCCCTGCCTGCAATCACAACATAGACTCATAGACTTTAAGGTCAGAAGGGACCATTATGATCATCTAGTCTGACCTCCTGCACAACACAGGCCTCAGAATTTTACCCACTCATTCCTGCAATATACCTCTCACCTATATCTGAGCTACTGAAGTCCTCATATCTTGGTTTAAGAACTTCAAGGTACAGAGCATCCTCCAGCAAGTGACCTATGCCCTTTGCTGCAGAGGCAGGCGAAAAACCTCCAGGGCCTCTGCCAATCTGCTCTGGAGGAAAATTCCTTCCCAACCCCACATATGGCGATCAGCTGAACCCTGAGCATGTGGGCAAGACTCACCAGCCAGACACCCAGGAAAGAATTCTCTGTAGTAACTTAGATCCCATCCCCTCCATCTTTCCATCATATGTCACCAGGCCCATCTATTACGGTAGTCAAAGATCAACTGCCAAAATTATGTTATCCCATCACGCCATCTCCTCCATAAACTTATCAAGCTTAGTCTTGAAGCCAGATAGGTCTTTTGCTCCCACTGCCTCCCTTGGAAGGCTGTTCCAGAATTTCACTCCTCTGATGGTTAGAAACCTTCGTCTAATTTCAAGTCTAAACTTCCTGTTGGCCAGTTTATATCCATTTGTTCTTGTGGCCACATTAGTACTGAGCTTAAATAATTCCTCTCCCTCCATGGTATTTATCCCTCTGGTATATTTAGAGAGAGTAATCATATCTCCCCTCAGCCTTCTCCTGGATAGGCTATACAAGCCAAGCTCCCTGAATCTCCCCACATAAGACAGGTTTTCCATTCCTCCGATCATCTTAGTAGCCCTTCTCTGCACCTGTTCTAGTTTGAATTCATCCTTCTTCAACATGAGAGACCAGAACTGCACACAGTATTCCAGATGAGGTCTCACCAGTGCCTTATATAATGGTACTAACACCTCCTTATCTCTACTAGAAATATCTTGCCTAATGAGACCGCATTAGCTTTTTTCACGGCCACATCACATTGGTGGCTCATCGCCATCTTGTGATCAACTAATACTCCAAGGTCCTTCTCCCCCTCTGTTATTTTCAATTGATGCGTCCCCAGCTTATAACTAAAATTATTATTATTAATCCCCAAGTGCATGACCTTAAACTTCTCATTATTAAATTTCATCCTATTCCTATTACTCCAGTTTACAAGGTCATCCAGGTCTTCCTGTATGATATCCCGGTCCTTCTCTGAATTGGCAATACCTCCCAGCTTTGTGTCGTCTGCAAACTTTATTAACACATTCCCACTTTTTGTGACTAGGTCAGTAATAAAAAGATTAAATAATACTGGTCCCAAAACCGATCCCTGAGGAACTTCACTGGTAACTTCCCTCCAGCCTGACAGTTCGCCTTTCAGTATGACACTCTGTTGTCTCCCCTTTAACCAGTTCCCTATCCACCTTTCACTTTTCATATTGATCCCCATCTTTTCCAATTTAACTAATAATTCCCCACCTGGCACTGTACCAAACGCCTTACTGAAGTCGAGGTAAATTAGATCCACTGTGTTTCTTTTATCTAAAAAATCTGCTACTTTCTCAAAGAAAGAGATCATGTTGGTTTGGAACGATCTATCTTTTGTAAAACCATGTTGTATTTTGTCCCATTTGCTATTGACCTCAGTGCCCTTAACTACTTTCTCCTTCAAAATTTTTCCCAAGACCTTGCATACTACAGATGTCAAACTAACAGGCCTGTAGTTAGCCGGATCACTTTTTTCCCCTTTTTTAAAAATAGGAACTATATTAGCAATTCTCCAGTCATATGGTACAACCCCTGAGTTTACAGATTGATTAAAAAATTCTTGCTAATGGGCTTGCAATTTCATGTGCCAGTTCCTTTAATATTCTTGGATGAAGATTATCTGGGCCCCCTGATTTAGTCCCATTAAGCTGTTCGAATTTGGCTTCTACCTCAGATATGTAAATATCTATCTCCATATTCTCATTCCTGTTTGCCATGCTACCTTTATCCCTAAGATCCTCATTAGCCTCATTAAAGACTGAGGCAAAGTATTTGTTTAGCTGTTGGGCCATGCCTAAATTATCCTTAACTTCCACTCCATTCTCAGTTTATAGTGGACCTACCTTTTCTTTCTTTATTTTCTTCTTATTTATATGACTATAGAATCTTTTACTATTCATTTTAATTCCCTTTGCAAGGTCCAATTCTACTTGACTTTTAGCCTTTCTCACTTTATCCCTACATGTTCTGACCTCGATAAGGTAGCTTTCCTTGCTGATCCCTTCCATCTTCCACTCCCTTTATGCTTTCTGCTTTTTCTTAATCACCTCTTCTCTGAGATGCTTGCTCATCCAGCTTGGTCTACAACTATGATTTTTTCCCCCTTTCTTGGGATGCAGGCTTCTGATAGCTTCCGCAACTTTGATTTAAAGTAATCCCAGGCCTCCCTCCACCTTTAGATCCGTAAGTTCTTCAGCCCAAACTACTTCCCTAACTAATGTCCTTAATTTTTTAAAGTTAGCCCTTTTGAAAGCAAAAATCCTAGTCACAGATCTATTTTTGTTTACCCTTCCATTCAATTCGAACTGAATTAGTTCATGATCACTAGATCCAAGGTTGTCCCTTACAACCATTTCTTCTATGAGATCCTCACCACTCACCAAAACCAAATCCAAAACGGCATCCCCTCTTGTTGGCTCAGTAACTACTTGATGAAGAAATTCATCAGCTGTTGCATCTAGGAAAATCTGAGCTCTATTATTATTACTAGTGCTTATCCTCCAGTCTATATCCGGGAAGTTAAAGTCTCCCATGATCACACAGTTCCCATTAGTATTTACTTAATTAAAAACATTAAAGAGGTCTCTCTCCATATCCAAATAAGATCCTGGTGGTCTATAACACACTCCATGCACTATCCCAGGGGAGGCTTTAGTAGTTTTCTTCCCCAATGTGATTTTTGCCCAGATGGACTCAGTCTTATCCATTCCATCACTTCTTATTTCTTTACAGTCTACCTCATCATTTATATATAATGCTACTCCACTACCTTTACCTTTATTTCTGTCTTTCCTAAACAGGACATACCCTTCAATACCTGTACTTTAGTCACGACTGCTATTCCACCATGTTTGTTATCTCTATAATATCTGGTTTCACTTCCTGCACCAGTAGCTCTAGTTCCTCCATTTTGTTTCCTAGGCTCCTCGCACTGGTGAATAAACATCTTAATTTCTGCTGTTTGTCCTCAATCACATTCTTTACCCAATCAGGCATAGACATTCTACCACGAGAAAGACCTATTAGGCTGGTATCCACACTGCCGTTCCCCCTTATGTCCTCCTTATGAAAGTGGAAAGGATGAGCTTAAGGTCCTAAATGGGTGTGGGCTTCAGTGCTGGTGGGAAGGCATTGCGTAAACCCTTCATGAAGCGGACAGTGGTATAGTGTGTAAAGACTGAGGTGCTGTCAACAGGGAAAAGAAAGGTACTGATTGCTGCTAGGGGCACCTGTAGTTGATGACTGTGTTGGACATTTTGAGGGTGAGAAGGTAGTTCAGGATAATTGGTATAGACACTGTGTTCAGTGAGTGACAGTGAGCCCATAGCATGAAGCGTCTCTATTTCACTTAGCAGAACGCCCCTCTCTCCTACTTTGAGTAAGGATACGCTGCACCAGGGTGGAGCATGCCAATCTACCCTTGACATCCATCCAAATACCAGGACATGAGGTGAAGAAGGCTCGGACTGGGATTCCAGAGTCTCCCCCGATCTTGTGTGCAAAGATCTGGGACTGTGTGAAGGCAGATCAGTGGGCAGGTGAAGAGTCAAAGGAGGTCCATGAACCAGAACTGACGAGGCTATGAGCAGTACTGTGGCTCTGTCTCAGCAAATCTTGCATAGCACTTGCGGAAGAAAGGGAATGGGAGGGAAGGCATAACAAAGGTCTCCAGTCCATGGGAGGAGGAGAGCATCGCCCTGCAAGTCCTCTCCTATCACCCCTCTGGAACAATAGCGGGGCAGTTTCCTGTTCTTGGAAGTGATAAAGAGGTTCCATTGAGGCGTGCGCAGAGCTTGAGAAAGTATCGTAGTGTGGTGTCGTGTAGCTCTCAGTCCTGATTGATATGGAGTGTCTAGCTGAGTTCGTCGGCCTGGGAGTTCTAGATGCCTGGGAGGTATATGGCTTGAAGCATTATGTGGTGTTTGATTCACCAGTTCCAGAGGCATACGGACTTGGAGCTGAGGGAGAGAGACTTGACACTGCTCTGCTTGTTGATGTGCATGACTGCTGTGATGCTGTTGGAAAGGAGTTGAACGTGGACGGATTGGACAAATGAGAGAAGGGCCTGACATATGAAATTGATCGCCCAGAGATCTAACACATTTATGTCCTTTCTGGCCTCCCTTGGCATCGAGTCCCTGGGCTGTGTGGTGGTCTAGGTGGGCTCCTCAACCTGCATGGGAGGTATGTGTCATGATGGTGATCTGTGGTATGGGAGGGGCAAATGGGGTGCTGCTTAAGACCTTGGAAGAATTGGTCCACCATGTGAAGGAAGACAGCATAGACTGGGGAAGGACAAGTCTGATCTGCATATGGTTCACGCTGGGTCGGTAGATGGAAAGAAGCCACACCTGAAGCCAACCCACGTGGAGATATGCATTAAGTGTGACATAGGTCTAGGCAACCATATGGCTGAGGAGAGAGAGACAGCAGTGGACTGTGGTGCAAGGTCTGCGATACAGGTCTGTGATGCCAGATGTCAGTGTTGCAGAGCAGTCTGCCAGGAGGAAAGCCCTGGCTGCAACAGAGTTGAGATGCACTCCAATAAAGTGCATTCGCTGTGTAGGTGTCAGAACCCACTTGTTCCTGTTGATGCAGATACTAGAGATGTCAACAGCGTGCAAAGAGCAAGGATCATGGAGGTGACTTCCCACTGTGAGAGACCCATGAGGAGCCAGTCATCGAGATAGGAGTACACCGTGTATCTGAAGCGGTACATTTGGGCAACCCTCCCCAGAGGGAGGGGAGAGGAACAAAACAAATCCTCTTAACCGCTAAACTAATCTAATCTAACTAGCAAACTAGGCTGAACGAAAATAGCAATTAGGAAAAATTCTTTTAGCTGAGGCACACTTGAGGCAAACACACTCAGGGTCTGTCTCAGACCAAGGCAGCTGAGAAGGAACTGAAGGTGATCCTCTTGCACAGATCTATATAGCCTTGATATGGGACATCAGGAGGTATGGAACCCATGTGCAGGCCAAATGGACACTGCTATTGAAGGTCTCTGATCAAAAATACCTGCACTTGCACCTGAAGTGGAGCATCTATAGGGACATGACTTGAAGAAGAACCAAATATTCAGTTGACAAAAAATTCCTTGACATAGGAATATTGACATATAAAATTCCTTGACATATTGTCTTATGATTAACATTTTTCAAAATTAGGCATATGACTTGGAAAATGTTATCCTGGAACAGAACAGCATATGTGTATTTGGCAATTTTAATAAAGAATTTCTAATTTCGAAATAGCATTTCAGTAAAATACCCAGATAAAGAGAGAAATGGGCTGGGGTGGAAGCAAGAGAGAGAAAAAGTGAGTATCTATGTTGTTTAAAAGCCTGTAATGTCTGTTTTTTTCTGACAATGACATCCTAGTAACGTATGAGTATGCAAGGAGTACTACAGATTCATGTTCAGATTCAGCCCAAGTAGCAAAACAACATGCCACATGCATGGGAGCAGGGGGCAAAGCAAGTATCTTCTGTAATTCAAGAGAAGCAGTCTTGAATATTAAAGACAACTTGACGAACACAAGAGTCGTTTAGGAAGAGAGACAGAAACTGTGCTAACAAGTTAAAACAAAATTCAAAAAATTGTCTGCAACTATAATGAAATGGGGTCCTAAGTCAATAAGACTTTTATAATGGGACTTAAATTGCCAATCCGACAGTTTCGTTTAAAAATATGTGTTATGTGCAGACTCTTACTATAGACTGCAAATAAATACATTAAAGTGGTGTAAGGCATATTCTGCCTATTTTTTTCAATTTATCAGTTTAAACAGTAAACTAAATTATTTTCAGTCAGTTTGTTTAATTTTAAAAGCATAAATGCAATGATTTGAAAATTATTTTATAGACATATGCCCTGATCCTGCAGTTGGATCCACATGCATGTAGGACTAGGTACTTGAACAATGCATATTCTAAAATCACATCCAAGAAAAACAGCTGGTCAATTCCTACTTCAACACTTAAGAAAAAGAAAACCTAGATAAAGGATAGATGCATGGTGAAACAAATGGACACAGTCAACCTATTTCAATCTCTTTGCTAGATATTATTCTACAAAAAGACAATCAAAAAGGTCTGTTTGGCATTACTTTATAGAAGTAACAGAGACTTGGCTCTAACCTGTAAAATCTGCTTTCCAGTCTTTGTTTAATAGTACTGAGATCTGTGGGATATGCCACAACAGTGCAATACATTGGATAAGCTTGGAGATCCACAGGTGCCACAAATGCAGAAGCAATATCTAAATACAAATGAAAATTTAACGTTACATCACATAAAACCAGCCCTTTAATAATCTTGTCTCAGATCTTTTTTATTTTCAACACCCCTCCCGACCCACCCACCCCTTGAAGCTTAGAATACAAATAGTAACTGACAGAAACAAACAAGAAAAGCCAACATTACATATTTTAAAATATTAGTAAAATTTTATACACACACGTGTGCTGTAGCACATGCATAAGTATGATTACTGTAGTGATTAATCAGAGCCATCCCTTTGCGCATGAAGGACTGCACTCAGACATATGCTGTGTGCATTCAAAATATAGAGAATTAAATTTTTGCTACAGATACAAATCTGTAAATTATATAATTCAAAATACACAATTCCAAAAGATTAATTGGTATACTTCTGACTCATTCTGTTTTGGAAAAATATCACTTAATTAATCTTTACATTACCACAACAGTTCTCAACTGGGAGGTCCGTGGCCCCCTGGGGGTTCCTGAGCCTTTTCAGGAAGGTCATAGAGCTCCAGTGCTGAAACCAGGTACCCCAAGCCCCAGTGCTGAAGCCGAGAGCAGTGTGGGGCTAAAGCCACCCCCTTTCTCCCCAGTCGGGAGCATCGCAGGGCTGAAGCCAGTGGCCGTCCCCCAAGCCAGGAGCAGTGGGGGGCTTAAGAGTTTTTATAGCATGTTGAGGGGGGCCTCGGCAGGAAAAAGGTTGAGAACCCCTGTATTACCACTCCCTCATCTTCAAAGTCCTCAAATTTTCATGTGCAAAGCAATTCTTTAAGGCTGTAGTCCCTGCCCAGAAGAATTTACAAGGAATTTAAGACAAAGACAAATATACAAAACAGAAAAACAATATGCCAGAGGATAAGGGAATTCAAGCAAGTGAAGGTTTCATGGGCTTTATTTTTCTTTCCCTCCACTTGTCCAAGTGGACTTATGGTTCTTACAATACCTGATTTTATAGAGGAAGGAATGAAAAAAAAAGTACAATCATTTTAAGCTCTAAAATATATTTAAAATATATTTTTAAAAACAAGAATTGATAAAAATTAGTTGGTAGATGAGCTGGTCTTCTAAGAAAAAGGTGAAACAGAATGCTTTATTGCAGTTAAAAATCTGCTCTTAAAATTGCTACAAAATATAGCAACAATAATAGTAGTTAAAAAAACAAAACCTCAGACAGACTATGGAAATAACCAGCTAAGATAATTTAAATATATAATTACTCTTACGATGAAGGCACAGTAGTGTAAACCTTAATTACAACTTCACACTTCCTCCAGAAGCACATAACATACTGCACATATCAGTGCTGGTATTTGCTAACTCCTTTTGTAATTAATGTTTTACATTATTCTGAAAGAGGGAGATTAATGAGTTATGTGTAGTGTGTTTCCTTATTTGTTGGGGAAAGAAGGTAGTTTCTTGTGAAGATGCAGTGTGTTCCCATCAAAGAAAATATGCTGTATAAGAATTCAGGTACCACATGGTGTCCCACAACTTCAAATTTCCTTGTTTTTTTGCATTAGAGGGATGTCACACTTAACCAATCTTAATCCCTGTTCAACCAAATTTTTGTTTATGATAGCTGACACATTTGTTTAAGTACTATACAGACATACGAAAATTAACTATGTACATTTCAACAGCCATTTTATCAAAAGACACCCAAAGTTATTCAACATATGCATCAATGATGTACCTTTGACTATGTTAATGACAGAATTAGTGATGTGTACATAAAAAGAATTTATAATGTTGCACTCTTCAGAAGCTGTTAATATATAACAGCAGATGTCCCCACAAGTGCTAAATTCATGGTGAACGCTTTGCTAAACAATCAATTACACATCCGTTCTCCTTACAACCCAAAGAAAAAACAGTACACAGTAGCTTAGTTAGGAAAAATCCCAAGTACAGATATTTATCATAACATTCTCTAGAAAAACAAAACAAATACATATCTTTTACTATCTGTTCAAAATGAAATTACAGCTTTTCTATTCAACAAAGCGGCCTTCATTTTCAACACTAGCAAGTGATTTTGGATACTCAGTTTGAGATATCATAAACCGGCCTTGATTTTCAAAGGGCAAGTGTTCAGTACTTTCTCAAAATCAAGCTGTTCAAGGTGTTTCAAATTACATGCTCAAAAACTGAAACACTCAAAATCCAAGTCACCTTTGAAAGTTTGGGTCAGGCTGTACGTTAAAGGTGATATATATATATGTCATGTTGTGAACATTTTTTTTTAATAAGGTAATAACTCAAGTCGTGATTTTATGACTATTGCAGTTGATCAATGACAGCATTTACTAATTTTGTGGATTGTGGTGTTCGTATAAAAATGCATATCATCCCTTCCTATGAAAGTTTCTTAAATTATTCAATCACAAATGTTTACCTAGAGTCATGAGCTGGTTTATCCCTGCAATAATTCTCTCACATTCCTCATCTCGGGTTCTGGAACCCCATTCTCCATCCAGAGGTTTGTAGATCAATGTTCGGCATTCAACATCCGTTAAAGGAACACTAGTTCCCAGCTCTTCAGGAAACACAGCTGAAAAATCCCACAAGAGACACCCAAATGATCACTACAAAATATTCATCTGTTTATATTTCAAGACAGACATACTTGTATTAAAAACACAGAGCAATTAATGTAGGCAGCATATAGAATTACACCATTTTTCATCAAATGCCTTGCCAAGTGAGGGGTCAGTCTAAAAAGAATAAATGGACACAAATCTGACATCAGGAATTACAGAATTCAAAAACCAGTAGGAGAACACTTCAAACTCCCTGGTCACTCAACAACAGACTTAAAAGTGGCAAATCTTGAACAAAAAACCTTTAAAAACAGACTCCAAGGTGAAACTGCAGAACTGGAATTAATTTGCAAACTGGACACCATCCAATTAGGCCTGAATAAAGATGAGTCATTACAAAACCTAATTTTACCATATTAATTTCCCCCTACTGTTACTCACACCTTCTTGTCAACTGTTTGAAATGGGCCACCCTCATTACCACTACAAAAGTGATTTTTCCTCCCTTGGTATTCTACTGATAATTAAATTTTCTCATTAGACCGACCTCCCACGTAGTAAGGCAACTCCCATTTTTTCATGTACTATGTATAAATATACCTCTACTGTATTTTGCACTCCATGCATCTGATGAAGTGGGTGTTAGCCAACGAAAGCTTATGCCCAAGTAAATTTGTTAGTCTCTAAGGTGCCACAAGGACTCCTCGTTGTTTTGCTGATATAAACTAACACAGCTACCACTCTGAAACCTGTTACATTTTGGTGTTAGAGATGCCGCAGGTTTTATTTTGTGTTACTGTACTTTTAATTATGTCTAAGAGGTAGCAAAAGCCTAGGAGAGGTACTTTATTCTTTAAAACCAAATAATGAGGAAATGAATAAACATACTGAAATAATAAATAATTTTAACAGAATATGTACAGTAGGCTGAACTGAATCATAGTTCCTCTTTGAGAGAGAGAGAGAAAAAAAACAAATAGTTTATGGATAGCAAAGTCATCAATAAATCTCTCAGAAAACAGCAAAAAAAAATATTCCAAACTATATTCAGTTTTTAACTAATTAAAAAAAAAGAGCCAGCTCAGATTGCGGTAGTCCAGTAGAGTGTGAATGGACAGAAGAAATAATGCTAGTGGGCCCACTGGACAGCACTTCACTTCACAATTCCTACCTTGGATAGCTGGACCAGTGGGGGAATAAGTCCCCTTTGCCAATTTGTCCCCAAATACTTTGTGTGTATAGAATTAGTGAGTACATTGCAGGGACAACAGGTCTCTCTAGCATGCAATTTCCACTGAACCTAGTGGGAGAGCAGGTTCATCTGTTCTTTCTACCTTTCATGTAGGACAGGCGAAATGCCATCTGTTGAATTCTTGAATGATTTTGTTCTGTTTCCACAGTAAAATAATGTCAAAACTTTACTTTCCTGCATGGAGAACAGGGAAATTACAGAATCCTATGAATTTCCAGAGAGCCTACTCATTAGCAAACTCTTAGGCCTTTTTCCATTAATGATATTGACATGATTAGATATCCAGTTACTCCTGTCACAGATCAGACTCATTTTAATTGCTGTATGTTTGTAATTTTGTGATTTAAGCACAAATTTACATTGTAACTGTTTTTATGATACTTAATTGTTTCTTTTTTTCTGGCATTTTACAGAGAAACATACTCGGTATCCTTAATTTTTAAAAACTATTTGCATAAGATAGGCTTTCTATACTTATGAATCAAGGTAATACATCTACACACTTACACACCATTATTTGGTATGAGCTCCATATCCCAAGGACTCATCTTCTCAGTGTCACCATTGTCCCAGCTTAAAGAAAAAAATAAACCGACTTTACATTATAGTAATTAGCACCACTTAAACAGTTAAAAATATAGTACTCTTATATGTATTGCTTATTTTATCATATAATGAACACATTTTATAAGTTTTATTATTGCAATTAAAGGAGCCAAATTGCCTAAATCAGTGCTTGCTACGCAATATTAAAAATTAACATTAAAATGATTTATTAAAAGTGGAAGCAAGGACAAATTTGCTAACCAGACATTGTAGCACTGAAATAAACTGTCAGGATATTCAGGCTGTAGAGGTTCCTGGCTTTCAATTGTTCCAAACCACCAGGCATCATCTATTACTGACCTGAAACGATCACCTGGACAATACAAAATAATCTCATTAATAAAAAGTACTTTGTTGTCATAGTCCTATTCTTTTACCAATTTCTACACCACAGACTGATACACCCTTAAAACAACAACAAAGGGCACTCTTTAGAAAAACTCATATTAAGCTGTATAGGATCTCAGAAAAAATATAGGTAATGAACATATAAAAATCAACAATAAGTATAATTTATATGTATATTAGAACATGTTGCAACATTTTTCAAGTTTACAGCAGCAGAAGACTTTCATTTTTATGTACCTAATTCTAATATATATAAAATTCACATATGTAATACATATTGTTCTCAATAGGATTTCTTACTTGAGAGGAAGAAACATAGCAACCTTCTAAAGTACAAACTTCCTCAAAGTCCAGAAAACACTAAACGCTGTATACCAATCTCTCTCTCCTCTCTGATGGCTTCAATGCATTCCCACTTGCAAGGAGACTAGCGAGCAGTCTACTCAGCTGGAAGGTACAAGTTCTTAATGAAATATGGATTGAAGCACAGTTTTCCCAAATTGCACAATCAGCGCACAATGCTGATTCTAAAGAGTAGTGCTTGGTGAAAATTTAGACTGACCTTCAGTGGCTGCTATACAAATCTCCACTATGGGTACCTGGCTAAAACATAGTACAAAAGCTTCACTGGACCTGGTGGAATGGGTTTTAGCCCAGGAGGTACTAACACCCTGGTTAGATTGTGGCAAAACTCAATCAATACATGCCTTAATCCAGAGTGAATGGAAATAGGGCCATAAACAGATCAAAGGGAAGTACTTTGTATTGGTAATGTCTCTGTCCCATACAGAACTTCAGGTGTCAACCTAACGGCTACATGGAAATAGGTGTCCTTTAAGTCAGGAGCCATATGTGAAGAATATGGAGTTGATCTATAATAATTTATTGCTAATGTATCCTGACTGGTGTGACATTATTGGATTAAAATATGACTATACAGATTATTGTTGCAACCACTATTATATATTTGCAACAAATTTTGTACAATGTGGCATGTAAAATGTTTATGAAAAGGTTATGATTATGATATTTGTATGCAGGTATTATTTTTGTATTTGAAGTTATGAATATTGGCTTTATACCAGGATTTTAAATGTTTGCTTTTGGGGTAACAACCACAAGGTGGCTAGTCAGCACATCCTGGAGGGGTTATTTAAATTAAGTGCCCATCAAAAGAACTTTTAAATGAAAATGGACCATGAGACACTCCTGTTTACACTTAATGGAATTTTCTGCTGTGACTAGGTGAAATGCATGGACATGTGATTTGCCCATGTAATTCCAAACTCAACTCGTTACTGTCAGATTCCCTCCACATGGCAGAAGCTATAAAAACACCTCCATTTTGCCTTTGTCTTGCTCAAACCTCTGGATTGTGAACTTATACTAATGGAAGCATTCTAACCAAGGGACTGAAGTTCTTCCAATGATTTGGAAGCAGCCAGAGACTTGACTAAAGCCAGCAGTTTATTCTATTGCTGCTATAAGCCTAAACCAAGAACTTGGCATATATTCTATGTATCTGATTCCTTTAACCAATTTTAACTCTCATCTTTCTTTCTATGAATAAACCATTAGATTTTAGATATTAAAGGATTGGCATCAGCATGATTTGGGTGTAAAATCTAAGTTATATATTGATGTGGGTGTGTGGCTGGACGGTTGGAATCAGAAAAATCTTTTATTTGATAAGATTGGTTGTAAAGAACCACTCACCTTTAAATCCAGTATTTTTGGTGGTAACATACTAATTGGACTGCCCAAGAAAACTTCTTTTATGACTTCTTGTTAGCCAATGTGATGAAACAGAAGTTTACTTTTGTGGCTGGTTTGGTATATCTCATGGAAAAATAACCATTAGTTATGGGCTGTGTTTACCCTATTTCTCAGTCATTTGTCCTAAGTTTGGCAACCTCAGTTGTGCTCCACTAATGCACGATTACAACAGGTTATTCTGTTGTTTACTGTATGCCTACACTAAGATAATTCTCTAGCAGGTTTGTTAGGGTATGCACCCAGAAAAGGGATGGACACTGATGTTCACATCTCTCAGCAAACACATTGGTGGGCTAAGAAAATGCAGAACCAACCACTTTGAAGTCTCTCTCTGATCCCCAGTTGAGCAATCCAAATGGGCTTAACCATACTAAAGAGACAAAAGACTTGACAGATTTAAAAACAGACACTCCCGAAGAAGGGAAACATGGTTTTGAATTAAGGTGCCTGGATTATGATTGGCCTAACTAGGACTATAGTGAGGCACACAGACCTATTACTGTGTTAAAATCCTTTTTCTCTTATGTTATGCTTTGTTCCTGCTGTTAAGATTAAGCAACACTTTGTTTAGAAAAGGCTGTCTGGCGACCACTGTTAACCATTGGCCACGTCTCCCAAAGGGAAGACTTGCAGGCACTGAACTCCATTAAGCCTGCTGTGAAATCATGGTTGGCACAGGGTGCTTGAGCCCAGGAATGCAATCTAAGAGGGAGTATCACAATATTCCACCAGAATAAAGGAGACGGTGCAGGGATTGACAACTGACTGGGTGCACTCAGAGAGACTCCAGAAGGGTCAGAGATGTTATGTACCAATCTCCTTGTAATAGGGTAAGATTACTCTCAGCATGAACACCCTGTATTCTTAAGATATTATGGTACTTATTTAGCCTCCTGAGGTCCAGGACTGGTCTGAGACCATCTACTTCCTCGGGGATATGAAAGTACAGAACATAGAAGTACTTTCTCTAAGGCTCCTTTTGTGATGAGGGAATCCTCTTCTTCCAGAAGTATTTTTTTGAGAGAAGGGTCCCTGAAAGAGGTAGGGGTGTGTGTGTGTATATATCTATCTGATGGAATACTCATCATGGATGGTCCCAGCACCCAGTGACTGGAAATAACAATGCATCAGGCATTGTAGAAAAAAAGAAAAAAAATATTAAGTTTAAAAACCAAAAGTTATAAAAATTGTACAATTTGGGTTAGCTCAGTCATTCTCAGCCCCACGGCCTGTGGGCCATTTGCACCCTAATCAGCACAGAGCTGTGGTCCATGTGACAACCTCAGAGGCGGGCAGGAAAGGATCTGCCCAGGGCGCAGAACTGGCAGACGGGTGGAAAAATGGAGCAGTGCAGGATCAGGCTCAGCAGCATCAGGAAGCCAGGATACTCAGCGACCCCTACCCTGCAGGATCCAGTGACCCAGGTTGGAGCAGGATCCCTGGATGCACTAGGACTTCAGTGACAGGCGAGCTGCATGGTTGAGCTACGTGCAGTGGAGATGGGAGACCAGTGGGCGTGCGTGTGTGTTCAGGGTGCTAGGGTGTGGGTGCAGGTGCTGGGGGGACAGTCCCAGTGGGCTTGAGAGACGGGGGGCATTCCCTGGCTGTGAGGGCAGTCTGGGGACGGTCTAGGAGACAGTTCCCTGAGTGGGAGGACTGGATTCATGGGGGACAGCCCCTGGTTAGAAGGCTGGGTGCATGGGGGACAGTCCCTGCCTGGGGGAGCCACCCACAATGGGCAGGACTCCCCATCTTTTCAGGCGGGCTCCACAGCCCGCTCTCTGGGCACTCAGGCCAGTCACACTGCCAGCAGAAGTGAGGGTGGCAATACACCACGCCATGCCACCCTTATAGTAAATGAACTAATGTTAACAGTTAATGTTTTGCCTTATTTTGCTAATTTAAAATGCTCTTGGCAGACATTTGACAGTGTTGAAATGAAAGGTACTATATCGATTTGAATCATATTGCTGTCATATAATAAATACTAATCTTTTTTGGGGAGGGGGGGCTAGATGTGGCCCACCTAACGCATAGAGAGCTGCAAATGCGGCCCACAATAGTAAATACATTGAGAACCACTGGTCCAGAAAACAACACATACAACTGAGAGTCTCTTCTGCTCGCTGAGTCAATGGTGAAGGAAACTGAAATGGCTGGGGGAAGAGGGTGCACTTCCTTTATGTAATCTTGAACACACAACATTCAACACTACAAGGAGGTGTGTTCACGTCCCCCAAATAACTCCACTATGAAACGTCCCCCAAGCTTGCTGCCAGGGGGTGCCGCCTCACAACTCGGAACAGAAGCCCTCAAAGAAAGAAAAATTGGGAACAGTCTTTTTTCATGCTTTAAAAACCAAAACAAATCAAACGGAACAAGTATTAGATTTTGTCTTCCCTATTTTTTCCTTAAAAGACTAGTAGAACTATGACATCACAAGAGACTGAAATCTGAGCAATTGAGGCAGGATGGGATTTTTTGCTATATACTGTTAAAAAGTCTGATTTTCTTAAAATACCTATTTAAACTTCTAACAAAAGTTCTCTTTGTGAAAGTCAACATTTCAATTGAGAGAAGAGAACTCTAGCTTAGTTCTTTAGTCCTACAAAGGGCCCTTGAGCAAGGAAGTGAAGACAAGATGTGATATTCCTGATATTTATAAGATAAAAGGAAAACATATTATCTTATTTTGCATGTCACCTTTAAACTCTTATTTTTTCTCACATGTAATTATGTACAGTGGCAAAATCTAATTCTACAGGAGCAATAAGTACTGCATCTCTCTAAAGATCAGCAGATCTTGCTCTCCAATTCCGGCATAATACTTTATTTTCACCTTCTTTGCCACTTTTCCTAATGAAATAAGGCAACATGAATAAAACCAGATGCATTTATTGAACTTTTTACAAAATCCACCACCTACCTATATTCCATCGTCTATGTTTTGCATCATCAAACTGCTGCCTCAAGACTAGGAAATCTATAACATCTGGCATATCATGGTACCTAGTTGCAATCAAAATGAACAAGAATGATAATGGTGAGAAACCAGCAACAGAATACAAAAAAACATTGTTAGATATTGTAATGCATCTGAATTCAGTATAAAAATCTTAAATTTATGTCACAAATTTGTTTAAAAATAATCTTTAAAATTCAGCAAATTTAAAATGTTTTAAATATTACAAAAAAGAGTTTCCCTATTGGAACAGAAATAATGTTTCCCTTACTTCATGGTGAAAGATCCTCCAGTCAGTTTACCAGTATCTGGGTCAAGAAAAGCTAGTTTAAGACAGCAGAGAGTAGGCAATCCCACTTCATATTTAATCCCAACTATTTTCATCAGTTCTTGTTCCTGAAATAAAAAAGAACATTCTTATTTAAGGTAGCTGAATATAAGAGGACTGTAACAGAAGTAAGAAATGAAAAAAGTGAATATACTTCTGTTGAACAATAGATTTCAGTGGTGAACTGTGTAAACAAAATTACTAGGTCAAATACAGACCTTTCAAATTTACTACCTGAAACCAAAAAGCTGCAATTCCCAATATAACCTCATTGTATCAAATTGTTTGGAAACTTAATTGTTCACTGCAACACACCTTTAACCGGGTTTAAAAAATATAAATCAGATTGATACATGAACATCAATCACAGGTCTAGGATTTTTTGTTTTATCCTTCCCAGTAATCAATTAAGTTATCACAATAATAACTTTTAAATATTTATTTATTCATGTTTAAAACTTCTGGGGAAATCATTACTTTTTTAAATCTTAATAAATCATTTTAAAAACAAAGTTAACTATCTGTTTTAAAAAGATTCTGTCAGCAAAACTATGGACACTTTATGTCAAATAACATATATTTAAAGTTCTTTCCTATGACTTATTTTAAAGACAACAAAAATGGGAAAAGCAAGAAATATCATACCCGTAGTTCCATTTTATGCCATGGCTGTTTTTTTGGATTAATGCTATATATTTTATTCTTTTTAGCCATTACAATATATGCTTCATGACCTTGTCGGAAATAGTAAACCTAAGAATGAAACAAAAATTCATTAAGCAACATTTTGCAAGGGTCGGTCCTGGGGCTGGTTTTGTTCACTATCTTCATTAACGATCTGGAGAATGGCATGGACTGCACCCTCCGCAAGTTTGCAGGTTACACTAAACTGGGAGTAGTAGTAGATACTCTGGAAGGTAGGGATAAGATACAGAAGGACCTAGACAAATTAGAGGATTGGGCCAAAAGACATCGGATAAGGTTCAACAAGGACAAGTACAGAGTCCTGCACTTAGGATGGAAGAATCCCATGCACTGCTACAGACTAGGGACTGAATGGTTAGGCAGTAGTTCTGCAGAAAAGGAGCTAGGGGTTACAGTGGACGAGAAGCTGGATATCAGAAAAGTACGCCCTTGTTGCCAAGAAGGCTAATGGCATTTTGGGTCGTATAAGTAGGGGCATTTCCAGCAGATAGGGGGATGTGATCATTCCCCACTATCCAACATTTGTGAGGCCTCATCTGGAGTACTGTGTTCAGTTTTCGGACCCACGCTACAAGGAGGATATGGAAAAATTGGAAAGAATCCAACAGAGAGCAACAAAAATGATTAGGTGGCTGGAGCACATGAGTTATGAGCAGAGGCCGAAGGAACTCTGATTTTTTAGTCTGCAAAAAAGAAGAATGAGGGGGGATTTGATAGCTGCTTTCAACTATATGAAAGGGGATTCCAAAGAGGATGGATCTAGACTGTTCTCAGTGGTACCAGATACTAGAACAAGGAATAATGGTCTCAATTTGCACAGGGGAGATTTAAGTAGGATATTAAGAAAAACTTTTTCACAGAGAGGACGGTGAAGCACTGGAATGGGTTACCTAAGGAGATGGTGGAATCTCCTTGTTTAGAGGTTTTGAAGGTCAGGTTTGACAAAGCCCTGGCTGGGATGATTTAGTTGGGGATTGGTCCTGCTTTGAGCAGAGGGTTGGACTAGATGACCACCTGTGGTCCCTTCCAAACCCGATATTCTATGACACTATGATTTTAAAATGCCAAAACATTATCAGATTGCTGAAACACAGTGTATTCCCTTTCAAACCAAGATGGTACAACTACATGCAAATAAGGCCTCGGAGAAGCGAGGAAGTGGAGGTGATCTGGGGCAGGGGGGCACGGGGAGGGCACCTGCAGCGAGTAATGGATGCCCTCCCTCCCAGGCTTGCAGCACCAAACAGCTGATTGGCGCCACAAGCTTGGGAGGCGGGAGAAGTGGAAGGCGTGCTCAGAGGAGGAGGCAGAGCCGAGGTGAGCTGGGGTGGGGAGCTGCCGCAGGGGGTGGCTCCCTTGGTAGAGGGAAGCTGCCGCGGGGGGATGGAGGGAGGGCAGAGAGCTGACGCAGGGCTCCCCGGGCTGGAGGCGGGGGGGCACAAGGTGGAAGTTTCACCTAGGGCGCAAAATATCCTTCCACTGACCCTGTGTGAACCCCAGTTTGGGAAGCACCGGTTTAGAGCAAAGCTTCCATTGACTTCAATGTAGTGCTGAGTGCTACCTAGGGTGACCAGATCACAAAACTGAAATATCAGGACACATTGAGGTGCCATCAGCCCAGCACACAGTTTACGCTCTGCTCCTCCCAGGTTCTGCCACCCCTCCCCCTGGCTTGGCCCCCCTGCCACTGTACCTTTCCTCATCCCCCAGCCCGCCGCTGGCATGCTATGTCCCTCCTCAGTCCTCCACCCAACGCTTGCCTCTTCACCCTCCCCTCCTACCAATCTCCTCTCCCGCCACTCATCTACTGTGCTGACTTCCTCTCTTCTGGGTGCATGCTCGCCCACCCCTGCACCACTCTCGCCCCACCTCCATTCTACCCACTTTCTGCAAGTCCTCGCTCCTGCCCTGCCTCTTCTCCACCTCCTCCCACAACTGTGCCACGTCCCCGCTCAACCTCCTCCCTCCTGGAAAGTCCAAACTGTGCCAAACAGCTGTTAAGCAGCAGGAAGCACTGGGAGGGAGAGAGAGGAGTGGGGATGCGGCGCTTGCTGGGGGAGGAGAAGGTGACAAGGAGCAGGGAGTTCTTACCTCTTACCTGAATATTGGGACAATAGGACGATCGGGACGTGGGACAAAGGGTTAAATATAGGGACAGTCCCAATTTTTTCTGGGACATCTGATCACCCTATGCTCAGCACTTGTGCTAATCAGACCCCAGGGTCTCAAGTTGAACACCCAGAAAATATGGATCACACAGTGACTGCATGTGAAGAATTTGGTGCATACGAGTTACTTACAATCACAAAGGAACTCTGTGGCAGAGGCGGGGATAGAATCCAATTACCCAGAGTGGCTTTCAACTGCTTTAACGATGAGCCATCATCTATTTCCTGCAAACCTCTACCTCACTCACCACAATCTTTCAAATTCTGCAACAAATGAGGCAGTAGTCCTACAGACGAAAGCCTTCTCTGATACACAACTCTGATTCATTTCCAAAGCAAGGTGGAAAAAATAGCATGTGATCAAGTAATTAATGACTGTATCATAATGCTTACACACAAGGTGGCTGAATTAAGGTTGCCTGTGCATTTCCTAACTTTTGAGCTCTGGAATTTGCAGATGTAATATTATTTTAGCATAGTTTTGTGTGTGCAATCTAAATTCCATAATGTGATATTTTACTGACATCCACATGGGTTGTCTGCAGAGCTGGAACCTTTACATACATTGCACATAATTCTGCCACTTGAGCTAATGGGGTAACTGAAAGGCATAAATGTTATCATTCTTTATGTGGACCAGAACTAGAAGGAGTGAGACACTCTGTCAATGAGTTTTATTAGTGCTGGTTGAAACTTAGAATTGTTGTTTAATGGGAAATACTGTCATTTCAAGAAATTGGAACTAAACCAAATATTTTTGAAATTTCCCACATAACAAATTCTAAAAAAGTTCAGCTTTGAATTTTTTTTATTTCATTTAACATTTCTGTTTCAAGTATTTTTTACTAGGCACAGGCAGATAATACTGACTGAAATGTCTTATCTTTTTTCTAAATCAAAGTGCATGCTGTTTTTGTTCAGTGAAACAAATTACAACAAAAATCGAAAACAGCTTGCTCTAGAAAATAATGCAAGACATTTCAATCAGTATCAAACAGCACCTTCCCTTGATGGTTTTAAAAATAAAATAAAACTTTGAAACATAATTTGGGAATTTTCCATTAATTTTTTTCTGAAAAAAAATTATTTCTAACTCTCTGTGAATTGTTTTTGAAACAAATATGATTTCTCCCATGCAAAACTGGTTTAATCAAAACTGCTTTTTCTGATGAAAAACTATTTTGATGAACATTGTCTGAGACCAGCTCTAGGTTTCATGGACATTGGCTGACTGCAGAGCAATTGTGAGAACCTAGGATCTTTGCCAATACAGGGTCTGGAGAGAAGTGTACTCTAGTGTACTCACAGTCTCTTCTGCCCAGAGCCCCCGAAAGTTTGACTCTCTCTGCCTCATCCTCCACCTGTCCCAGTCCTGTCTCTACCCCACCACTAGCTCCTCAGCCCCAGTCCCACTCTACTCACCTAGACAGTCCTGTGCTTCAGGCTTCTGACCTTAGTCTCCTTTCCCAAGGAGTTTTAATGTCACCTCTTTAGACTCCCCATTCCACCCCCAGTCTCCCCCACTTCCAGCCACTCCTAATCTTCCCCACTTCCTTGTTCCCAATCTCCTTGCCTAGCTGATACCAGTATCTTCCCCCCGCTTGGCTTCCTGTTTTCCCCTTCCCCTGAGCCCACTGGCTCTCATTCCCGGTCTTAGTTCCTGGGCTTCTCACCCAATCTCAGTGCCCTCACCTTCCCCAGCTCCTTGTCACAATCTCTTTGCTTAGCTAGTCCTAGTTCTACCCTTGCAACCTTTTCCTTGTCAAATCTCTGCCAGGTTCTTTCCCCTGCCCTGCTGCTAGACTCCAGTCCCACCCTCTGCCCCCACTGCCAAACTCTAGTCCCAGCTTTTGCCCCCAGTCTACTCCCCTAGTCGTCCTCCACAATGCCATAGGTCTGGCTCCTGTGCACCCTGTATCTGAATCAAACTATTTCCTCCTCCATGCTGCCCGGGTGTCAGTAGAGTCATTGTGAGCACCGGAGACACAGACTCTTTGTTTCAATGCCCAGCCCCAGATCTGCCAACAGGGAAAGTCAGCTTCACTAGTAGACTTGGGCTGCAGTGTGTTCAGTCCTCCACGGGGATGGAGCATGTGCAAGTTTTGGACCTGAATCCCAAACCCAGGTTCCAGTGTACACAGTGCAGTACACAGATACAAGTCAAAATCACCATATTCCAGGCTTTCTAGACCCTCCCCAGCTGTGGTCGCTCTAGCCCTTGGTTTATGGTGCAGTTTGGGAAAACTGACTGCCTACCCCAGGTTATAGGAAGATGTCACAGCCTGCCGCGCCATATTTTGGTTCTGCATTCTCCCAACAACCTGGAGGAGCCACAATCTGAAGAGCTTCTCTTGTTTTGGGCTTTCACTCCTGTTTCAGGAAACAGGGAGAGCATCCATGAGATGCTGGTGGATATTTCGGTGACGTTTCCTGATCTACCAAAGGCAGCTGTCAGAGGAGGAGGAGAATTCAGAGACAGAAGACAAATTGGCTTATGCTTTTTACAACTCTCAGAATAATCGCTGATGCCCCTATGCAGACCAATGCTTCTGTAGCAGGGCCACAAGATCATCATCGTATGGATATGGGAGGATGAGCAGCGGGTCCAAAACTTTCACATGAAGTAAGCTACGTTTCTAGAGTTTTGTGAGCAGCTTGCCTCCACCCTCCAATGTCAGAACACATGCATGAGGGTTGCCATACTAGTTGAGTAGTTGGTTGCTATAACTATCTGGAAGCTGGCTACCCTGAACTGGTACAGGTCAGCAGCTCGCCAGTTTGGCACTGGAAAGTCAATGGTTGGTAAGGTGATGGTGGTGGTTTCCAAGGCAATGAGGCACATGATTACCCAATATCCCTGAAGTAATTACTAGTTTTGAGAGAATGGGGTTTCCAAACTACGCTGGGTGCACTGATGGGACTCGTGCCCATAGTTTTTCTCTTCAACAAACATGAGAACATAAACAGCAAAGGCCACTACTCCACTGTCATGCAGGCCCTTATGGACCACAGAGGCCAATTTATGGATGACAGCATGGGCTGCACTAGGAAAGTTCATGATGCCAACTATTGGGAATCTACATCCATGGACAAGATGCAACACTTTTGCCACCAAACAACATTGTCATAATGGAGTTACTGTCCTCACTGTTATTTTGGAGGACCTTGCATACCCCCACCCTCTTTTGCCTTGCCTTATGAAACCATACCAGAACACCTGGCAAAACAGTATTTAATCACACTTTCAGAAGATGCAGAATGGTGGCTGAAGGTGGGATCAGCAAACTGAAATTCAGCTGGCACTGTCTGAACACCTGTCAGCATTCCATTGTCATCATTGCTGTCTGCATTACAATGGCTTGCTGTGTTCTTCACAATCTTTGTGAAGCCAAAGGTGAGCCATTTTCTCCAAATGGACCCATGAAAGTAATAGATCGCTGAATCGGTACACTATACCAGAAAGTGTGCCTATCACAGATGGAGCAGGATGCATCTGGGCAACACAAATCAGGGATGCTCTATGCTCCCCCGTTATGGGCTTGCACAGGCCAATTGATGAGGGAGAACAGTATGTTTATGAATGTGCTTGTACGTTTATAGTAAATGAGATACTGTCACATCATGCAACGAAATTGGGGGTGGGGGGCTGAATGTCATGCATTGTAATTTACAGGTGACATAACTGATTATGAACTGGGTAGGAGCTTGATTGCTATTCACTGTACTTACAGGTGACATGGCTGATTATGAACTGGGTAGGAGCTTGATTGCTATGCACTGTACTTACAGGTGACATGGCTGATTATGAACTGGATGGGAGGGTGATTGCTATGCACTGTACTTACAGGTGACATGGCTGATTATGAACTGGATGGGAGGGTGATTGCTATGCACTGTACTTACAGGTGACATGACTGATTTTGAACTGGGGGTAGGGTAAGGGCGTGTGGCAAGAACTGTGGATTTAAAGTAGGATTGACGTAGAGAAAATTATTGAATACTTATGTTCAAATACAATTTCCCAGATGTCCCTTATCATGCTTTTATTTTTATTATTTAAAATACACATTATATGCTGTGATGCAGTGATGGTAACAGCCACTCTTAAAATAAAGGCCTTTATTTGTGAGCATAGATTTAAACACAAAAATGGATTAAACTACCGCCACATAGGCCAGCTACCACTGACACACCAATAATAACCGAACTCCAGAACTGTTACTAAAACAAGGTGCATAAACCAAGCATCCAACAATGAACAGAGTAACAACAAATAAATCCACTTAGGCTGCATGTCCTCTGGCCTTCTGTTCTCCTTTCCTTTCCTTTCATGTTTTGTATGCTCTTGACACCGCTGCACTGGGTGGTGGGAGGCCTGCAGTGGGGATGACTCTGCACAGGGTTAGAGGATTATACACAGTAGATCTGCCCTGTCCAGCTGCTGTTAAGTTTTGGTTGCACGGGCCATCCAAACTATGGAACTGTCCAAACTGTTCCTGCTTTGCAGCACATGGTCTCATGGAGGGGACTCAGGGCATGGTGCAAGCACAGCAGGAGCCTATACCCTTGAGGTCATAAGCATTAACAAACTCTCAAAGAGGTCTTTCTGCTGGGCTCTATCTTCTTTCCTCAGCCAGTGTTCCTGCTCCAGAAACTGTGCTGCACTGCAATTCTGTCCTCACACTCTGCAGCCTGTCTGTGCCTTTCCACTTGCCATGAATCCTTCTCCTGGTATCGCACCTGCTTGTTGTCCCTGTCCAGAATGTTCACCATATGTTCATCACAGAAACACTTCTGCATCACAGGTGTCTGGTTGACTGCACTCGCTGTCAAGGTGGAGGGACCAACAGAGGCAGAAAAGCCTAAGAGTAGACATCAAACAGTGCATTATTGTTTCAGTACTTTAAATCAGGTTTCTGCAGGCAAAAGCGGCTTGTGGAATCTCAAGGCCCAGAAATGATACTTTACAAAACTGAACTTCAATATACTCTGAGAGGAACATTTCAGTTCCCAAAAGCTGTGTTAACACAAATGAATCACAATGAAAAGATACAGAAACAATGGTAAGTTAAAATTTAAAATTTTTCTGTTTAAAAATTGCAGACCAGCTTGGTTTGTGGGCAGAGAAGTGAGAGCTTACTAACTAAGCCTTCTCTATCCTTTCAGGGATTCCACCTTCTGGAGGACATCACAAGTCTAAAGGTTTCAAAATGTTAAAGGGACATTTTATTTCAAGCTGCCAGAGGCAAAACAGCTGTGTATACCACAGAAGTTTTCAAATTTACGGTGACTGAATGCACATCTACAAGTGGAGTGGGCTGGTGGTCTACAGAACTGGAACTGTAAAGTACTCATTTTCCTGAAATATGACTACCTCTTCAGTTCCCTACTATGGGAAAAGTTTGCAGATAAGAGCACTGGGATTGGGTCAAAATTCATGGGAGAAATCAACAGAAAGCTGTTAGCATCCATATTATTGCCTCCCTGCAGCTTCTGATGCATGCTGCTCTGACAACTACCCAGTGACCACATGCAAACAAACACAGACTCTCGAAGAACTACACAGCCATTTTCCCCCACCCCCTCAGCACATTTCTGGTGTACTGTACAAACCCCTTCTCTTCTCCCTACCAACTGTACTTTGGACATTGTAGTCTATGGGCAATGGAATCATTTAACTTCCCCACCAGAGAGTTTACCATTTACAGGCAGATCATTATACTGTGGCGGGGCTAATTTGTATGGCATGGCATACTAAAAGGGAAGGCAATATATGGTTCTTACTTTTAACACTCCAGCAAATCTTTGTAAGAATGTGCAAGTTTCTAATAAAAATTAAATTTTAAATGCTTGTTTCACTAATGTTTGAGCTTTCTGGTTTCCATTTTGAATTCCATGTGGTGGTGCTGCTCAGGTGCTAGCATTCCGTTCGCCATTGGCAGATACACGCTACTGCCCTTAGCTTATAATAAATTTTGCACTGGGTCTGCAATAGAAATTCCTCCTATCATTATTACAACAACAACAACAAACATGGAACCAGAAACTTACCAGGTTGCGGGGCTACTTCTGCTTCATGTTTCTGCTGCTAATTCTGCAATGGGCTGCTCCTCCACAGAATCATCAAAAAGGTCCTCTGAGAAGAGACCCAAGATGTGCTGCAGCTGCTCCAGCAGCAAAGCATCCTGGGAAACTGGCGTGAGCACAAGAGTCACTTCAGCAGCTCTGGTGTCAAACTGGATTCCAGGGTCAGAAGATCACCATATCTGCTCATCAGACTCTCATGAAGTGCTGGTAGCTCATTACTTGGTGCCATTCCCAGCACCTGGTCAAACTCCTCATAAAACAGGCAGGATGATGAAGAGTTTCCAGAGGTGTTCTCATCTCTAGCTTTCCAGTAGTTGTTCTTGGGATGCTTAACCCACTCCCTTCACTGGTTGCTGATCTGGTAAATCCACAAAGCTGCCAACCTCTTCCCTATTTCCTTGTATGCAAGGTCATTTCTGGAACACTTGCTGAAGTCAAATTGTTTGCTTGCCTCACACGAGAGTTTAACTAAAATCTGATTGTGCTCTCATGACCAGCTAGCATTGCATTTGGCAAAGGACTTCTTTGTGTTGATGGCCATTATAAACGCAGTAGAAAGCTCACTCTGCTTACAGCTCAGCAGTCAGAATAAAAAGGCTAAATTCTGAGCAGCTGTACTTGAACCAGAGGGATCATTTCCATTTCTTGGGAGTCAACTGGCCAGCCTTGGGATAGAAAGGATGAAATACACCATCCCATGGGATTGTGGGACAGCACTGATGAACTCTCAGGCCCCAGTATGGGAGGCATGGGCCAGAGCTACATCCACGCTGCAAAATTTGAGCCTGTGGGACTGAGGCGCAAATCTCTTCCCACATTGATTCGGTCCTGGGGCCTGCGCATGGAGGGCTTACTGGTCTGAGTCAGACATAATTATGTGTTGATGAAAGGTGGATGTGAGCCCAAGCTTGCACTACAGTATAGACACATCTTAAATTGTTTTGGCTGAAATTTTCCAAAAAAATGCAGCCTAAGGCAGGCACCCAGTATGGAAAATTTCAGCCGAAATAGTTAAAGTTTGTCAAAGTCAGAAGCAACAGAAAACGAGGCCTTAGGGAAGTGTGGAGCAAACTTAATAGGTGATGTTACCAGCTGTGCTCATAATAATTATCCAGCTGTGGAATTTCTTGCACCTTCTTGGACATATATAGGGACAATCATTGTCAGCGATATGATTCTGGACTAGATGTATTACTGGTACATTTCTTTTGGTGCAACAATTCCTATGTTTCCAGGTACAGACTAGGTGGCAATTGTCAAGTTCATTAATATCAAGGTTCTTCTGAGCAACAGACAGAAGAGAGCATGTCTAAGTATTCCCTGTATACAGTGCAACATCTGCTTTGCCTGGCCTAATGTGAAATTTTTGTAAAACATGTCAATATTAGTAGCGTGCTAAAGACTCTTAAGAGCATGGTACATGCATATCGCTGACAACCCTACAATGTGTAGATGGCACCAGTGACCACATTTGTTCATCTTGTATTTGATTCTGTGAAGAGCAGAGCACCTCCACAGAGGTTCTCAATGGAAGCTGAAGTTGATGATCTATGTGGGAACTCAATTCAGCATTCTGAGTGGTCAACACCTCTCCAGAAATGCTCAGCTCTTCGAAGATTCAGTCCTGTGCAGATTATAGTGTATGGCCCAACTATTTCCTCTGGCTTTTTCCTGAGTGGTGAATTTGTATGTCATTGATTGTGGAAGACAGGGTACACAAAATCTTTGTTTTGACTTGGATTTTCAAGCCATACATTAAGTATGGCACCCAATACATTGTATCAGATACATTTTATATATTAAAAAACAAATTGTTTTATGTATCTGTGATTTTTGGAATTGAACTATTGAATCATAGAATCACAGAACTGTAGGACTGGAAGGGACCTCAAGGGGTCATCTAGTCCAGTCCCCTGCACTCATGGCAGGATTAAGTATTATCTAAACCATTCCTTATAGGTTTCTGTCTACAAATCTCCAGTGGTGGAGATTTCACAATCTTCTGCGCAATTTGTTTCAGTGCTTAACCACCCTGACAGTTAGGAAGTTTTTCCCAATGTCCAACCTAAACTGCTATTGCTTTTATGTACTTGAAAACTTATGCCCTTTCTCGGTCTTCTCTTCTCCAGACTAAACAACCCAATTTATTCAATCTTCCTTCACAGGTCATGTTTTCTAGAACTTTAATAATTTTAGTTGCTCTTATCTGAACTTTCTCCAATTTGTCCACATCTTTCCTGAAATGTGGCACCCAGAACTGGACACTACGCTAGTTGAGGTCTAATCAGCACGGATTACAGTGGAAGAATTACTTCTTGTGTCTTGCTAACAATACTCCATGCCAGAATGACATTTGCTTTTTTGCAACAGTATTACACTGTTCACTCATACTTAGCTTGTGATTCATTATCACCTCGTGATACCTTACTGCAGTACTCCTTCTTAGACAGTCATTTTTCATTTTGTATGTGTGCAACTGATTGTTCTTCCGAAGTGGAATACATTGCACTTGTCCTTATTAAATTTCATCCTATTGACTTCAGACAATTTCTCCAGTTTCTCCAGATCATTTTCAATTTCAATCCTATTCTCTAAAGCACTTGCAACTCCTACCAGCTTGGTATCATCCGCAAACTATACAAGTGTACTCTTTATGCCACTATCTAAATCATTTGATGAAGATATTGAACAGAACTAGAATCAAACTGATGTCTGTGGGACCCCACTTAATATTCCCTTCTAGCTTGACTGTGAACCACTAGTAACTACTCTCTGGGAATGGTTTTCCAACCACTTATGCACCCATCTTATAGTGACTCCATCTAGCTTGCATCTCCCTAGTTTGTTTATCAGAAGGTCATGCGAGACAGTATCAAAAGCCTTATTAAAGTCAAGATATATGACATTTACCACGCCCCGTCATCTACAAGGCTTGTTACCCTGTCAAAGATAGCTACAGGCTGGCTTGACACGATTTCCTCTAAAGTACCAATTAGCATGGATTTGTCACACCTTATCTTCTAGTTGTTTGAAAACTGACTGCTTATTTATTTGCTCCATTATCTTTCTGGGTACTGAAGCTAAGCCTACTGGTCTCTAATTCCCCAAGTTGTCCTTATTTCCCTTTTTCTAGATTGGCAGTATATGCCCTTTTCCAATGCTCTGGAATCTGTCCCAATCTTACATGACTTTTCGAAGATAATTGCTAATGGTTCAGATAGCGTCTCTGTCAGCTCCTTGAGTATTCTAGGATTTATTTAATCAGAATGTGGGGATAAAGACGTCTAACTTGTCTAAGTAATTTTTCACTTGTTATTTCCCTATTTTAGCCTCTGATCCTACCTCATTTTCACTGGTATTCACTATGTTAGACATTCAATCACTACTATCCTGTTTGGTGAAAACTGAAACAAAAAAGTCATTTAGCACTTCTGCCATTTCCATATTTTCTGTTATTGTTTTTCCCCCTCACTGAGTAATGGGCCTACCCTGTTGTTAGTCTTCCTTTTATCTCTAATGTATTTAAAGAATGTTTTCTTGTTATCCTTTACATCTCCAGCTAGTTCAGGGGTGGGCAAACATTTTGGCCCGAGGACCACATCAGGGTTGCAGAATTGTATGGAGGATCGGGTAGGGAAGGCTGTGCCTCCCAAAACAGCTTGGCCCCGCCCTCTATCCAACCCCCACCCACGTCCCGCCCCCTGACTACCCTCCTCAGAATCCCCGACCCATCCAACTCCCTGCTCCTTTTCCCCTGACCCCCCCTCCAGAGATCACTTGCCCCTAATCATCACCCCGCAGGACCCTACCCTCTATCTAAAACCCCTGCTCCTTGTCCTCTGACTGCTCCCTCCCAAGACCACCCCCCACCCTAACTTTCCCCCCAGAACCCTCCACCCAACCTCCCCCCTTCCCCTGACTGCCCCAACCATATCCACACCCCCACCCCAACCATCCCCTGCAACCCCACCCCCTCGCTCTCCTCCCTGCCTGCCCCCTGCAACTCCCACCCCACCCCCCACTCGCTGGAGCCAGTCCCGCTGCTGCTGCAACACTCCCCGGCAGGAGCAGTGGGCCGGAGTGCTAGCGGCGTGGCTGGGGCATTGGATGAGGTGGAGACTCAGGGGAGCGGGGGAGGGGTCAGGGCTCGCCTCCCTGGCCAGGAGCTCATGTGGGTCAGACAGGACAAGACCTCCCCCCAACTCCCCCCCAGAACTCCACCCCTCTCACTCAACCCTGACTGCCCCGACCTGTATCCACATCCCCACCCCACCCATCCCCCGGAATCCCACCCTCTCGCTCCCCCCCCCCCCGCACACAACTCCCTGCCCCTTATCCAAACAGGACGATCCCGCGGTCCGGATGTGGCCCGCGGACCGTAGTTTGCCCACCCTGAGCTAGTTTGATCTTGTTTTGTGCCTTGGCCTTTCTAATTTTGCCGCTATATACTTGTGTAATTTGTTTACATTCATCCTCTCTCATTTGACCTAGTTTCCACTTTCTGGAGGACTTTTCTGAGTTTGAGATCACTGAAGATCTCCTGGTTAAGCCAGGGTAGTCTCTTGCCATACTTCCTATCTTTCCTAGGCAGTGGGATAGATTGTTCTTGTGCCCTTAATAAAGTCTCTTTGAAAGACAGCCAACTCTCCTGAACTGTCTTTCCCTTTTGACGTGGTTCCCATGGGATCATACATTCCAAGAACTTGTTGGATAATCTATGCCCTGCTGCATTATTTTCCCAACAGATATCTGGGTAGTTGAAGTTCCCCATCACCACCAAGTCCTGTGCTTTGGTTATTTATTAGTTATTTTAAAAATACCTCATCCACCTCTTCTTCCTGGTTAGGTATAGTAGACCTCTATCATGACATCACCCTTGTTTTTTAACCCCTTCTGTCCTTACCCAGAGACTTTCAACAAATTTGTCTCCTGTTTCCGTCTCAACCTCAATCCAAGTATATACATTTTTGATATATAAGGCAAAACCTCCTCCCTTTTCCCCTTACCTGAGCAAGCTGTACCTTTCTATACCAATATTCCAGTCATGTCTATAATCCCATCAAGTCTCTGTGATGCCAACTACGTCATAGTTGTGAGTATTAACTAGTATTTCCAGTTCTTCCCTCTTTACTTCTTGCTTTAGTATATGGGGCATATATCCCACTGAAGTAACAGAGGTGAGGAAAGGTACAGGAGAAATATGAGGCAATAAAAAACCCCATCACAACAGTGTGGAAAAAGAAAAGGATAGCCCAAATGTGACATAGCATTTAGAAGATTCTGAAGGACAAAGAAGCAGTGTAGAATGTGCTGAAAGAGAAACTTTCACTCTGAAAGAAAGTAATTTTGGCTTGATTAAAATTAAGCTTTAAAGAGGGTTTTAATCAATCCAAAATGTTCAGAAAAATAATGATGAAAAATAACAACATACATTTCTAAAAAAGTTATATAAAAAAGCTGAAAAAACTAGAAATGGAAAAAAGAATTTTGAGAAAAAGAAAAATACCTCATCACCCATTTGTGGCACAAACGGACACCGACGAGGAATAGTATCTGTAATCCATGCTGAAGGAAGCCATTCTTCCAACGTCAAGCCATTTTCTGTCAAAACTCCTACAGCCAACCTCTAAAGAAAATGCACACAATAATATATTAATAAGAATAATTTACCCTTTACCAAATCTCACAATTTGTCCCCAAAATATATTATCATTTTGTCAAAGTCTCAACTGGAATTTTGTGAAAATGATTTTTATCACCAAAAGGAAAATAAATGACATGATCAGATTAAAAATGCTATTGAAAAGTTTGGTAGTAATTTTATAGTGTAGCAGCGAAATGAGACTTTTGATAATCATCATAACGAAACTTCAATTTAATACTTTCTTTTAACTAAATAACATTTGACTAATGTACATAAAGTATGATTTATTAGTGTCCTGCCATGTGACAAGTTTTGAGGACTGAGAGATAAGCAACTGAAATTTCCCAAATTCTATATTCTATTGTACATACACACACAAAACTATGTTAAAAGAACATTATTAAAGATCCAGTGCTGAGTGATCTTTGGAGATTTTAAAGGTGAAGCTCTAGCAAGTCTTTACTAAGCACGACTAAATTAGGACAGATTTTCATGGGAATAGCAAAAAAACCAAACAGATCCCTGACAAATACCACTCCCCTGCCAGTTTCAAGTGCCTATTTCAAAGTATGGAGGTGTTAGAGCTTCTCAAAGAAACGAATGCCAGAATAATAGACAATACAACCAGCCCTGTTTATAATATATACACATTAGGAAGTTCAGTTAGTTACCCTACAATAACTGTGGTTCTTTGAAATGTTGTATTAAGTGTGGATCCTACTTTAGGTGTGACTGCGACCCATGCACTGAGAGATTGAATTTTTCATTTTTTTCATTTTACAAGTAATATCCAACGGAGCCTCCCAAACAAGGACATAAAGGGTGGAGTGGCTATGACACTCCCTTCGGTTCTCTCACAATTTAAAGCAGTGGTTCTCAAACTGGGTGTCGCGAGCTGCTGATGCCTTCGGTGGCATTTTGGCGGATGCTCCAAATGCACGAGTGTCTGCCGAAATATTGCTGAAGTGAACGCTTCCGGTTTGGCATCATTTCACCAGACACACAGAGTGAAGCTGCGTGTCCACCAAAATCCACCGAAAGTGGAAGCATTCAATTCGGTGGCATTTTGCCGGACACACAAGGGCCGCGAAAGGACGCGGGAAAGCAGAAAGGGCTCACGGAACAAAGAAGTTTGAGAACTGCTGATTTAAAGCCTGTGTAGCTGAGGACTTCGAAAAATAAGGTGAGTCGTGGGATTACAACATCTTGAAGAACCTCAATTATTATAGGGTAAATAACTGTACTTTTTTGTTTGAGTACAGTAACGTCTCACTCCTAAAGTCGTGCTGTTTAACGTTGTTTCATTGTTACGTTGCCAATCAAATTAGGGACCACGCTCATTTAAAGTTGTGCAATGCTCTCTTATAAGGTCGTTTGGCCACCTGCTTTGTCCACTGCTTGCAGGAAGACCAGCCCCATTGGAGCTAGCTGGTGGGGGCTTGGAATCAGAGTGGACCAGCTGCCCCCCTAAGTTTCCTGAGCAGTAGCTGCCCAGCAGGCTATCAATTTCTGGAAGTTCTGCTGTCCCTTCCCCCACTGCCATGTGCTGCTCCTACCCTCTGCCTTGGAGCTGCTCCTGGGAGCCTCCTGCTTGCTGTGCAGGGGCGGGGAGGGGGGCTCCTCTCCCTTCATTCCTGCTACCTTGTAGAGTGTGAAGCTACATTAACTAGCTAGTTCATCATTTAACAGTAAGGCATTCCCCGGGAAATATTCCACCCTCTTTCACCCTCTAATTTCACCACCTCAACCAAGATTCACAATCATCATCGCTGTGTACAGTATTAAATTGTTTGTCTAAAACATACAGAGTGTGTGTGTGTGTGTGCACGCACACGTGCATACACACTTTTTTTTGTCTGGTGAAAAAAATTTCCCTGGAACCTAACCTCCCCTATTTACATTAATTCTTATGGGAAATTTGGATTCGCTTAACATCATTTCACTTAAAATCACATTTTTCAGGAACATAACCACAACATTAAGCAAGGAGTTACTATATGTGTCAGTATAAGTCCCACTCTAGATGACACGCAAGAATCCTCCTCCCTGGATGCGAATGAAGAGTATCAGTTGTATTAGTCAAACACGGATTGAAGTACTGCCCTTCCATATGCGACATGTGCTCTGGCAGCCGTGTCAAATGCACAGCATTTCACAAAGGTCATTGAGTTGCTCCATGTGGCTACCTTATAGATCTTAGCTATCTGTATAGTTCTAAAGCAAGCTGAAGATGCTGCCTGTACCCCAGGTGGAGTATTTGCAGGGTGAGCCTTGCCATACAACAAATAGTAAGTAGGTAGAAACGTACTGAATAATTCTCTTTGAGATTCTCAGCGGTGAGATGGCTTGGCATTTTGATGTACTGGATATGGCCACAAAGAGATGGGAGAAAGTCTGAAAGTCTTGATTATGTCATATAGCAGGGCTCCAGTAACATTCAGAATATAAAGCTTCTTTTCTTCTGGTGATGAGTGGGGCTTTGAGAATAATGGTAAAGTGACAGACTGGCTTAGGTGAATTCTCAGACCACTCTAGGGATGAATTTAGGGTCTGGTTTCATCACCGCTTTGTTTCTGTGGAAGGATATATATGTCGCAGTCCAGCCATAAGAGCTTGCAGCTCACTGACTCTCCATGCTGATGTGATGACTATCAGAAAGACCATCTTGATAGTGAGGTGGTATAATGAACATTCTGCTGATGGCACAAATGGTGACTTCAGGCTTCACTATGCTACAGTGGAGTAGGGACCCAATTTCATAAGGTTCCAGGAGCTTCTGAATAGATTATTTAGGTTAATCTTTCTATCTACCCAACAGTACTCAGTGCTCAGTCTAGAAGATGCCATCAGAGATGCTTAGTTTTGCAGTCTCAAACTGTGGATTTGTGTCTCCAGAGATAACATGCTTGTTAACAGCAAAAATGTTTTTTAAATAAATAATATATAGAGGTGAGAAATAACAGACCTCAACCCTATTGTTCCTCTGAAAATTTGTGTATACAGAGTCAATTCCCTTACCTCTCTTTAGAAGGGCAAAGTTTCAAAAAGTTCAATGAATAGAAGATTGTTGGGAGCGGAACAGATCTGGACAAAGAGAAGAAGTCTGGAGATAAATGTCAAAAGGGAGGGACAGGCAGAAGAAACAAAAGTGAAACTGTTTGAGCAGCATATTCCAGAAGTCTTGAGGTCTTTTTGAGTATAGCCTTTATTGATTTGAGATCTACCATGCCATTCTCTCACTAGAAGGAAAACCTATAATGGCAGCAGGCTGAGACTGGGAACATTTTAATGAAGTTCCTCTACCTGTTGGTAAGAGGCATGCATGCAAAATGCAAATAGTGCAACAAAGAAATGCAAGGCCTGGAGCCCGAATGAAACATCATCATGAGAAGTGTTCCTTCTCAGGAGGAAGCTGCGTAGAAGATGATGAAAGGAACACGTCTGAACATGCAGGATCTTCAAGTTGGTGAACTTTTTTATTTCATACTTCTTTCTTAAGGACTGCCTGTCTTCCTTCTGGACTATTCTTGAATTCTTATCTTTGAGCAAAAAAATATAGTCGTTATTCTATGGTACTATCATTTTAGATGCAGTTGTGGTAACAAAAATAAATAGCTGAAATAGGCACATCTTCCTTTTACAATTTCACCTTTAAAGTAGTACTGACTGTCAGTGACTGCAATGAGTAATATAAATGAGCAGTATGGTAATGATAATTTAATAACTACATTGAGTTATTTTATTTAGGAGAATCCATCCTCGAAATACAGGATTCTGAAGACTATCCACCTTCAAGATCACCATCATTTTCTATAGTTTCAGAGTTATCTGCCAATTATCGTGTTTCAGTCACGTCATATATGTCACATAGCCACAGTATATCACCTGTAGCAAAAAGAAAAAAACACTCCATCATCCAGAAACAATCATAGATACATTTGTGATAAACAGCAGATTACAAAAAAAATAATGGTTTGTTTATGCAACAAACTCTACTTTCTGTATGATTAAGAACCCACACTTCAACAACATGGTTCAGTCATTAAGACCAGGATACAGTCCACCCAACAGAGCAGATGTCGCAGGCAAAATGCTGGACAAAGTGTATGAAAGAGAAACTGAGCAGTGTGCAAAAGGTCTAGAGGGTAAAATTGTTAACACTGAGTCTTGATGGGTGGAGCAATGTCCACAATGATGATGTTGTATGTGCTTGTGTGACAACAAAAGAAAGGGAGTATCTTCCTTACAGAAACAATTAGTACATCAGGAAACACACACACAGCAGAATAATTACAAGTAGCAGCAGTAAAAGCTATAACAAACTGTGAAAGAAAATCCAAATGTCTAGTGTGCAGCTTGGTCACAGACAATGTTGCAAATGTATCCAAAACGAGAAGGAATTATTTAGAAGAGAGTGAAGCGAGTCCCAAGATAACATACAGTTGCAGCGCTCATTTGCTGCAATTCCTAGCCAAAAACTTCAGTGTTCCAGAAATAAAGACTACTGTTGTTGAAACTGCAAAATAATTCCATAACAACCACTTTGCAGCAGCTGCTCTCAAAAGAGTGGGAGGAACCAAGTTAACTCCCAAAAGACATGTGATGGAACTCAGTAGTGGACAATTTCGAGCACTGTATGAAAAACTGGCCTCATCTGATGACAGTTTCTGAACAAAACTGTGAAAAAAATAGATGGCACTGTCACAGCCAAAGTTCTCAACATTGGGCTTAAAAGAAATATTGAATACATACTGAGTACCCTGAAGCCTTGAACAAAATGCAGAGAAATAGCTGTTTTATTGCTGATGCTGCTGAAATTTGGAAGGAACTGAGGGAGATCTTAAAAAGAGAAATATGCAATGATGGAGTTAAATTACAAGCATTAAAAAAACAAATGGGACAAGCAGTATCTCCAGCTCATTTTCTTGCAAAAATTCTCATTCGGTACTAGGGTCAAACCTTAACTGCTGAAGAAGAGGTGTTGGCTATGACATGGACATCCAGCAATCATCCCTCCATAATGCCAACTAAGAGCTAAGGGTGAACCATTCAAAAAATAAATGTTTGCTGATGATGTTTTAAAGTAAGTCACACCAGTGAACTGGTAGAAGTCACTTAAGCACTTCAGAGACTGCTGAAGTGATAATCTGACTTTTAACAGCGGTAGAGTCTTCTGCCAGTGTAGAAAGAATTTTTGTCCTTTGGACTAACTCATTCCAAACTGAGAAATTGTTTGGGACCTGAAAAAGCAGAAAAGCTTGTTTTTCTTTTTCAGATTATGAGCAAACAGGAAAATGAAGGTGAAGACAACTGAGTTAGCTGCAGAAGCCAGTATTTTAAGTTTCTCATGTTGACCTGACTGACATCGTTGATTTAATTTTTGTTTTTTTAAAAAATATTTCATTTAACTATTTTAGTTAAAAACAATTTTAACAAAAACAAGCCTGATTTTAAAACACCTGAATGTTTAATTAAATTCAAAAATTCATATGAGTTTTGTTAAAATATTATGTTTACTGTTGAAGAAAAAAATTCATATGAGTTTTGTTAAAATATTATGTTTACTGTTGAAGAAAAAAATCCAGAATACGTAATGGTGTTTTAGTTAAATAAAACAATTTAAATGTCTGTCTGGTGATGTTCTCCTCCTAATACACCGTGGCAAGAAAATCCTCCAAATATTAATGATTAACCTATTGAATTGGAGATAGATATTTATGAAGTCATTGGGAGGTGAACTGCTTCAATTACCTTTGGTAAATGAAATAACCAAACAAGCATCCATTTTCTGACACAGCCGTAAAACTAATCTGAAAAGTTTTCAAAATAAATCACTTTAAAAATGTACAGTGTGTACCTTCCAAAAATGAAACCTACATCTATCTCTGAGTTGTGAAGAATATGTACTAAGGTTATAACAACCAACAAGATGCACTTTTATGTAGAAATTCATGATTAAATCGAGTCTTCCTGACTAGTGATTAAAATCCCATTCTTGCCCACATGGTCTCATTCGAGCCCATAATAGGTTTTATGCTCTTAGGTGCCATATGTTGGAATGCGCACACAAGCCCGTTCCACTGGATACACAATTACTCACTTTGCCGACTCCACTTAGTCACTGATATTATGCTCTCAGGTATGTGCATGCAACTCCCATGGGCATCAATATGGTAGTGGGGAGGGGAGTTGCACATATTTGTACATGTCTCAGAGAGCCAAATTTGGTTCTTGCACAAAGTAATTCAGAGATACAGTAGCATTCTTTTTGGAAAGAGCCAGTATCATCCTGGACACTTACTCAAAATATCAAAGGCCTAGTCTCGCTCAGTGAATTTTTAATAGACCTATGAAATAGCACTTATCTGATAAAGCCCGTGCACTTGAAGATATTTATACTAACGTGTATTAGAACAATATTCACATAAGGATCCTTTCAACCTACTGTCTAAGTGATATGTTCTAACCAGTGTGAAAATCCTCACAGTGCAAAATGATCAACTCTGTAACCAAGATGGCATCACCTGAATTAACAAGTCCGCTCACCCATGCAACAGTTCCACTGACCTGCAATTTTAACTTCACAGAAGCTAGAGTGGAAATGAAGATTTCCTCATCTTCTGAACAACTGTGGTGTAAGATTAGAAACACTTTTATACCACGGTCAGATTCAGAACAATACCATTCACTACTAGTCCTTTACCCTTTTCATTTATAACAGATTTTCTAAATATCATGGTAACTTGTGAGCAAGAAGCCAGGAAAGAGGGTGAGGAGAGGGTCAATAGCTGAGGACAAAAAAAGATTACAGTGTTATACCACACCCTCAGTGTAGTGTTCTCTTATTTAGTGTATTCTCCAGACAGAGAGCTGAACTGGTTCCGTTAACATTTAAAGAGTGACTTATAAAACATGCCCTTTCCCCGTAACAAATGTATAGCCTTTACTCCCCTGCTTCAATCTCAGCCCAAAACTGAGATCCAGAAGGTGACCAGCCATATGTATACCAGAAGCCACTTAAGAGTCTCATAATCACAGAAGTCCTGAAATCTTGAACTAACAGAGACAAGTCATTATCCTCATGAAGACTAGTCAACTAGAAAAAAAATTCGGACAGCACCATCATCACTGTAGGAAGGAACTCGGTCAGCTCAACAAAGAACTCAGAGATGCAATGGGGTAATTTATACAGCAACACAAGTCCTATCTTAGCTCCATCCAAGAGTCACAAAATGGACATACTTTTGGAATGGAAGCCCTCCTGCATCCAGCCAGATGTAATTAATGTGGCTCGCTCTCTTTAGCCCATCCTTTGATTCATACTAAACTGAGCAGCCAACAGGAGATAACTGATTAAAGTCTTATTCAGCCTAGTTTCCCAAATATACACAAAGTCAAGGTCTCATCCACAATCATATCATAGATGGTGCTTTTATGCCAAGAGAAGGAGTGTTTTATATGAATACCTAGATAAATCAACAATAGTAACTGATTTAAATGCAAGTTGCTGGAGATTAAGGAGATTGCCACCTAATATCTTGCACTCCCTGTTGAGAATGATCTTCAACATTTTGTACCTGGATCCACACTTAATACTATTTTCTTCCCAGGCTCCTTAAGCCCATTCCTACAAAGCCTTTATACTCAAACTTAACAGCAACACTGTTTCACCTTTTTGGGCGCCATAAAGTGGCCATAAATTAGCACAGTCACAGCAAAGATTGTACTCTTGGTTGTAGGGACACCAGTATATTCAAGAGGTGAAACACCTCAAATTTACATCATAATAGAACTAACCATTACAGAAACAATTCAGCCAAAGACAAAACATTATGTGGAGACCTTACAATGGCCAACTAACATTAGTTTATAATCAATATTTGCATAAATAAAATTAAGATGTGTTCTCAAATTATTAGAAGGTATTTTGGGTTTGCATAAACTCATGTTCATATCTACTCATGTCTTTTACTTCCTTTTGTAATACTAGGAATAAGTGTCCTATAAGCTCTAAAATGTACTCAACCTTTTTTTTTCTCTCTTTGGGTTTCCTTTTCTTTGGTGATGTTGTCGGCCCATCTTTATCTTCATTCCCTTTTTTCCTTTCCTTTTTAATTTGCTTCTGTTTTTGTTTGTCAGTCCCCTCTTCATCCTCTGAACTGCTCTCTGCTTTCTTGGTTTTAAGTTTAGGAATTTTCTTTGGTGGCTGCAGATTAATTCCTGCATCTGCGGTCCAGTCCGAGTAATCACTGGAGTATTCACTAGAGTTGGTGAATGAAAAGACAAAGGAAGAAAGGGAATTAAAAATCAAGCAAAGAGCAAATTGCTTCACAAAGCAAATTCAGAGTAAACTGCTTTATACCATAGTAATATAACCGCAGACAAGATTGTTAAAATTGGAGTTAAGGCGATTATAGTTGTAGCTAAAATAGGAATATAATTCCATAATATTTTAAGAGACAGTAGATTAGGACTGCAGTTTAAAATATTGTAGTATGTTTGGAAGTTCATATTTATGGTTCTGCCAACAATTTTAATTCCATCCCTTTACTGATTTACATGAGGAGAGATTTAAAAAGACTGGGATTTTTCATTTTAGAAAAGAGATTATTAAAATGCGATATGATAGAGGTCTATAAAATCAGGAATGCTATGGAAAAAGTTAACAAGGAAGTGTTATTTACCCCTACACATAACACAAGAACTGGGGTCAACTCAATTAAATTAACAGGCAGCAGATTTAAAACAAACATAAGGAAGTATGTTTTCATCCAACAGTCAATGTGTGAAACTCATTACAAGGGGTGTTGTGAAGGCCAAAAGTATAACTGGGTTCAAAAAAGAATTAGATAAGTTCATGGAAGATAGGTCCATCAATGGCTATTAGCCAAGATGGTCAGGGACACAATCTCATGCTCTGGGTGTCCCTAAACCTCTGAATACCAAATGCTGGTACTGGATGACAAAGTATGGAACACTCGATAAACTGCCCTGTTCTGCTCATTGCCTTTGAAGAATCTGGTCCTGGCCACCGTCAGAAGACAGGATACTGGACTAGATGAACCATTAGTCTCACCCACTATAGTTACTTTTTGTTCTTATCCTTTCCTTCTATGAAATGCAATACAGATGTTGTAAGGAGGATTCTCTGAGTTGGATAGATTTGATTTCTTAACATCCAGAAGCAATCCTAGGTCTGTAAGAAGAGAAGTTTAAATGGAATGTGAAGCTACAGATCCACGTACAAAGCTGCCTTCAGTGACCAGTCATCTAAATATGAATGAACAAAGATACCTTGTCTTATGAGATCCACCCCAGCTTTAGAAAGACACTTTGCAGAGAATCTTGGTGCTTAAAGAAGATTCTTCTTTAGACTGTACCAGTCTGTGAACTACCCATCAATAAGAATATGAAGAGCCACTCAAAGAAGAACTAAAACGTGTTTTTTGAGGACACGCAACCTCTAAACGTCATTGGCATGATTGTTTTCAGGCCAGTATGTAGAGTTCTTCTTGTATTGGCTGTGACCTGCTGTAGTTAAAATGTTTTTCATAGGGAGGAGCAAAGGAAGGAAAAGAGGAGATTTGAAGCATCAGGATAATAGGACAGTTGTAGTGATGTGGAACCCTTAATTGAATATTTACATACTTTGACAAAGTTTTTTTGAACTACAAGTTTAAGTTCTTGACATATAAACTTTCTTTTATAAGAAATTAAAACAATAATATTAATTTAAAAGCAACGGGTATCTATTTCTAACTTTACCTCCAGCTTATTTTTATTATTTTACCCCACTAACTCTTTTTGTTTTATTTCAATGTTTTCTTAACATCATTTTAAAGTATTCTTTTTTTAAAAAAAGGTTTTGGAATCATAATAAAGAAGTCTTATTGCCCACATATGAATGTGTAAGACAGACAGCATATAAATTGATCCCCCTGAATTAAGATAAATTATAAACTGATCCCCCCTAAATATATAACTGGTAAACGAAGATTCACTGAAGCACCCAAATGCTCAGTACTGGCCAGTAGTTGCCCATCCATTCAATGGGGTCACTGGGAAACAGTGGAACTACAGTTGTGGTCATAGTGCAACTCAGCAGCTTAGGAAGGATTCCATTACCTCACTTCCCATGGAACTCCTCAGAACACAGCTGGGCTATTAGCTCAAGGAGGACTAAATGTCCCTAAATGTCAAAATGATTGCATATAACAACATTCTGAAGTCTTCCTTTGAAAGTAATGGGTTTGCAGTTCACAGAAGCATATAATTATCCAAAACAAACATAAAAAACACATGGATCAGTAATGATACAAACAACAAGCACAAGATTTAAGTAGACCAATCATTTACTCCTAGTAGTCAGAACAGCCTTTAAGCAGTTGGTAAACAGTGATCACAGCTTGTTACACATATCTATCATTGATAATTTGTGCTCTTCCATCTTTGTTGTCTTATATTTGAGCTGTTAGCTCGGTGGGGCAAGAAGTGTCTGTGCTGTGTGTGTTTCTAGTGGCTAGTATTATGGGGCTCTAGGTAATGCTATAATACAACCAACAACTGCAGTAGACACCACAGATACCACCATTATTTTCCAATGTAGATCTTTGTCAATTACATGTTGAAATTCTAATTTATTTAATCTAACAGTGTAGAGCAGTATTTTCAAACTCTAGAATATTATTTAACAATGATTTCTCCCATTCACATCCTAAATATACACAGACTATCTTAAATCAAAGTATTTCTTGGTACTCCCTTTTCACATCAATTTAGATAGCATTTCTATTTCCTTCACAATTGATGTTAAATTCACTGTCTAGTTTCCAGGTGCATTTCTTCCTTTTGTTTTAAACAGTCGAAGAGTTTCATTTTGCCCCCTTTCTTTCCAGAAAATCTCCCTTCAATCTATTAAACTTTTTAAAGTGGCTTAGTTGGGCAGAATTTTAGTTATTTTCTTATTTCAACTTTATTTAATAATAATTTTGAGTTATTAGCAACCAAATCCTACATTATTAGGCAAACAGTAAAAACTGAACACATTTAGTATCAGTACAGTTGTTCTCCGCTTTTTCTGACTGAAGTTCCTTTGTGATGAACTGGCACATGCATACTTTGCCCATCTTCCAACACAGTTGACACAATATAAATTGCATGCAGCATAGCTGTAGCCATGTCGGTTCCAGGATATTAGAGAGACAAGGTGGGTGAGGCAGTATCTTTTATTTGATGTCAGTTCCTTATACATACCCATCCTTCACAACGACGGCATAGCTGCCTGCCTCAAATATTTATGAGAAAATAGACAACCCTCAGATATCTACCCCAAACGCACTGTCAAACTCATCCATTCCATCCTTACCCATTACAATTTTATATTCAACAACAAATACTTTGTCCAAATCATAGGAATAGCCCTGGGAGCTAGGATGGCTCTTCAATATGTCAATTTCGTCATAAGCCCCCTTGAAGAATTTCTAGACAAATCCTCTACGAAACCAGTGATATACTGAGAAACATCAATGAAATTTTCGTCCTCTGTACAGACAGCTTAAAGTCCCTCACAGATTTCCAACACAACTTTAACTACCACCTGTCCATTTAACTCTCTGTGGAGAGACCAAACACACCAACAGGTCAATTACCTATATATAGCCAGGCAATCAGATACCACAGAATATGTTCTGAGGACAAAGTCTGGGATATACACCCAAAGTCTGGGATATACACCTTAACACATTTAAAATCGCCTTCACCAAATAAAGACACTCCACCAGAGCAGGTCACCCAAAACCCCCGAGAGAACTGCTTCAATACAGACATAAAACCCCCTGTGACCACACACACTAGCTCAGGGGCAGGCAAACTACGGCTCGCTGGCCACATATAGCCCACCAGCCATTTTTATCCGGCCCACAAGCTTGGGCTGGAGGGCGGGGCCAGTGGCTCCGCCCTCCCGGCCCAGGGTGCTGGGCCGACCGCAGCAAGCCACGCTTCTGGCCCAGGGTGCCAAGCCGACCACGGCAAGCCGTGGGGTCCCATGCTCCCGGCCTGGGGCCCCGGCTGAGCATGGCAAGCTGCATGGCCCCCTGCTCCCGAGTCGGGGGCAGGGCCCAGCACAGCAATGAGCGCGGCAAGCTGTGGAGCCCCGCACCTGGCTGAGTAGGTAAGCAAGTTGGAGGGTGGGGGGGCTTAGGTGGTGGAGTCCCGGGGGGTGGTGGTTAGTTTGGGAGGTCTCGGGAGTGGGCAATCAGGGAACAGAACACAGGGGGGCTTGATAAGGGGTGGAGTCGTGGGGCGCAGTTAGAGTGGGGGGGTCTCTGGAGGGGGTGATCAGGGGACAAGGAAGGGGGGTCTGATGGGTTGAGGGTTCTGAGGGGGCAGTCAGGGGGCAAAAAGCGGGTGGGGGTCAGGAGGTGGGGCTAGGCTGTTTGGGGAGGCACAGCCTTCCCTACTTGGCCCTCCGCAGAATTTTGAACCCCAGTGTGGCCCTCGGGCCAAAAAGTTTGCCCACCCCTGCCCTAGTTGTCACCTACCATCCCACACAGGACGCCATACTCATCAAATAATTACAACCCATACTTGATGGGGAACCTGAAAGAAATCTTTCCTGAACCCCATTTCTGGCCTTCAAACAACCCCCCAACCTTTCCAAGCTCATCATCAGAAGCAAGCTCCTCAATAACACACCAACTGAAAACAGCACCAGATATTGCCAGAACAGATGCAAAACTTGCAGACATCTCTCCACTGCTACACTGATCAATACCTCACACAACACATCTTTCAAAATCTATGGATCCTACACATCTATCACATGCGGTGCGTCTCATTATTGCACTAAATGCCCCTACAACTATGCCCCTAAAGCAGACAATCACTACAGTCTCAAACGAACTCACGCAGGAAAATGATAAAAGACAAAGACACCATATCACCTGTGGGTGAACACTTCACAAAGTGATCATTCTACAGCTGACCTGTCAGTCCTCATCCTCAATGGAAACTTGCAGAACACTTTCAAAATATGAGCTTGGGAGCTTAAATTCATTACTCTGCTAGACACTAAAAATCATGGACTGAAAGAGACACTGGATGTATGGCTTATTACAATAATCTGTAACTCATCTTTTTTGTCCAATGACTGCAAAGCTGTTAACGGGCTAGGTGAACTATCCCTTACAATATGTGCTAACTAGTGTACATATGCTAAACAATCTGTGCCACCTTGCATTTTGCTATCATGCTGCGGGTACCTTTCCTAGACCTGCAGAAGAGCTCTGTGTAAGTCAAAAGCTTGTCTCTCTCACCAACAGAAGATGGTCCAATAAAAGATATTAACTCTCTCACTTTTCTCTCATATCAATTCATAGTTATATTTTCTCTTGTTATCCATGTTAATCTTTTCTCCTTTTTTTTTTTTTTTTTGACTTACACTCTGTTTTGCGCTCTTGCTTTTTTGGTCCATCTCCCCTGCTAACTCCTTCCTCTTCATTTCCGTAACCACCTGAAAGCTGCCTGCCATGGAGCAGAGTGCCCATTTCTAGTTTCATAGGACTATATATAAACCTGTAAACCTATATACCTATATATATATATATATATATGAGCTGCCCACAAAGCTGGCTGCGATATGTGCTACTGCCAGAAGAGAAAGCGAAAACAGGAAGTTTTCAAAGAACTGCCAAAAGCCTTAACTGAAGACTAGGTAGCAGTTCTATTAGCAGTTCCTTTTCACCTTTCCACATCCCTAACTGCCACCTCAGTTTAGTATAGTGCAGAGGTTCTCAAAACTTCATTACACCTTGACCCCTTTCTGACAACAAAAATTACTTCAAGACCCCAGGAGGGGGGACAGAAGCTGAGCTCACCCCAGCCCCACTGCTCTGGGTGAGGGGGCCAAAGCCTGAGCCTCACCGTTCTGGGCCGGGAGGCCAAAGCTGAAGCTCAAGGGCTTCAAGCCCCAGGCAGGGGGCCTGTAACCTAAGCTCAGCCACTCAGGGCTGAAGTCCTCGGGCAATGGGGTTTGGGCTTTAGCCCTGGGCCCCAACAAATCTAAGCCAGCCTTGGAAATCCCATTCAAAGGAGGCTGCAACCCACTTTGGGGTCCCGACCCACAATCTGAGAACCGCTGGTCTAATGCCTCCTGAAATTATACTTCTCCACCCACCCCAAAAAGATTAGGAAATACCTCTTGAAAAATTAAGTTTACAGATTCCTCTGAATTTGTTTAACACTCAAAAGCTGTGAGACTCCATTTTCATATTTTTTAAGTTCTTAAATATTTGCTCTCTTCCATGTGCACAATGCTCATTAATGTTCATGAAACATTCAGAGAGGACAGAATCCTTAAACATTATAATATTTTACTTAATACTATATTCTGTCACTTACCTAGAACTGCCATCACTGTGCCACGCTTTCTCTTCATCTTCTGATGTTCCACCACTGACAACAACTGCTTCTCCTTCCTAACAATAAATAATAGATATTTACTTTATGGTGTTAAACTGAAAACTACAATTACAGTTAATAATTGCCAGAACCATTATAATTCAAAGTCTGTGAAGCTTTCCATAAGAAGCTGCATCTTTTAGGGGCTTATAAGTCAACCATTAAATACAAATTTTCAACAAGTACTTATTTTCTTTAAGGTGATTTTGTTGAATTCTTTTTTATTTAAATAAGAGCAAAAACAACAAATGTATAATGTACAGAAGGCAGACATCTAGTGGATGGAGGATTGGACTGGGACCCAGTAAACCTTGGTTCTGGGTATTGATTTTCTGTGACCTTCAGAGGTCACGGAGGGTTTTCTACCTTGGAACAATCAAGAAAATTAATCAGAATTAACAAAAGGTGTAGATGTAAAGTGGATTAGTTAAAATGCATTAAACCACTGTATGAACACACTCATTCAGAACTGAAGTGGCCATAATTTGGTTTATCTTAATTCAGTGAATTCAGCCACTTCAAATCTGAATGTAAGTGTTCACACAGGGTTTAATACAGAATAACTAATCCATTTTAAATTCAAACCTTTAGTTAACTTGGATTAATTTTCCTGAGTGTCTCCATGCAGATAAACTCTTCTCTCTGTGCCTCTGTTTCCTCTCTAACACATTGTCTTGTCAGCTCTATGAGGCAAGGACTACAGTAACTCCTCAATTAAAGTCGTCCGAGTTGTTTCGTTGTTACGTTGCTGATCAATTAGGGAACATGCTCATTTAAAGTTGTGCAATGCTCCCTTATAACGTTGTTTGGCAGACGCCTGCTTTGTCCACTGCTTGCAAGAAGAGCAGCCTGGTGGAGTAGCTGGTGGGGGGCTGGAACCATGGTGGACCAGAAGCTCCCTATCAGCTCCCCACTCCCCTAAGTTCCTGGTGCATAACCCTCCCAGCAAGCCATCAACTGCTAGACAGTTCAGCTGTCCCTTCAGCCACTACCATGTGCTGCTCCTGCTTTCTGCCTTGGAACTGCTCCCCGAGCCTCCTGCTTGCTGTGCAGGGTATGAAGGAAGGGGGGAAAGAGAGGAGCTAATGTCAGGGTGTCCCCCTTCCCCCTGCTCCTGTACCCCGCTTACCCCATCTTCCACAGAGCAGGGGGAGCACACGACAGGGCTCAGGACAGAGGGAGCTTCCTGGCAGCAGCAGCTGCAGTCTCAGCTTGCTGATCTAATTAACAAGGTAGTGTACTTAGGAGTGGGGTCAGTGTACTTAAAGGGGAAATGCACCCCTCTCACTCTCACCACACTGTCTCTGTCTGCCATGCTGCCTCCCCTCCCTCCATTCCTGCTGTCTTGTAGAGTGTGAGGCTACATTAACATTAAGCAGTACAGCATTCCCTGGGAAATATCCCACCCTCTGACTTCACTAGCTCAACGAAGCTTCACAATCATCATAGCTGTGCATCAGTATTAAACTGATTGTTTAAAATGTATAGTGTGTGTGTGTGTGTGTGTGTGTGTGTACTATCTATCTATCTTTTGTCTGGGGAAAAAATTTCCCTGGAACCTAACCCCAACCCAATTAAATTAATTTTTATGGGGAAATTGGATTGGCTTAACATTGTTTCACTTAAAGTTGCATTTTTCAGAAGCATCACTAAAACGTTAAGTGCGGAGTTACTGTATCTCTTACTTTACATATGTACAGTACCTACCACAATGGAGCTCTGATCTCAGTTGGGGCATCTATGCACACCTGCAATGCTAATATACTACAGCTGCTTAAATGCTTTCTGTTAAATGTTTTTGTGTTTCTGTAACAAAAATATATGCATCCATTTAGTTTTAGTTTATATTATGGACCCAAATATGTTGATTTGTAATTAAAAAAAAAAATCCAGTTAATGGACCACTGACCTAAGGCAGAAATTAGCTACATAGCATCCACCATAACTATTTTTAATGCTTATGTATACCATAAATAATGTATATTATATGCATTGCATAAAATTCATACCACATATTGTAAGCAAATACTGAATCCCATAGAGATATATTTTAACTATCTTGTCTATTCACAAAAACAGTGCATGACGCTGGAATAGCTTATTTGCAAAAAGGCTTTTTTGGAAGGGAAATATAATTCTATTGTTTAAAAAAAATTACAAACACAAGCATGATGGGAAACTTTAAATTAAATTGGAATGCTGGGTAAGAAAAATTAAAGAGACTTAAATTCATTAAAGCCAATTCTAATGTTGTATCATCATTATGTTGATCAAATATTTCAAAGGTGAAGAAAAAGAAGTTTAAGCATAAGAATGTATACAAATATTAATCACATTTTCTGTTCATTTCTACTATGAAGTGGCTAAAATGCACTGTGGAGGTCAGTGTTTGCTGCATCAATTTTCAGTTCAAATATGCTGAATTTGCATTTTTCTTTTAAAATGCCAGATCTTTACATTCCCATAGGGTTTCATAAGACCATCTAGATACTTTCATTCTCTCACACAATCAGCAATAAAGAACATACAGGTCACATTCTGTTATAAGTTACACTTGTGCAATCTCTTTGTATTCAGGGGTACTGCACAAGTGTAATGGAAGAGATTTAAAACCTGCAACTGGAACTTGGCTAACAATTTGAGAAGAAATTAAATCCAGGTTTATGTCCCATCATTGCATTGAATCTACAGTGGTAATGAGTCAAAAACCTTTATTTCAGTCACTGAAGTTGATATGACTAACATTTACAAGAAGTGCTTCGTAAAAAGGTGCCATTGTTACACAGGTACCTTTCAGAGCAGGTCATTTTAAAGTGTTTACCAAAAATCAATAGACATCTAAGACAAAAGTAACACTGGCCCACTTGTTTGCAACACCAACAAAGTGACCCACAGTTGAATGTTCAGCTATCTGTCCACAAAACTTGGTTCTCAGAATAGCACCTAACACTGTGATATCTAATCTACTCTTTCTCCAAAGATGCCCCCTCTAAAACAAACTGGGGGCACAATGGCAGTGCAAAACAAGGCAGATCGCAAGTGCATTGTTACACTAGTTCACTGAATAAGACTATCCTTGATTTTGCAACACTTGTTTCTCCTTCCCCTTCCACAATAGTTCTCTTTAAATCATTTATATTATCATTAGCAAAGTAACTTTTTTCTGTGCTGGAAAATGAAGAGCACAGTTTCCTTAACTACTGAGGATGCTGGTCCCTGACTAACTGTCTGAGTATATTGAAACTATTTTATTATGTCATGTAAATCTCACATCCTAATAGTGGAATGGTTTGTCTCTGAATTTGTGTAAGACATTTGTCATATTCTTACCTATAAAACACTGCAGATCCAGGATTAAATTTAAACACTCAAGCTCAATATGCATGTCTAAACAAGTAATTTCCCCTCAATTTTGCATGCCTTTCTAAACAGTCAGCTTTTTGTGCCATGTTCAGGGGACATATTTTTAAAAGTCTCTAAACACATAATTTATGCATATCCAAATCTGGGTTTAAGAGTATAGGTTAGGCACAAAGAAGTTTGTGCACTCTTAAAAATCTGAACCTGCATTTTTAGTAAATCTATTTAGACACAGTATTTGTATAGAGAAGAGGTGTCTACCAAAATGCAATATAAAAATGTACATAGTTATAATTTTGATCAGCATAAATTTAAATATGCATACATTTTAATTTCTTTTCATTTAAACCTTGCAGAAGGTAAAACTTTTTATATTAGAAATGATATATATGATTTTTATATTAGAAATGATAGAAATTACATCCTTCT